>OX401924.1:7474871-8024871 GCA_947859195.1 Drymonia ruficornis
CGATGTTAGTACGTAGTTTAACTTTTTTACACTAGATGTCACTAAGTGTAGGTTCATATAAAAAACGTACCGAGGGTCGCCATCTAGTGTCGAATAGAATTATATTTGGGATGCGAACGTTGGCAAGACGTCTGCACAGGACGAACGCCAACATCACACTGACTTAAGCCACGCCTACTGTGATGACGTCACCGGCCGAGCTGTGCGATGTAATCATGAACCTAATACTAAAAGGACTGGGTCTAAGCAGCTCGGCCGCGTTGCTTAAACATCGCACAACTCGGCCGGTGACGTCATCACAGTAGGCGTGGCTTAAGTCAGTGTGCTGTTGGCGTTTGTCCTGTGCAGACTTCTTGCCAACGATCGCATTCCAAATATAATTATATTCGACACTAGATGGCGTCCCTTTGTACGTAATTTTTCATGATCATACACTTAGTGACATCTAGTGCAAAAAGTTAAACTACGTACTAACATCGACATAAAACGAAGCGAGTAGTTTAGCTATCTCCCGGTAGATAGATACCATGCATTTCTTAACCCCCACCACCCGTGCCATCCCGCGCAAATTACCACGCGTTGTTTCATAGAGATATCTACTAAGAACGTCTCTTCTAATTAAAATCTCTATGGATGTAATAGCAACGCGGCCTGGTAGCTTAGACCCAGTCCTTTATGTGGAACTAGACCACATACAAACGTCATTTAATCCTGTTGTAAATACTTGTGCAATCGAGAAGATAGTTCTAAAGTGATTTTAATAACTACAGGATGATGAGGCTAGAAATGAATGAAACAAATCTATTTGATCAAGGTTATAATTTATAATACTCTTACAAATATTAAGATACCAACTAAGAGATGATTTAAAATCGATACAAAAGTAACTTACACGATCTGGTTGTAATTAATAATATAAATGTATTCTTCACGTAAATAAATAGTTGTTTAACGCTAACAACACTGTTTCAACATCTACCACAATACAGATACTAAATACTTCATTTCTCCATAAATTACTAGAAACTAACTTCTAGTATTTCATTTCCAAAATAGTATTAATGTTATGTAAGCAATTCGAGAACATGCATTTTCAATTTTCTTAAAAATATTTTTAATAATGCAACATTTAAAATTCGCGCCACTCGCAACTGTCATTTTCAAATTAGGAATTGTTTGCATAGCCAACAACTAGATGTCGTTTTATCGATTATATTCTCGATTCAAATATAATCTGTGGCGCTTCAACTGGTATTCTCGATACAACTAACTAGATGTCGTCATATCGATCTAATCGATAAACTAGCAACATTTGGACTACTGATAATATTCTGTGGCGCTGAAACTGGTATTCTCGATACAACTAGCGACATTGTGACGAATGTTTTGTGCGTTTAGTAAGCGTGGTTGGCGACGAAGAGACCGGCGTCAGCGCCCGCACCTGTCACGGATCCCGCCACGTATTTGCCTTGCGACGCCTGTCCGTTGGCCTGAAAGAGACAAAAAATCAATAAGAAAACTTCTTGTTCTATTGGTTTGAGCATAGACCGCTTGGCTCATCACCGCGCCAGGTTTTTTGGGAAACCCAGGTCTTTCAACGACCAGGGCCCTAAGTCGCTTAGCCATTGCCATTGAGCTGCTATAGTGATCGACCCTCTGATTGGTCGGTTAAAAGGACTGTTGCTTATTTTGGGACCATACATTTGTTGTCTTTCTGTCGTATATTTACTATTATTTAATTTATAAGCAGGTGTGTCCGTCTAAAATACGATATAGGCCGGGAGGTGGAATTTCTTCCCCCATTGGAAAGGAAATTTAAATCAAAATCTTGATAAAATAGTTCGTTTCTTCTTATGCTCTATGCCAGGCCGTCTTAGGCCGACATAAATTCAGATCAGCAGTTTCAGTAAGTAGTAGTCAAAAGAAAGAAGACAATTTCTCCGCAGGGTTTTGTTTAGGTGAGACCCCACCGCGGTGCACGGAGAGGCCACGCACACGCTACGCACGTGGGTCAAGCTTCGCTTTGCACGAAAATGTATGTTACCGTGTCCACCGCGGCACACGGAGAGGCTACGCACGAAATGACGTCATCCATACACTTTCTTGCAAAACGTAGCCGTGGCCGTGTGCGTGGCCTCTCCGTGCACCGCGGTGGGTTTCCGGCTTTATCCAGACCGTCCAGTGATCGCGACTCGGTTTACGATACAGCTTATAATTTACAACAGCGACACCTAGCGAATTCAGTCTGAATCTCTTGACTAAGTAGTCTTCAAGATGCGGTACTTATTTCAATTTACAAAATATTGAGAAAGCTTGTGAGGTACGGATCCTATAAGCACAGTCGATTGATAAGTCAGTCAGCTTTACGGCCCGGCCACGACTTCGCGCGACGGCGACGGGCGGCAGCGTTTTTTGCTAAAATGTTGCATGACGCCACGAGCTGCCGCTGTCAGCGGCAACGCGCGCGATGCAACATTTTAGCAAAAAACGCTGCCGCCCGTCGCCGACGCCGTCGCGCGAAGTCGTGGCCAGGGGCTGTTACTGAGTGCCAGCTTGTAAGTACAGTGACCCTGGACTAGTGAATTTTGAAAGTATCGAATCTTTTTTTCAAATATTTCAAGAGCAGCGCCCCTAGCGGAAGTTTGCAGCTTTACTAGAAATTATTTTTGCACAAAATTATGTCAAAGATACTAAGAAAAAAAGGGAGATAAACGCATGTCCGAAATAGAAGGTTCTCCTAAACGGATTCAATGGACACAGTACGACGCAGTTGCTTGCGGAAAATAAAGTTGAAAACATGTCTGTGTTCTGTCTGAATAATGCCTTATTATGTATTTAATAAGTTAAACTTCAAAACTTGTGACAACAGAAGAAAATGTTTAATGCCGTGTGTCCACTGGCAAGTAACTTCCGCAATTTCTTGCAGAAGTCACTCGCCGACGTGTTTCCACTGACTGCAATTTTACACAACCGTGTACATGTGGGACTTGCAGCAAGTTCGGCAAGTCGCAGAAGTCCACTTGCGTGAGTGTTTACACATTGGAGTCGCTTGCGCAAGTAAACTTGTGCAAGTTTTCTTGCCAGTGGACACACGGCAAGTATTCGTGCTAAAGTGAGAGGATAGGGCATTCATTAATTGATTAGTCATTCTGTGCACAAAGGTAGTGGTGCACAAAGTTAGTGGTGCACAAAGTTAGGGGTGCACAAAGTTAGGGGTGCACAATGGTAGGTAGGTGCAATAAGGCAAACATTTCTAGTAGTTCTGTTGCTAAAACTACAAAGCATACAAGGAAAGCGGAAATACAAGGCAATGATTAACAACACAAATAATAATAATCTTTATTTCAACATACATAAAGCTGATGATATGTTAGCGATTATAGCGGCACTAGCTACTGAGCATTGTATGCTTACATTTTGTCACAAAGGCGATTATTTTTATGACTTTTATTATGACCACTATGACGATGACGTCACGTCGCAAATAGTAATAAATTAATAATATTACGCACTTTGTGAAAAAATCTTTATATTCACTGTTAGATACATGCAGTCTACAAACAGTTAAAGAAACGTCATATTTGTATTGTTTTCAAACCAAAATTGATAAAAAAATATATATATTTATAACACAAAAAAAAAAAAACTATGACAACCAATAAAGTTTCATTTCAAAAATAAACTTAATCATATAAACTTAAATTCCGTTTAACAATCACGATTCGAGACGATAATTTGTGATGAAATAACATCCCCTATATGTGGGGGGATTAAAATATTTGATAAATCAATCTTAGTAGCTACCAGGATATCATCAGTTAGTAGGCGTGGGACTTAACGAAGTTGGACTTGCTCGCGGCAAGAGACGGGATAGATCCAGCGACGTACTTGCCAACGCACGCTTGACCGTTGGCCTGTGACGTCAGATTGGCAATAGAACATTTAAATTTAGAACCATGGAGCCGAGGCGTGATTGGCGGTTCGTAGATGCGCAGGATTGCAGCGACGTGGTGTGAAGTAGATTAGGGGAGAAAAAAATGCAAATTAGCGAATTAATACTACATCTAAATTAATAAGAATGTTAACTTCATACGCAGCTAGTGTATTTATATATAAACAGACTCTTCCATACCGATAGGCGCTTTAAATACTGAATTAAATACACTAGCAGCATATGAATGAAATCATAACTATACTAAATACTATTGGTTACTTGATGAAAATTAGCACACAAACATTTAAGGACAACACAAACATGCACATAACTAAAGCATTCTACTTGCAACAGAAATATTCTGTACTTAACTAACTTTTCCCTACAACTTACTAATTAGAAATCTCATGTCGACTGTCTTACCAACAGATTAAAGAGTAACCTGCTATGGAGTATAAACTCCTAGTACCAACAGACTCAATTAGGCGGGATGTTTCGCATCCACTAAGTTTTTAAATCTCCTCCCGATTGCTGCTCTCCTAGTACTAAACAATCTTCTGCGCCCCTCATTCTTATTTTTTATAGGACTGATGTGGCAAACAAGCGTAGGCCCGCCTGATGTTAAGCAGTTACCGTAACCCATAGATGCTTGCAATACCAGAGGCATTGCTCGCACTTTGCCGACCTGAAGGAGAGTGGGACGGGTGGTATTGGGCTTCCGGCTCTCTCCTCAACTAGGCGAGATGTTTCGCATCCCGTAAGTTTTTAAACCTCCTTCCAATTACTGGTCTCCTAGTACCAAATACCTTCGCCCCTCTTGTTGATCAACTTACCTTAGCACGCTTGAGCAGTTCCTGCTGGCCAGCCAGCACGTTCTCCTGCTTGCCAGCCCACGCGCGGAGCACGGAGGCCTGGAGCGCGCGCCCGTAGCTGAACGTGAGGGCCCATGGCCTCTTCAAGTCCACGGTGTTGATGGCGTTCAGGTGGACGGAGGCCTCCTCTTCGGACTGACCGCCAGAGAGGAATGTGACGCCTGGAAGAGACATGGACGTAATAATAGAGCATTATGGCTATAGGAATATAGATAGAAGAGATGTTCTTATTAGATTTCCCTATGAAACAACGCTTGACAATTTCCGCGGGTGAAGGGGTGTTAGATAACGCCTACTTTTCTATTTTCTATCTACCGGTCAATAGCAAAACTACTCGCTTCGTTCTATGTCGATATTAGTACGTAGTTTAACTTTTTCACACTAGATGTCACTAAGTGTAGGATGGTAAAAGAGGCGTACAACGCCATCTAGTGTCGAGTAGAATTATATTTGGGATGCGAACGTTGGCAAGACGTGTGCACAGGACGAACGCCGACAGCACTGACTTAAGCCACGCCTACTGTGATGACGTCAGGGGCCTAGTGGAGTCATGGGGCCCGGGCGCTTAGACCAAGTCGTCTTAGTCTTTTGACCATGATTATGGCCCACTATACACGCATTAAAAAACCGGTCTGAACATTAAATATATCTTACCGGGAACAGCAGCGGGCACAGTCCTGAGCAGAGCGGTGACGGTGGCGCGGCCGATGTCCATTGGCGTGTAAGTCGTCTTCTTGTAGCTCTGGCCGGGAGTCACCTGCAGCAATGGATGATGAGGCATTAGATAAAGTAACTTTGGTACGGTGCCAAGCTAAAATACAGGGTTATTGAAAAAACACTGACAACGTTGCAGGACTGTATTACTGAAATCATAAACAACAACTTTTGTTCTATGACTTTTTACAAAACATAGTACCCGTAACAAAAAATCACTTTCTAAAATGTATGAAACAAGAAAATATTCTCATCTAGAGGAAAGCCATGGTACGTGGTTGTATTCCACTTTGCCCTAAAGTACCTAAACGGACCACGTTTATCCTCTAGATGAGCATATTTTCTTGTTTGATACATTTTAGAGTGTGATTTTATTTATAAAATTATTATTGTTTTGTAAAAAGTCATAGAACAAAAATTGTTGTTTTTGATGTCAGTAATACCAGTCCTGCAAGGTTGTTAATGTTTTTCCAATAACCCTGTATAGTACCGTCATCAGTCTTTCTTGTTCCTTACATTGATGAAATTGTCTAAATCTCTAACCAATCCTGACTTTACAGTCTTTGTTGTGTGTTAAATAAATTTGACAAAAGTACTAAGACAGCATAACATCGAAGAGTTTACACTAACCATGTTGGGCTTCAGGAGAGTACCCTCAAGGTACACGTGGTGGTCGCTGAGCGCCTTGTAGACGGCGGCCAAGACGACCTCGGTAACCTTCTGGGCGCGTTCCAGGTCATGTTCACCTGAAAATCATTCAGAAATTTTATTACCGACATTATTTTAGTTCAGTGCAGTTCTCTCTCTCCTCGTAGCGATAATAATTGTAGTGACACTTATAGAGGTGAAGTGACAAAATGTCAGCCCAGTCCAAGCAGGCGACATTTGGTGAGGTGTTTTTATCAGAGTTGCAAAAAAAAACAGGAAATTTTAAAACGTGTTTGAATCATTGTTTAAAACATTCATTTAAATCAGAACGAATAAATCACCGTGTTTAAAACATATTTTAAATGTTTAAAACATGTTTTAAACACGGTGTTTAAAACAAGGTGTTTTTTTCGTAACAACCCCGGTTTTTATCCTAATTGTAATTCTTCCTTTCAAAGTTTCCTCGTACTGAATATTCTGCTACCAGGATATCTTGATTCTAAAAGAGATCATTTTACACGAGGCAGACGCCCGTCATTAGATTTGGTATCTAGGCCAATGGCTGCGTCTACAAGAGACGAGCGGCGCGCCCGAGCAGTCTTGACGCCTGAATGCGAAGACATAATGTCCTTTGAGGCGCTCATGAGCTGCAATCACTGATCGGTAAACGATAGGAGGTTAATCCACACTTGGCAAGGTCAGTCAGAGATGGGTGACCATTTAGTGGCATTTGAACTGAGCGTCTCCGTGCTTCGGAGGGCACGTAAAAAGTCGGTCCCGGTTGTTGTCATCTAGGCAGCAGTCGTTAAGCCTTGTCAGATGCCTTCGGGCGGCTTGAACAACTGATACCAGGGGGGTTACTTTGAAAAACGATACGAAAGCTTCGGCTGACGGATCGTCCGAAGTACGGATTCGATGATCGTGATTTGACGTTTCTTCTTTTGTGGATCCTACTTTGAAAGTTATTTGACATTTACGATTTCAGCGTTTGACATAGTTTTGATCGTAAATCGAATCCGTACTTCGGATCCGCAACACTTTCGGAGTCGGAAATCGCCCGATCCGTCAGCCGAAGCTAACTAACCATACGATAAGAAGACGAAGGTCATAACTAATGGCTCGGGCGCGGCGGCTCGGCGCATGAGTACGCACCCAATCTTCCACGTCTATCTGACGAAACCCTGAGCGAACTCAAAGTACCAGGATTCCATGACTGTTAAAGATCTCACCGTCAGGCAGCACCTCGGGCTCCACAATGGGCACGATGCGCTGGCTCTGGCAGATGGACGCGTAACGCGCGAGCACGGTGGCGTTCTCCTGGATAGCCTGGTAGGACGGCGTGAAGCGACCGATCTTGAGCACCGAACGCCACTTAGCGAAGTGGCACCCATCCTTCTTGTACTGGGCGCAGCGCAGGGCGAGGTCGTCGAGACCTGTGGACAAGAAAATAATACTTACAGGCTTGACAAGGCACAAAACGTTGGATTGACGCAAAATTGTTGAAAAATTAGAAATCGGAATAAAACTTTACATCGTCCGCAATATACCTAATGAATTTGTTAATTTATTTTTGAATGTAACAATAGAAAATAACTTAAAAATATTTTTGTTTTCAAACTATATTGTAAATTCTCTCCATACAGCTCACAGATACTATGTGAAATCTATGCTAAAATAATGTCTGAGACATTTTTAACAATAAAACATATTGAGAAATTTGGGCACTAGCCGTTCAATTAAAAAATATTCAACAAAAATTGAAAATTCTATACAAACTTCATCATTGCCACTACATCAGCATCGTGCACCTCCTTAATTAGAATGAAATAATACTATTACAAAAAAATCTCAAGGATTTTAAGAGGTCATGACAGACTTGCTGTATCTGGTCTGGACTGGTCTTCCACTAGTTGTAACAGTCTTATTTCTGTGGCTGCCAGCGTATACTGTTATTATTGTCTCCCGTTTTGTTATGGAGGGAAGTGGATAATCTTCTTCCAACTCATCCTATCCTTTCTTCTGTTTAAATTCGTGCGGGTTCCAAGACAACTTAGCTTTTCCCCGGGACTCGTCGAGGGTCAAACCTTGGCGTCATCGTTGGACACCATTGTCGATCCTGGCTTACAGGAGTAACAGTGGTGGGAATGTGTGGCGGGCTTAGTCCCATTAAAAACTTGCTGTATCATCTATTTGGTCAAAATATTATTATATCATAAATGTGATATAATAAACAATTGTTTCTAAAACTATCACGTATCTTCGTATCTTATCAGTCCAACACAAATTATTTCGTTCGACAAGCGGTCTCAAGTACTTTTCCAAGTAGGTAGTTGATTGAGCATAATAAACATTTAACCGAGTCAAGAATAGTATTAATAAATCAATTGAGCGTGGAATATTTTTATCACTGTAAATTACATTGTTTACGCTCTCTTTGTACGAGGTCAATATGACATTTAACCATAGATTTACTAGATACCGCCCTACTAAGAAAAATCATTTCCAGAAATGAGGCAACTTATTTTCGACGCGGCCTGTCAGTTTCATACAATGGTTGCTGTCAGATGTACTGAAGTACTCAAAAATTTGAGCATTATCAGTTGCCGCATTTGGTTAGTGCGCATGCTCCATCTAGTTGGAGCGCCGCGGAAACTAAAATTAATCTATGCATTTAACATTGTAAATGATAAAAAATATACCAAAAAGGAGAAGTCTGTATTGAAAACTTATTTATTACGGGGAACTATCATCTGAGAACTTTTATTTTGTAAATCAATTATTATTTATTAATGAATTACAATCGGTAAAACAAATAAAACCTTTTTTCAGGTGGCAAGCATAGGTACGGCTCGCTTGATGTTAAGCAGTTACCATAGCCTATAGATGCTTGCCATACCAAAGGCATTGCTCGCACGTCGCCGACTTGAAGGGAAGTGGAACAGAGCGAGGAGACGGGGGAGGGTTATTGAGCTTTCGACTCTCTCACTCATCGTTCGAAACGCTGTAATAGCTCCTTTAGGCCGATCTTCTGTGAGAGGGTGGTACTACCCCGATCGAGCCAGCCCTATATGAGCTGCAGTCAATTGGCTACAGCTTGGCTCTACCAGCAATCAAAGCATGTAACTTTCATGCGAAGAAAATAAGGTGGTAACGATTGAACTAAAAATCATCCGCTTGTGGTACCTACTTTGTTACATAATAACAGAACTGATTGCACATTATCAGAACGTTGCCCTCAGACCTCGTATCTCTTGGCCTCTTCATGACGACTTTAGGGGCTCGGCGACTCGTTATCAACCGCGTAAACAGGTCTTGATTACGCAAGAACCAAGAATATTAACATAGAACCGGATTCAACGGTTGAGATAAGTTTTATCTAAAAATAACTAGTCGCTAAAGTACACTTCTACCACCAAATTTATAGAGATTTTGGGCCAATTTACAATGGTTTTACAAATCATTTCTAGGTACAAAGTGATTTGTAATGCCAGTGTAAGAGCCGCCACATACGTACGGAATTCCATTTCGAAATATCGAATCGGGGTTTCCGAGCGCGATACGTCCATACATTTGGATGGATTTACTGCGTTCGGGGTCCCCGATTCGATGTTTCGTAACGGAACTCCGTACGGAATTTTCGGGGAATTTTGGCGGGCCTAAGTCCATAATAACTTTCTATAAATTGGGGGGGTAATCTATCCTAGAATGTCGTAAAAACCTCGACTTACACCTAGCCTCATATTAATAAATGCATCTCAAAGTTGAGATCGATCTTAAAATGCAGTTTTGACGTTTAATGTATGGAACTTCAGTCAAAAGCAGCATCTTAAGATCGATCTCAACTGTGAGATACATTTATTAATACGCGCTAGTATATACAGTGAATGTTTAGGGACTTGACTAGGTTGACCAACACAATAACATATTGTTACGAGCTGTTACCGATGGTTTGATGTATTGATGACAGTCCGTTTATTGCTGTAACGGTCCGTCAGTGTGTTGGTAAACTCAACCCTTAGACTTTATTTTATCTATTGTTATTTTTAAAAGATACCATAGATAGGTACTTCAGATATCATTATCATCTCAAGTAATCATCTTCGATACGAGTTTAAATCCTCTGAAAGCGAAAACTTGTCAAAATGATCATTGTCGGTAGATACTCATAGAGATAGCATTATCTTAGCAAATAAACAAGTGGTGATGTTGAGTGTGTGGTGTGTCGGTCACTATCGGCCGAATACTCAAAGGCTACTTATATATTTAAGTCCCACTTAGCAGTTTGAGACGTCGTTAACTGTAATTTTTTGTATGGCGCGTCAAAGTTAAGCAGCTCTCAAATTTAAGTTGGGTACGATTATTCGGCCGCACGGAGAACATAAACAGTAGAGATGTTCTTATTAGATTTCCCTATGAAACGACGCTTAACAATATGCGCGCTTGAAGGCACGGGTGAAGGGGTGTAGATAATTTGCCATTTCAATCTACCGGTCAATAGCAAAACTACTCACTTCGTTCGCGTCGATGTTAGTACGTAGTTTAACTTTTTCATACTGATAAAAGAGTAGTACAAAGGATCGCCATCTAGTGTAGAATAGAATTATATTTGGGATGCGAACGTTGGCAAGACGTCTGCACAGGACGAACGCCAACAGCACACTGACTTAAGCCACGCCTACTGTGATGACGTCAGTGGCCTAGTTGAGCTATGTGGCCGAGTTGCTTAGACCCAGTCCTTTTAGTATTAGGTTCATGATTCGGCCGTATATCAGCTCAATGGTAATGGCTAAGCGACTTAGGGTCTAGACTAAAAACTGAAAATTGCTTACCCTGAGTGGTGCACTCGTCTTCAGAGCCGAAGAGCGGGACTACACCTTTGTCGACCTTGATGCCGGGGATGATGCCGCGCTTCTCCAGGAGTGACACTAGAGGGGTGCCATCGTCAGCCTTCTGGTAGAGGGTCTCGTGGAACAGGATCACGCCAGAGATGTTCTCGGAGAGGGCCTGAGCAGGTTTTATAATCAACAGTCAAATTAAACGATCTAATCTCTTTCTATTGGTGGTAGAGACCAATCGACTGCAGGTCAGCGGGCGGGCTCGACCGGGGTAGTACCGCTTTCTCATAGAAGATCGGCGTAAAATTGCTATTAGGGCCACCGCAGACATGCTACTTTTAGCATCGGCGATCGGCGATTTTGCGACTGTACTGCGTTGCGTTTCTTCGAGCGAGAACGAGCGAAACGCAGCATCAAAATCGCCAATCGCCGACGCTAAGAGTAGCACGTCTGCGGTGGCCCTTACTGTTGCGT
The DNA here is from genome assembly GCA_947859195.1 of Drymonia ruficornis. Classification (NCBI taxonomy): domain Eukaryota; kingdom Metazoa; phylum Arthropoda; class Insecta; order Lepidoptera; family Notodontidae; genus Drymonia; species Drymonia ruficornis. The sequence continues at coordinate 7,486,349 of OX401924.1, forward strand.
TTCGGTTGATGAGTGAGAGAGCCGGAAGGCCAAGCCCCCCCCCCCACCACCCCTTCAAAGTAAAAAAAAAAAAACGCTAATTGTGCAATATAGTGTCGGCCATCTAAGGCCGCCAAGAATTAGCGATTTACAATGAAGAATTCACGATGATAATATTAGAGGCCAGTGGTTTCGTAATGGACAATGGTTAAGAGACTCACGACCCAGGGTTAATTACGAGGACCATTTCCCAAATCTGCCCCGATGGGAATCAAACCCGTAACCACGCAGTGTAGAGCTGAGCGGACGCCCAAACCACTAGTTACATCATGTAGTTGCATCACAAGTCAGTGCAGGTAACTTTCACAACTCACATTCAGATTGAGTACGTGACACAATACACGGAAAATATTTCGTAGGTATGACGCGTTGAGGAAACGCGCAAAACCGTCAACGTATAGGTAAACACGGTAATATACAGACAGGTCTGAATAACTAGTTGTGGTAATGTATTTACCACAACTAGTTATTCAGACCTGTTGCTAATTTTAAAATGCCAGTAAGACCATTGGTCCAACTCAAAAGAAACAGAACTGGTTAGTAACTCCCCAAGCTCACTTAGGCCGGCTAAAATCACTTAGGACGGCCGCACATCGTCAGAAACTTCCTGACAGAATTTCTATGGCCGATCTTAGGCAGTCCACATAACCGTTCTCAGTCCGTAAAATTTCTGATAGTATGAGGGCCCCGTACAAAATGTATGCACGGAGCAGCGACTTTCGGCTTTTATTCCTGGGTTTTTAGGAATCAAATTGTAGCAAACAATATAATAGTCTGTACTTACGTACCTAGGTATACTCTGTACATAGACGTGTAAGAGTTTAACAAAGTTCCCAGGAAAGTAGTAAGTATATTTTTTTTTACTTTTGGTTATTTTCGAATTGACAACTTCATTCCAATGTGGGCATTACAATGGCGACCCGTTAGCGTAGGCGTAAGAAGAAACGATGGACGACAGAAGTGACAGTTAACAGGCCAGTCCAATCAAACGACATTTGGCGAACTGATGCTTTCATTCCGATAGCATCAGAGGGTTGTGGTGAATCTTACCGGGTCAGAGCTGAACAGCAGCTGACGGTACTTGCGGCGGTTCTCCTCCGTGTTCTCCACTCCGATGTCCTGGAGACGCTTGCCCATGGTACCTATAGGAACAGAGAAGAAACCGTGTAATAGCACACCTAATACACCACCAAGCCACCTAGGAACTCGGATGGAATGAGGCTTCCCGCCCGCCACACCCACTGCACACCACCACCGCCTCTTTGTGCGGGTGACGTCACATTTGACAGGTTCCTAGTTGGCTTGGTGGAGTAGTACCCACATTTTTAAACTACTTAGTTTTTTTACTAGCCTATGGGGCTGTCCCAGTCCTGGGCAAAAGCCTCTCTATTTTCCTTCCACATCACTATGTCCAGGGTAATTCCGGCCACGTATTTCCCACAAGTGCCTAGGTCATCTCATCATCTTCCGGGTTAACTCCTATAGCGTGTTATTGATTTTCAATGTCGCATAGCTTGGCACACACCACTCCTAATTGCTTAGATTTAGACCATTCAGTAGCCTAAAGTGGTGGGTAGGGCACATAGCCCGAAGAACCGATGGCCGATGGGGCGCAAAGGTTATCGAGTGGCAACCACATACCAGAAGACGCAGCGTGGGTAGTTCCTCACAAGGCGGACCGAAGACCTAATAAATGTCGCGGAAAATCTCTGGATGCGAGCAGCACAGGACCGGTCGTTGTGGGAAACCTTGGGGAGTCCTATGTCCAGCTGTGCACGTTTTTCGGATGCTAGACACGAAGATGGCCTGCAATCTTCTTCAGCTCCTCATACAACTCTTGAGGGTACCTCATACAACTCTTGAGGGTACTGGGCCTGGTTCAAGTGAACAGCTGGTTGCACTTACCGGTGGACTCATCAGCGGCGAGGATGCCCTTGCCGGGCGCGACGATCGCCTGAGCGATCTTCCTGAGCTCCTCCTGCAGCTCGGGAGTGGGGTACTGGAAGTAGGTGCTCATTGTGCCTGATGACAATAAAATACTGATAAGTTATAATAAAATATGATGGTCTATTTTTTGGTCTTCTTAGATGGTATTTCTCAACCTTTTAAATGTCGAACCCTAACCCCATTTATACCAGAAAGTTTTGATGGACTTATACTGGCATTACAGATCACTTTTAATCCTAGAAATGGTTCTAAAACCATTGTAAACAGGCTAAAATCTCTACTATAGATATTAATAAAAAGAATACATCTTGCTTTTATTAAAATAGTTTGTTTTGGTTTTGTAGAAGGCTGAAAAAAAAAATAAGTCAATCAAATTAACTTTATTGGAAACTAGTCCTTAAAAGCAACCTATCAGCCTGCATGGAGCTAGCATGGTGGACTATGGCCAAAATACCCCTCATATTGATGGGAGACCCATTCCTAGTATTGAAAACTGAAACTAGGGCTGGGTAATTAAATATTTATCTATTGTTAATCTTTCCAGTCTTATCTGGAAGTGTATGAAGCACACACTTATTGAAATTAGCTCATGATTTAAATACCTGCTACCCTTATTGCAATAAATCAGACAAGCATTTACAAATGTGTGTTACATATGCATGCAACAATCACATGATTATGAAAATAAATAAAACTTTATAGTGAGATTAAATAAACTGATGACGGTGTTGTAAATATTAACAGCTAGTGTACAGGTGTGAAACGTATATTATGTAAAGTTAATTAGTTACAATGTTAGTACTAGATGTCGCTAATACGAAATTGTACGCGGTATCGAAGCATGTACTGTTTTATCACTATCTTTATTGACCACAATAAATTATCTTCGACCTGCTCAAGGAGTTTTCTTTGGTTGGCTGCGGGATCCCTTAGGGCCGCGGACAGCTAGTGTTAAAGGGTATAAAATACTAAGTATAGGTACTTATTTATTATCATCCTACATAGCAATTAAAGTCCTACAATTAAAGGAAAATGGACTGATTATAGTATGGCAACCCTATGGTTGCCATACTATAATAGGCAGGAAAAGGGAAGGCACAGTATAAGTTGGAATGATGACATACAGAGAGTGAAGGTATATAATTGGATGACGATAACTACTGACAGAGTAGATGTAGAGACAGCTAGTGGAGGCTTTTCTGTAATAGGGTTGCCACCCCTACTGTATTTGGATACCACATAATATACTTTTTTGGGAAATAACTTGATTCTAATATATTTTAACATGTATAAGTCCAAGTTAATCAGGCACTGGTTTCCTATCTACTATAATTCCATGCGACTGAGCTTGACATTACTATATTCACACAAGAACAAGGTGGCAACCTTAACGTCCAAGTACATGCTGATAAACTAAGCAACCTAATGTCTAGTGTTATCATGATAAAAGCTAATAAAATAGTATATAATACCTACTGAATAGTGCCTTTGGGTACTATCCAGGTTATTTGGCACTTTTAATCCTGGAATCTCATAGGTAAGTAGGTCGACCCCAATAAACCGAATTAGGTATAAGTTTGTAGTGATTTTAGCACTTTTGTCGCAGTAGGTAGGTCATGCTACAGATAACTGTGTTTGAAATCTACATCTACACTAATATTATAAAGAGAAAAGATTTGTATGTTTGTAATGAGTAAACACAAAAACTACTGGACCGATTTTCAAAATTCTTTCACCATTAGAATGCTACATTATCCCTGAGTAACATAGGCTATATTTTTTGCGATCCGGGATACGAGACCCGAGATATCCGGGCTACGGGATCCAGCAAACAGGATCCGGGATCCAGTAAAAACGGGAAACGGAATCCGAGATACGGGATCCGGGATCAGAGATCCCATTTTTTTAATTTAAATTCTACGCGGACGAAGTCGCGGGGAAAAGCTAGTTAATTATAAGTTTATGCTACTGCTTCAACATACCCTTGGTTCCAAACCCGGGCATCCATCCCGACTCTGGAGGGCCCTTCTTTTTCCCCTTCTTTCCTTTGGCCCCCATTTTTTAATAATTTTACTATAAAAATATACTTAAATAGTAAAAAAAAAAAATCTTATATACTCGACATTATAAAAAGTGTTTCTATCAAAACAACTCACCAAAATGAAAGCCTTTCTGTCGGTTTATTCTTTTGTTTTCGAAATATTACGAAATCGAAATCAATCACTATCCACATGACATTTTTTGACATCTTGAGTTCAATGACATTTTGACGTAATAGTGATGTAATAATATTATCGATTTGTTTCACGTAGAATCCAGTTATTTTGGGAACAAGTACAAAATACAAAAGAAATTATATAAAAAATCAATAGGTAGGTTTTAAAAAGCCAGCATTATTTTTTTTCTGTTCTAATAAATATACATCGTCCGAAATAAAACAAAATATTACCTGGGTAACATAAAGGGGCCAGATGGTCATTAACTATTTTATGAAGTAGGATTTGTAATATTTGGTGTGTAGAAGCTATATTTTGCTAAGTAATCAATATGTTATGGAAACTATTGTACAGGTACAATATAATTACATAGTAGGTAGGTGCCTAGTCGTTTGACATTGGTCTAAATTAACTTGTACTAAAGGTGACCTTGAAAGGTCAATGAAAGTGGAATTTACTTAAATCTAATAAGAATATCCTAGGGCATCCGCGGTGTTCATATCCTGGGATAAACAAAGTCGGAATTCTAAGTAATCGATACATGTCCCTTATTATTCCACTTAAGTACCTAGGGACCTAATATAGTTAAAAATTGGTAAGTATTTAGCTACATTTTATCAAAGAATGTCGCAGCAGGTACTACACTAAACTATGTATTTTCTTAGTAAGTACTTAGTTTTATGAGTTTTATCAAAACCAAAAAATTTCAAGAGTTTGGAATTATTGTGACACGACACATAATTGTTTCCCTCAACTCTACTTATCTCTTGTAAACTTAAAAGCAGTCTGTAAATAATAAAATAAATATTTCTTTGTTAAAAATTACCAAGTTTTCCTAATTATTAAGGTATATGAATAGAAATAATAACCTAAAATATTATACGAACCAAGCGGAAACTTATATAATTTTCATAATAAGTATTTATAAAGCATTTGTATCTTATATTTTTTCCATAAGAATCAATATAATATGAATTAACTTACTGTGATAGTATTTTTTATCCGGTAAAATACACAGACACTCCCGAACTGATACGTTGGTAGTACTGTCAAATAATAAGTCGAGGAGAGGACACACACAAAAAGGTCATTTGAAGGACTAGTGATAGCGCAAGACAATATTACCCACCAATAGTACGCTATCTGGTAGCAAACACTTGTAATACATGCAAAGGACACCTTGAGGTGAATACAGCTTGGGTGTTGTGAACAAGTCCCACTGTTTAGAGCAGTTTATTAAAATGTCGTTAGAGGGCGCTTTTATAAAAAAATAAATAAAAATATCGATTTGGTTTTGAGTATTGCGCAATTTACGTTCGTGATTGCGCTACACTAAAGTGGATTTTTTTTATGTAAATGGTGATGGCCATAGATCTGTAGATCAGAAAAGAACCATTGATCATAGAAAAAAAATACCTACTCCTTGGTCTTTACGGGAAGCGCGCGTGCGAAATGGGAAAAACATTGGTCAGTAGAAATAAAAAAAAGTGGTCGTTACCAATTTCTATAGTTTATCGATAAAGTAACTTATTAATTCAATAATGAACTTACGTACGAACTAAGTAGGTAGGTACCTATGTAGGCACGTAAATAACCACCAAGGTACAGTACGATGCGCGATACCTATTTTCGGCTTTTCGCACGATCTTGTGAGTAGGTAGATCTAGGTAAGTAAGTAGGTACCTATGTAGTCATGATCGCATAAAAAAGGGGGGGAAAGGGGGGGAGAGGGAAGGGGGGGGAGGGTCTGAATCTCCCCCCCTCAACCTTTAGCTTACCCTGACCCTCTGTTCGGTTGAGATGTTCGGTCACAATGTCAAAATGCTACATTGGCAGATCAATGGCTAAGCGACTCGGTGCCCAGGTGTTCCTACTTTTATAACCAAGGAGATCGAAATCGTAACCTTGATTATTATTATGAAATCCTCGATTAAATGTTTTATAACAAGAATCCCCCTGTATCAAGCGTAGCTCATGATGATAACAAAATTATTTATCGTAATGTCTGTGTACGATAACATTAATTAAGTATTGTAGTGTAATTTAAGAAGTATTACGAAACAAGTGAGTATTTTGTTTGTGCCATATTCTGCTATTTCTGGCTTCTGTTGAGGTAAATAGGCTCGTATTAGGTAATAAATGCATCTCAAAGTTGAAATCTTAAGATGCAATTTGACGTTTAATAGGGTAACGGCACCCAATATTGGCACCCCCCCAATTATTGGCACTTTCGAAGTTATCTTTAAAAAATAAGAAAACTAAACATGGAAATAGTGTTTTTTTGTTAAATGTCATAAATTTCACAGTTTTTCTATCTACAACTAGAAATGTTCCCCATAAACATCCATGTAGCTGGTCAAAATTTAAAGTTTGTTTTATGCATAAATTTTAAGAGTTAACACGCATCTACGACGGTTTTCCAGACACATTCAGTACTTTTTGCTATCCGTTTGATAATATTTTGGATTTTATTGGAGTGCCAACATTTGGATCCAAATTTTACGCGGAACCCAATTATTGGCGTACGGTGCCAATAATTGGGAGAGTCTTTATTAGCTTAACTTAAATGTAATTAATATTTTCGAAATAAAACAGGTAACACTGATTTTTAATAATTAACAAGTAAAAAAGCAAATAAAATATATATAAAAAGAGAAGCTTGTATTTTATAATCTTCATTTAAGTTACTTTCATTTTTATAAATTCTTATGTTAATAGTCCAGATCCTATAAATGTTGGAACATACTTCTGGAGAGGTGGGCGTTGGCTTTGCGACACAGTTTTCTAAAAATGAGATGAGATGAGATGAGATGAGATGAGATGAGATGAGATGAGATGAGATGAGATGAGATGAGATGAGATGAGATGAGATGAGATGAGATGAGATGAGATGAGATGAGATGAGATGAGATGAGATGAGATGAGATGAGATGAGATGAGATGAGATGAGATGAGATGAGATGAGATGAGATGAGATGAGATGAGATGAGATGAGATGAGATGAGATGAGATGAGATGAGATGAGATGAGATGAGATGAGATGAGATGAGATGAGATGAGATGAGATGAGATGAGATGAGATGAGATGAGATGAGATGAGATGAGATGAGATGAGATGAGATGAGATGAGATGAGATGAGATGAGATGAGATGAGATGAGATGAGATGAGATGAGATGAGATGAGATGAGATGAGATGAGATGAGATGAGATGAGATGAGATGAGATGAGATGAGATGAGATGAGATGAGATGAGATGAGATGAGATGAGATGAGATGAGATGAGATGAGATGAGATGAGATGAGATGAGATGAGATGAGATGAGATGAGATGAGATGAGATGAGATGAGATGAGATGAGATGAGATGAGATGAGATGAGATGAGATGAGATGAGATGAGATGAGATGAGATGAGATGAGATGAGATGAGATGAGATGAGATGAGATGAGATGAGATGAGATGAGATGAGATGAGATGAGATGAGATGAGATGAGATGAGATGAGATGAGATGAGATGAGATGAGATGAGATGAGATGAGATGAGATGAGATGAGATGAGATGAGATGAGATGAGATGAGATGAGATGAGATGAGATGAGATGAGATGAGATGAGATGAGATGAGATGAGATGAGATGAGATGAGATGAGATGAGATGAGATGAGATGAGATGAGATGAGATGAGATGAGATGAGATGAGATGAGATGAGATGAGATGAGATGAGATGAGATGAGATGAGATGAGATGAGATGAGATGAGATGAGATGAGATGAGATGAGATGAGATGAGATGAGATGAGATGAGATGAGATGAGATGAGATGAGATGAGATGAGATGAGATGAGATGAGATGAGATGAGATGAGATGAGATGAGATGAGATGAGATGAGATGAGATGAGATGAGATGAGATGAGATGAGATGAGATGAGATGAGATGAGATGAGATGAGATGAGATGAGATGAGATGAGATGAGATGAGATGAGATGAGATGAGATGAGATGAGATGAGATGAGATGAGATGAGATGAGATGAGATGAGATGAGATGAGATGAGATGAGATGAGATGAGATGAGATGAGATGAGATGAGATGAGATGAGATGAGATGAGATGAGATGAGATGAGATGAGATGAGATGAGATGAGATGAGATGAGATGAGATGAGATGAGATGAGATGAGATGAGATGAGATGAGATGAGATGAGATGAGATGAGATGAGATGAGATGAGATGAGATGAGATGAGATGAGATGAGATGAGATGAGATGAGATGAGATGAGATGAGATGAGATGAGATGAGATGAGATGAGATGAGATGAGATGAGATGAGATGAGATGAGATGAGATGAGATGAGATGAGATGAGATGAGATGAGATGAGATGAGATGAGATGAGATGAGATGAGATGAGATGAGATGAGATGAGATGAGATGAGATGAGATGAGATGAGATGAGATGAGATGAGATGAGATGAGATGAGATGAGATGAGATGAGATGAGATGAGATGAGATGAGATGAGATGAGATGAGATGAGATGAGATGAGATGAGATGAGATGAGATGAGATGAGATGAGATGAGATGAGATGAGATGAGATGAGATGAGATGAGATGAGATGAGATGAGATGAGATGAGATGAGATGAGATGAGATGAGATGAGATGAGATGAGATGAGATGAGATGAGATGAGATGAGATGAGATGAGATGAGATGAGATGAGATGAGATGAGATGAGATGAGATGAGATGAGATGAGATGAGATGAGATGAGATGAGATGAGATGAGATGAGATGAGATGAGATGAGATGAGATGAGATGAGATGAGATGAGATGAGATGAGATGAGATGAGATGAGATGAGATGAGATGAGATGAGATGAGATGAGATGAGATGAGATGAGATGAGATGAGATGAGATGAGATGAGATGAGATGAGATGAGATGAGATGAGATGAGATGAGATGAGATGAGATGAGATGAGATGAGATGAGATGAGATGAGATGAGATGAGATGAGATGAGATGAGATGAGATGAGATGAGATGAGATGAGATGAGATGAGATGAGATGAGATGAGATGAGATGAGATGAGATGAGATGAGATGAGATGAGATGAGATGAGATGAGATGAGATGAGATGAGATGAGATGAGATGAGATGAGATGAGATGAGATGAGATGAGATGAGATGAGATGAGATGAGATGAGATGAGATGAGATGAGATGAGATGAGATGAGATGAGATGAGATGAGATGAGATGAGATGAGATGAGATGAGATGAGATGAGATGAGATGAGATGAGATGAGATGAGATGAGATGAGATGAGATGAGATGAGATGAGATGAGATGAGATGAGATGAGATGAGATGAGATGAGATGAGATGAGATGAGATGAGATGAGATGAGATGAGATGAGATGAGATGAGATGAGATGAGATGAGATGAGATGAGATGAGATGAGATGAGATGAGATGAGATGAGATGAGATGAGATGAGATGAGATGAGATGAGATGAGATGAGATGAGATGAGATGAGATGAGATGAGATGAGATGAGATGAGATGAGATGAGATGAGATGAGATGAGATGAGATGAGATGAGATGAGATGAGATGAGATGAGATGAGATGAGATGAGATGAGATGAGATGAGATGAGATGAGATGAGATGAGATGAGATGAGATGAGATGAGATGAGATGAGATGAGATGAGATGAGATGAGATGAGATGAGATGAGATGAGATGAGATGAGATGAGATGAGATGAGATGAGATGAGATGAGATGAGATGAGATGAGATGAGATGAGATGAGATGAGATGAGATGAGATGAGATGAGATGAGATGAGATGAGATGAGATGAGATGAGATGAGATGAGATGAGATGAGATGAGATGAGATGAGATGAGATGAGATGAGATGAGATGAGATGAGATGAGATGAGATGAGATGAGATGAGATGAGATGAGATGAGATGAGATGAGATGAGATGAGATGAGATGAGATGAGATGAGATGAGATGAGATGAGATGAGATGAGATGAGATGAGATGAGATGAGATGAGATGAGATGAGATGAGATGAGATGAGATGAGATGAGATGAGATGAGATGAGATGAGATGAGATGAGATGAGATGAGATGAGATGAGATGAGATGAGATGAGATGAGATGAGATGAGATGAGATGAGATGAGATGAGATGAGATGAGATGAGATGAGATGAGATGAGATGAGATGAGATGAGATGAGATGAGATGAGATGAGATGAGATGAGATGAGATGAGATGAGATGAGATGAGATGAGATGAGATGAGATGAGATGAGATGAGATGAGATGAGATGAGATGAGATGAGATGAGATGAGATGAGATGAGATGAGATGAGATGAGATGAGATGAGATGAGATGAGATGAGATGAGATGAGATGAGATGAGATGAGATGAGATGAGATGAGATGAGATGAGATGAGATGAGATGAGATGAGATGAGATGAGATGAGATGAGATGAGATGAGATGAGATGAGATGAGATGAGATGAGATGAGATGAGATGAGATGAGATGAGATGAGATGAGATGAGATGAGATGAGATGAGATGAGATGAGATGAGATGAGATGAGATGAGATGAGATGAGATGAGATGAGATGAGATGAGATGAGATGAGATGAGATGAGATGAGATGAGATGAGATGAGATGAGATGAGATGAGATGAGATGAGATGAGATGAGATGAGATGAGATGAGATGAGATGAGATGAGATGAGATGAGATGAGATGAGATGAGATGAGATGAGATGAGATGAGATGAGATGAGATGAGATGAGATGAGATGAGATGAGATGAGATGAGATGAGATGAGATGAGATGAGATGAGATGAGATGAGATGAGATGAGATGAGATGAGATGAGATGAGATGAGATGAGATGAGATGAGATGAGATGAGATGAGATGAGATGAGATGAGATGAGATGAGATGAGATGAGATGAGATGAGATGAGATGAGATGAGATGAGATGAGATGAGATGAGATGAGATGAGATGAGATGAGATGAGATGAGATGAGATGAGATGAGATGAGATGAGATGAGATGAGATGAGATGAGATGAGATGAGATGAGATGAGATGAGATGAGATGAGATGAGATGAGATGAGATGAGATGAGATGAGATGAGATGAGATGAGATGAGATGAGATGAGATGAGATGAGATGAGATGAGATGAGATGAGATGAGATGAGATGAGATGAGATGAGATGAGATGAGATGAGATGAGATGAGATGAGATGAGATGAGATGAGATGAGATGAGATGAGATGAGATGAGATGAGATGAGATGAGATGAGATGAGATGAGATGAGATGAGATGAGATGAGATGAGATGAGATGAGATGAGATGAGATGAGATGAGATGAGATGAGATGAGATGAGATGAGATGAGATGAGATGAGATGAGATGAGATGAGATGAGATGAGATGAGATGAGATGAGATGAGATGAGATGAGATGAGATGAGATGAGATGAGATGAGATGAGATGAGATGAGATGAGATGAGATGAGATGAGATGAGATGAGATGAGATGAGATGAGATGAGATGAGATGAGATGAGATGAGATGAGATGAGATGAGATGAGATGAGATGAGATGAGATGAGATGAGATGAGATGAGATGAGATGAGATGAGATGAGATGAGATGAGATGAGATGAGATGAGATGAGATGAGATGAGATGAGATGAGATGAGATGAGATGAGATGAGATGAGATGAGATGAGATGAGATGAGATGAGATGAGATGAGATGAGATGAGATGAGATGAGATGAGATGAGATGAGATGAGATGAGATGAGATGAGATGAGATGAGATGAGATGAGATGAGATGAGATGAGATGAGATGAGATGAGATGAGATGAGATGAGATGAGATGAGATGAGATGAGATGAGATGAGATGAGATGAGATGAGATGAGATGAGATGAGATGAGATGAGATGAGATGAGATGAGATGAGATGAGATGAGATGAGATGAGATGAGATGAGATGAGATGAGATGAGATGAGATGAGATGAGATGAGATGAGATGAGATGAGATGAGATGAGATGAGATGAGATGAGATGAGATGAGATGAGATGAGATGAGATGAGATGAGATGAGATGAGATGAGATGAGATGAGATGAGATGAGATGAGATGAGATGAGATGAGATGAGATGAGATGAGATGAGATGAGATGAGATGAGATGAGATGAGATGAGATGAGATGAGATGAGATGAGATGAGATGAGATGAGATGAGATGAGATGAGATGAGATGAGATGAGATGAGATGAGATGAGATGAGATGAGATGAGATGAGATGAGATGAGATGAGATGAGATGAGATGAGATGAGATGAGATGAGATGAGATGAGATGAGATGAGATGAGATGAGATGAGATGAGATGAGATGAGATGAGATGAGATGAGATGAGATGAGATGAGATGAGATGAGATGAGATGAGATGAGATGAGATGAGATGAGATGAGATGAGATGAGATGAGATGAGATGAGATGAGATGAGATGAGATGAGATGAGATGAGATGAGATGAGATGAGATGAGATGAGATGAGATGAGATGAGATGAGATGAGATGAGATGAGATGAGATGAGATGAGATGAGATGAGATGAGATGAGATGAGATGAGATGAGATGAGATGAGATGAGATGAGATGAGATGAGATGAGATGAGATGAGATGAGATGAGATGAGATGAGATGAGATGAGATGAGATGAGATGAGATGAGATGAGATGAGATGAGATGAGATGAGATGAGATGAGATGAGATGAGATGAGATGAGATGAGATGAGATGAGATGAGATGAGATGAGATGAGATGAGATGAGATGAGATGAGATGAGATGAGATGAGATGAGATGAGATGAGATGAGATGAGATGAGATGAGATGAGATGAGATGAGATGAGATGAGATGAGATGAGATGAGATGAGATGAGATGAGATGAGATGAGATGAGATGAGATGAGATGAGATGAGATGAGATGAGATGAGATGAGATGAGATGAGATGAGATGAGATGAGATGAGATGAGATGAGATGAGATGAGATGAGATGAGATGAGATGAGATGAGATGAGATGAGATGAGATGAGATGAGATGAGATGAGATGAGATGAGATGAGATGAGATGAGATGAGATGAGATGAGATGAGATGAGATGAGATGAGATGAGATGAGATGAGATGAGATGAGATGAGATGAGATGAGATGAGATGAGATGAGATGAGATGAGATGAGATGAGATGAGATGAGATGAGATGAGATGAGATGAGATGAGATGAGATGAGATGAGATGAGATGAGATGAGATGAGATGAGATGAGATGAGATGAGATGAGATGAGATGAGATGAGATGAGATGAGATGAGATGAGATGAGATGAGATGAGATGAGATGAGATGAGATGAGATGAGATGAGATGAGATGAGATGAGATGAGATGAGATGAGATGAGATGAGATGAGATGAGATGAGATGAGATGAGATGAGATGAGATGAGATGAGATGAGATGAGATGAGATGAGATGAGATGAGATGAGATGAGATGAGATGAGATGAGATGAGATGAGATGAGATGAGATGAGATGAGATGAGATGAGATGAGATGAGATGAGATGAGATGAGATGAGATGAGATGAGATGAGATGAGATGAGATGAGATGAGATGAGATGAGATGAGATGAGATGAGATGAGATGAGATGAGATGAGATGAGATGAGATGAGATGAGATGAGATGAGATGAGATGAGATGAGATGAGATGAGATGAGATGAGATGAGATGAGATGAGATGAGATGAGATGAGATGAGATGAGATGAGATGAGATGAGATGAGATGAGATGAGATGAGATGAGATGAGATGAGATGAGATGAGATGAGATGAGATGAGATGAGATGAGATGAGATGAGATGAGATGAGATGAGATGAGATGAGATGAGATGAGATGAGATGAGATGAGATGAGATGAGATGAGATGAGATGAGATGAGATGAGATGAGATGAGATGAGATGAGATGAGATGAGATGAGATGAGATGAGATGAGATGAGATGAGATGAGATGAGATGAGATGAGATGAGATGAGATGAGATGAGATGAGATGAGATGAGATGAGATGAGATGAGATGAGATGAGATGAGATGAGATGAGATGAGATGAGATGAGATGAGATGAGATGAGATGAGATGAGATGAGATGAGATGAGATGAGATGAGATGAGATGAGATGAGATGAGATGAGATGAGATGAGATGAGATGAGATGAGATGAGATGAGATGAGATGAGATGAGATGAGATGAGATGAGATGAGATGAGATGAGATGAGATGAGATGAGATGAGATGAGATGAGATGAGATGAGATGAGATGAGATGAGATGAGATGAGATGAGATGAGATGAGATGAGATGAGATGAGATGAGATGAGATGAGATGAGATGAGATGAGATGAGATGAGATGAGATGAGATGAGATGAGATGAGATGAGATGAGATGAGATGAGATGAGATGAGATGAGATGAGATGAGATGAGATGAGATGAGATGAGATGAGATGAGATGAGATGAGATGAGATGAGATGAGATGAGATGAGATGAGATGAGATGAGATGAGATGAGATGAGATGAGATGAGATGAGATGAGATGAGATGAGATGAGATGAGATGAGATGAGATGAGATGAGATGAGATGAGATGAGATGAGATGAGATGAGATGAGATGAGATGAGATGAGATGAGATGAGATGAGATGAGATGAGATGAGATGAGATGAGATGAGATGAGATGAGATGAGATGAGATGAGATGAGATGAGATGAGATGAGATGAGATGAGATGAGATGAGATGAGATGAGATGAGATGAGATGAGATGAGATGAGATGAGATGAGATGAGATGAGATGAGATGAGATGAGATGAGATGAGATGAGATGAGATGAGATGAGATGAGATGAGATGAGATGAGATGAGATGAGATGAGATGAGATGAGATGAGATGAGATGAGATGAGATGAGATGAGATGAGATGAGATGAGATGAGATGAGATGAGATGAGATGAGATGAGATGAGATGAGATGAGATGAGATGAGATGAGATGAGATGAGATGAGATGAGATGAGATGAGATGAGATGAGATGAGATGAGATGAGATGAGATGAGATGAGATGAGATGAGATGAGATGAGATGAGATGAGATGAGATGAGATGAGATGAGATGAGATGAGATGAGATGAGATGAGATGAGATGAGATGAGATGAGATGAGATGAGATGAGATGAGATGAGATGAGATGAGATGAGATGAGATGAGATGAGATGAGATGAGATGAGATGAGATGAGATGAGATGAGATGAGATGAGATGAGATGAGATGAGATGAGATGAGATGAGATGAGATGAGATGAGATGAGATGAGATGAGATGAGATGAGATGAGATGAGATGAGATGAGATGAGATGAGATGAGATGAGATGAGATGAGATGAGATGAGATGAGATGAGATGAGATGAGATGAGATGAGATGAGATGAGATGAGATGAGATGAGATGAGATGAGATGAGATGAGATGAGATGAGATGAGATGAGATGAGATGAGATGAGATGAGATGAGATGAGATGAGATGAGATGAGATGAGATGAGATGAGATGAGATGAGATGAGATGAGATGAGATGAGATGAGATGAGATGAGATGAGATGAGATGAGATGAGATGAGATGAGATGAGATGAGATGAGATGAGATGAGATGAGATGAGATGAGATGAGATGAGATGAGATGAGATGAGATGAGATGAGATGAGATGAGATGAGATGAGATGAGATGAGATGAGATGAGATGAGATGAGATGAGATGAGATGAGATGAGATGAGATGAGATGAGATGAGATGAGATGAGATGAGATGAGATGAGATGAGATGAGATGAGATGAGATGAGATGAGATGAGATGAGATGAGATGAGATGAGATGAGATGAGATGAGATGAGATGAGATGAGATGAGATGAGATGAGATGAGATGAGATGAGATGAGATGAGATGAGATGAGATGAGATGAGATGAGATGAGATGAGATGAGATGAGATGAGATGAGATGAGATGAGATGAGATGAGATGAGATGAGATGAGATGAGATGAGATGAGATGAGATGAGATGAGATGAGATGAGATGAGATGAGATGAGATGAGATGAGATGAGATGAGATGAGATGAGATGAGATGAGATGAGATGAGATGAGATGAGATGAGATGAGATGAGATGAGATGAGATGAGATGAGATGAGATGAGATGAGATGAGATGAGATGAGATGAGATGAGATGAGATGAGATGAGATGAGATGAGATGAGATGAGATGAGATGAGATGAGATGAGATGAGATGAGATGAGATGAGATGAGATGAGATGAGATGAGATGAGATGAGATGAGATGAGATGAGATGAGATGAGATGAGATGAGATGAGATGAGATGAGATGAGATGAGATGAGATGAGATGAGATGAGATGAGATGAGATGAGATGAGATGAGATGAGATGAGATGAGATGAGATGAGATGAGATGAGATGAGATGAGATGAGATGAGATGAGATGAGATGAGATGAGATGAGATGAGATGAGATGAGATGAGATGAGATGAGATGAGATGAGATGAGATGAGATGAGATGAGATGAGATGAGATGAGATGAGATGAGATGAGATGAGATGAGATGAGATGAGATGAGATGAGATGAGATGAGATGAGATGAGATGAGATGAGATGAGATGAGATGAGATGAGATGAGATGAGATGAGATGAGATGAGATGAGATGAGATGAGATGAGATGAGATGAGATGAGATGAGATGAGATGAGATGAGATGAGATGAGATGAGATGAGATGAGATGAGATGAGATGAGATGAGATGAGATGAGATGAGATGAGATGAGATGAGATGAGATGAGATGAGATGAGATGAGATGAGATGAGATGAGATGAGATGAGATGAGATGAGATGAGATGAGATGAGATGAGATGAGATGAGATGAGATGAGATGAGATGAGATGAGATGAGATGAGATGAGATGAGATGAGATGAGATGAGATGAGATGAGATGAGATGAGATGAGATGAGATGAGATGAGATGAGATGAGATGAGATGAGATGAGATGAGATGAGATGAGATGAGATGAGATGAGATGAGATGAGATGAGATGAGATGAGATGAGATGAGATGAGATGAGATGAGATGAGATGAGATGAGATGAGATGAGATGAGATGAGATGAGATGAGATGAGATGAGATGAGATGAGATGAGATGAGATGAGATGAGATGAGATGAGATGAGATGAGATGAGATGAGATGAGATGAGATGAGATGAGATGAGATGAGATGAGATGAGATGAGATGAGATGAGATGAGATGAGATGAGATGAGATGAGATGAGATGAGATGAGATGAGATGAGATGAGATGAGATGAGATGAGATGAGATGAGATGAGATGAGATGAGATGAGATGAGATGAGATGAGATGAGATGAGATGAGATGAGATGAGATGAGATGAGATGAGATGAGATGAGATGAGATGAGATGAGATGAGATGAGATGAGATGAGATGAGATGAGATGAGATGAGATGAGATGAGATGAGATGAGATGAGATGAGATGAGATGAGATGAGATGAGATGAGATGAGATGAGATGAGATGAGATGAGATGAGATGAGATGAGATGAGATGAGATGAGATGAGATGAGATGAGATGAGATGAGATGAGATGAGATGAGATGAGATGAGATGAGATGAGATGAGATGAGATGAGATGAGATGAGATGAGATGAGATGAGATGAGATGAGATGAGATGAGATGAGATGAGATGAGATGAGATGAGATGAGATGAGATGAGATGAGATGAGATGAGATGAGATGAGATGAGATGAGATGAGATGAGATGAGATGAGATGAGATGAGATGAGATGAGATGAGATGAGATGAGATGAGATGAGATGAGATGAGATGAGATGAGATGAGATGAGATGAGATGAGATGAGATGAGATGAGATGAGATGAGATGAGATGAGATGAGATGAGATGAGATGAGATGAGATGAGATGAGTGTCAAATTAAAAAATGAATATTGAAAATCTTATATTGACTCGAAATCGCAGATTTTCGCAATTTGGCATATAGTGCAAATTGTAGCCCAAGATGCCATCTTTACGAGTATATAAAAGATATTTTGAAATAACGTGAGATTTTCGAGTTATTGAGCAATTTAAAAAAAACAAAAACTTATAAGTGCTATAACTATTGAAAGAGTCGTTCTAATGAAAAATTACCGTTAATATAAAATGCTTAAATCAATTAGTAGAATCTAAATGCATCATCAGATTTTTTCTAAAGGTACTTTATTTTTTAATATCGCTAATTCCATTTTGGCCAATTTTGAGCGGCCATATCTCAGAAAGTAAAGCACTTATAAAAAAGTGGTAGAAACATAAAAAGCTTGTATTAAATAGGAGAATCAAAAAATATACTTTTCAACCCCTAAGACCCAAATTTTCAAATACGTTCCACTGTGTGCCGGTGCCGTGCCGTGCCGTGCAGTCAGTAAACGGCCATCCGGTCGGAGTGACTGCATACCACTTAAGGCACTAAATACAACAAAAAGTCTAATCGTTTCATCAGTGTCCATTTGTCTCGTCAGTCTTACTAGAGCAATAATTGGTTAAATGGCTAACAGTAGTTGGATAACTAGAAAATCGGAATTCATCGATCGGAACGTTATTGATAATTTACGAACACAACTTCATTATTTAAGAACACCGTTGGGTAAGTAAGTTACACTTCACTGTTGCACCTATGGCCAATCACTAAAACACTCGTTTATCTAAAGGGCACCGCTGAGACGTCGCAGTTAGGGTGTTTTTACCTTGCTAAATGCTTTGACGCGTTCGGTTAGGTTAGGTTAGAACAGTGACCACAACGTGGCCAGAGCCAAATAGTACCCATTTGGTTATAAGTAAAAACTTCCGAGGTGTTGGTCCACGACCTTGGATCAAAGATCATTCAAGGTCAAAGTCAAATTTCAAGTTCATTCGGGACAAATAACAGTCGATGTCAAAGGTTACTTGAGGTCAAAGGTCATTCGGGGTTAAAGGTCATTCGAGGTCAAAGTCAACCCGTGTCCTTTTCACCACCCTTATACTCAAACCTAAAAATACACCTAAACCTAAAAATACACCTAAACCTAAAAATACACCTAAACCTAAAAATACACCTAAACCTAAAAATACACCTAAACCTAAAAATACACCTAAACCTAAAAATACACCTAAACATAATGGCGCCCCTAAGAATACACATTACACACTGACCGACACACAGTGTTTCTTATTTCGGGGCTTCCCTTTCATAGGAGTTTTGAAAATTAAAATGTGTTTTTTGGTACATTTATGTATACAGTCTCGTTGATAACATCGTAACATTAAATTATCTAGTAGTCACGGATTTTTTATTAGCTAATAACACCATGAAATATGCATTTGTAGATTTCAAATGTATGGAAATTAAATTTGTTTTCCTTATAACTTTTTTGTGTTTTGAGTTGTAAAGCTGAAACTTGTATTTATTGTTACTGGGTTAGTAACCAAGCCATATGACCTTTGACCTTGAACTGAAATGAGCCGGTTCAAGAGATATGATTTTTTTAAAAATGACCGTTTGGGTGACATTCATAGAGGCAAATTTGTGTTCAAGCAATGAGTGTAATAAGCTTTTTTATGTTAATTATTGTTACCGATTCAACTCTACTACTACTACTAGATTGACCTAGACCAAGAAACCCCGCCCCCATAAAATACCCCATAAAATCATAAAAACAAAAAAAAAACAATTTTTATGACTTATATTCAATATTACATTGAGTTACACATAAGTCGTACAAAACCTACACATTTTGACTAGGTAGCAGTTATCACTACCTGCCCCCATTGTCTATTGTTTGTTCCACACACAGGTATCACCAAATGTTTCGGTTTTACTAATTAGGGGTATTAGGGATTAAGGATTAGGTCTAATTATTGTGTTGTTACTGCAGGTGAATATCATACAATATAAAACAAAACGATCAAAAGCACAAAATTAATTTTATGATAAAATCACTTAACACATAAAAATTTAAATCACATAATTATAAATTTCCTATTTCAACAAACTAAATTTTCTTTATCAGAACTAGAAGTGATCAACAATAACAATTTGGCTTCATCTGATAGTGATTTATGGTGAAGTTTACTTATCTTAGGTCTAAAACTTGATAAGAATGGGTCAGAAGATATTAATAAATTGTGGATAATATCCTCATTTGTTGCGATTCTGCTGACTTTACGCGTGTGGAACGCTCTAAAATTTTTAAAATCTTTATTGCCAGATTCAGAGGCCTCTTTAGAGAGTTTACCGATTGGGATAAAGTTATTGTGCTCAATTATGTCAGCACCATGCATGAGTAATTTATGTACGCTAGAGGGCATATAATACCATGCATATAGCTCGACATATTTATGAGCTGTTATTGTTATTGAGCTGAATTATTTCAGGAGAACGTTTAGGTTACGAATTAGTAATTATAAGTGAAACGAAATAAAGGTACTCTCGCCATTTATACTGCTTTCATTTAGAACCCTAAGTCATTTCCAGGAATCTTGTATGACAAACATTCACCTACAATAACAACACAATGATTAGACCTAATCCTTAATCCCTAATACCACTAATTAGTGAAACCAAAACATTTGGTGACACCTGTGTGTGGAACAAACAATAGACAATGGGGGCAGGTAGTGATACCTGCTACCTACCTAGTCAAAATGTGTAGGTTTTGTACGACTTATGTGTAACTCAATGTAATATTGAATATAAGTCATAATAATTTTTTTTATTTAGGTTTTATGTTTTTACGGGGATTTTCATAGTCTAGCTCAGTCTAGTAGTATTAGTAGAGTTGAATCAGTAACAATAATAAACATAAAAAGCTTATTACACATTGTTTGAACATAAATTGCCTCTATGAATGTCACCCAAACGGTCATTTTTCAAAAATTCATATCTCTTGAACCGGCTCATTTCGGTTCAAGGTCAAAGGTCATATAGGCTTGGTTACTAACCCAGTAACAATACATAAAAAGTTTTAGCTTTACAACTCAAGGAAAACAAATTTCATTTCCATACATTTGAAATCTACAAATCCATATTTCATGGTGTAATTAGCTAATAAAAATCCGTGACTATTAGATAATTTAATGTTACGATGTTATCAACGAGACTATACTTAAATTTACCAAAAAACACAATTTAATTTTTTAAAATCCTATGAAAGGGAAGCCCCGAAATCCGGCCACTGTGCGACGTCACGCAAATAATAGTCCTTTACGCAAAGCTTCTAAAAACGTAACTCCGTCGTAATAAAATTAAGAACTACGATCCAACTTTGATCACATTGGCAAAATAGTCCGGCTGCAATCGTAAAATAATATCCGCAACAAAACAAAATCACATAGCAACACTGACCAGAGTAAATAGAGGGTAGGCAGAAAACGACCAAAGTAAATTGAGGATAGGCAGAAAACAGTTCAATCTCGTCCACCCTCTAATCCAAATAGCAGTATCACGCACACCCGCACTTTCTTTGTCAATGTTATAGCATGTACCGCGTGTATCCTCTCTTTAGAGAACACGGGGGTACCAAATAAACATGGTTCGACTCACCGGATTCTGCTTCATGCAAAGCTGCGACCACCATCGCCGTCTCGATGCTGCTCCGCGCCGTCGGCAGCCACACAGTCTGTCGATACTCGCATCGCAGCCATCCGCTTGCACACAGCACCGCATTACCACACAAAACATTTAAAACGACACTATTAACACTTCACACACCATAATTCAAACGTCCGTTGCGACTTAGCATATCGCATAATGTTCTTTGTGCACCGCCATTTTTTCTTTTTTTTTTTTTCATTGTTCAAACACGTGGCACATTTAATTTTTAAAATCAACGAGAATTAACACTACGACTTGGAAACTGTAAAGTAACTGCCAACATTTAAATTTCTACGCGATCATTAACGTTTTTAGCCATCGTTCGATCTCACTTCTGATGTCGGAGAAGGAAAGATGGGGTCCGTCGCTTTCTCATATTGTGGGCGTTCAGTGGGTATAAAGATGACTAATAAGATCTCAAAACGGCACGAATACAGTTTCCAATCGCATGTCTCGCTCGACCGCTCGGCGCGGCGGTGCAAACCGTACTATGCTCCCCCCGGTGCCGGCCAACGCAAGTGGACTCTGTCCAACGCCTACAGGTGGCGCTGTCGTACCATTTCGATCGTTTCAATACTCTTTCAAAGTTGCCATCTCCGACATTTATATTCATAATATTTATTATTCTAGATTGATATTTGCATAACTTTGCGAACGTAATAATTATACAAATAGTACATAATTACTATAATAATGATGATCATTTTAGATAAAGGACACATTTTTTTAAATAATACCTAAGTACCTAGTTATTCTATCCGCTGAAATAAGAAATCCCATAGAAATGTATGGACAATAATTGGGTCCACGGGGCCAATAATTGGTGCAAGGTGCCAATAATTGGGGTTTCAGACAAATTTTGGCAAAGTCTGAAAAAAACGTATTTTATGATATTTTTCAGGCAAGAAATCTTGTAAAATCAATAAACGACCGTATTTCCTGTGTCCTGTCGTAGTTTTCAACGCTACAGCGTGGGTCACAAGATTTTTGTGACTATGTTTCTGCGGGAAGGTGCTTAAGGTGCCAATAATTGTGGGTTTTACCCAATGGAATATCTGTCAAAAACGGCGTCTTAATCGATCTCAACTTTGAGATGCATTTTATACGACCCTAATTCTAGTGATAATTACAGGATGCCAACATTCTTCTCATATCCTGAGCCAGCCCTCCAGGAGGAGCTCAAGAGAACCGCTGAGGCTATCGTGGCTCCGGGGAAGGGCATCCTCGCCGTCGACGAGGCAAATGGTATGTTTCATATCCATGCGGAAACGGCGTCAGAGGCGCTCATAGCCAGCTGCAATCACTGATCGGTAAACGATCGGAGCTTAAGCATCACTTGGCAAGGTCGGTTCGAAATGGGTGGCCATTTAATGGCATTTAATGGCAATGGCAAAAACTCGGTTGTTGTTGTAATCAAGCAGTCGTTGGACGCTTCAGACGCTTCACTCGAATGAATGTTCTCGAGTGAATCCTTAATTTTTTCCTCATACTTTTGTTTTATTTTGTGTTCAAACCATGTTCAAACGTTTCATTTCGAGTGAAAGGTGACGAATGAAAGGCGAAAATGAACGAAAAATTAAGCGTCTGATTCCACCGGCGGCTTGAACAACTCTGACACCAGGTTGGCCACTAACCATATAATAATAAGAAGAAGGTTCAGGTCGGCAACTAGTGAGCGATGCCTTTGGTATTGCAAGCATCTATAGGCTATGGTAACTGCTTAATATCAAGCGGGTCGTAAGCTTTGTCACATAAAAAATGTTTCGGAGTTTTAATCGTTTTTTTTACAAAGTAATTTAAATGAATCTTAAATGGCTAACTTCGTTAATTACAGAGGGTATTGGGAAACTCCTGGCAGGAGTTGGCTTGGAGAATACCGAGAACAACAGGAGGAGATATCGCCAGTTACTCTTCACTTCTGATAATGTAAGTGGTTCAATATAAATATAGCCAGATATACACACCAACTGTATGGTCCCAAACTAAGCAGCGCTAGTACTAAGCTACCTATGGCTACCATACAATGACAATCAGACGGGGGCAAGTTAAAGGCCCCGAAATTTACCTCTGTCGGGAATCGAACCCGCAACCATCCGATATCGTGACCCGAGCGGCGCCTACGAACCACTGCGCCAAGAGGTCGCGGAATATATATTTTTTTACCTATATTATCCCACTGCTGGGCAACGGTCCCCCCAATACACTCCACATGCCTCTATTTGAGCTTCCATCCATCCCTCCAGATAACAGTCGAGGTCATCACGCCATCTTTTTCTGGGTCGACCACGACGGCGACGTCCGTTATCTGGTACCCATTCTGTGCATATTTTTGCCCATCTGGACCCATTCACTTCACCCATTCGTCTCAGGAGGCCCGCCCAACCCCACTTTAGCAAAGCAGTTTTCTTACCCACGTCTATTACCTATTTCACCTTGAGATTACTGGTTGCTTGGCTTGGTGATCGCTTATTTATTTATTTATTTAGTAACATGGAAAACTTACAGCTAATTAGTAACGTAACATAGGACAATAGTATATACACTGGAAAGCCAATCACAAGTCTTCACTTATAGTAACTGAGTAGAACTATGAAATGTGAGAAGTACAAAGTTGAGTAGAATGCATGCAAGAATTATAAATTAAATAAATGAAATAAATGACAACCTATTATATAAAAAAGCTACGGCTTAAGCATCTTCTAGCCGTTGACACACTGGTAATATATGGATCAATATCGTGTTGTTTACATAATTTGTTAAGGTTTCTGCTGGCGCGCACCATGTAACTATTTTGCCTATAATTAGTTGAAGAATTTGGTATCCGTAGCGGTGGGTCGTTACGAATTGACGTATGAGGTACATTAAAGTGGATCTAGATAAGAGGTATCTTATACTTCAGATAGACGGATCAACACAGAAAATATTGTATATCCTGGTAAATTAGAGGGGTTTCCCCTCGTGATAGCCAGAAAAAGAAAGTCTACACTGTTAGCTCTTCAGTATATTCATAAATGTTCTAAGGGAAACATTTCCGTAGTCATAAATAAGTTTCCCGCGGTAATGCGCCCCGCGGGAATGCAGCTTTTTCTGTTGAATATTTAACGAAATATGAGCGAGCGAGAACTAATTTTAGACCTGTTTACTGAAAATTGGGGTATATTTTATTTAAATTTTCCACTGGGTGCGGTTTACACGATATACAATTTGTTAAAAAAACCCTGTCCGAGCCGAAACCGGTATTTAGGTTTCCCAATCACATGACCAAATAAAATAAAAATAAAAAAATATTCATGATAGTAAACATATTAATGACAATTTAAACTGCCAATTTTTTTGCCTTTTTCCCTCAAAATGTAGCAAATTTTAAAAATATGACAACACCGTTACCGGATGTAATTATGTTAGATCGTGTGGCGGCACCTCTGACCACAAAGCATGTGATGACGTCATTTTATGTTATTGTTTTTTATGTAAACGGGGTATTGGTTTTCCAAAAAAATATGGGAGGCCTTTGCCTAGCAGTGGGACACTTACTATGCAAAAAAATAATAAAAAAATAATTCCAAAAATAAAAAAATTAAATAAAAAAAAAGTTTTTTTATACAAAAATAGAATCTAATCTCGATACCCAACAATACGTTTTCGGGTCGGACAGGGTTTTCTTAACATGTTGTATGATTCAGTTCCATGGAGTTTTTATTGTAAAGAGTCGTTCTTGAGGTAAGTAGATTAGGTACCATAAACGGTATGGAATACTAAAAACCGACTTATATTTATATTTTCAATCATAAAATAAAAAACCAAGTGCGTGTTGGACTCGCACATAAAGGGTTCCGTACCACCGTAGAAAAACCTCCTCCTTTTTTGAAGTCGGTTTAATAAAAACGTCAAAAATATCAAGTTTCTTGTATGTAGCGGCAACAGAAATAAACATTATGTGAAATTTTGAACTCTCTACCTATTACGGTTCGTGAGATACAGCCCGCTGACAGACGGACAGACGGACATCGTAGGCAGTAATAGGGTCCCGTTGGCACCCTTTGGGTACGGAACATTTTTTTTCTATATTTTCAGAACTTTGTTTGCACTCATTCATGGGCACATCTTTAACTTTCTTTGAACTGGGCCCTAAGTCACTTAGCCATTGAACTTATTTTATCATTGAGCTGCTAGGGTGCTAGAGAGTGGATCCCTCTAATTTATCGATCAATCAGATGATTCTGACCGACCAATCAGGCGGTCGGCCGACTAATCATAGGGCGATCACTATAGCAGCTCAGTGGCAATGGCTAAGCGACTTAGGGCACTGGTGCACTGTACGCTCGCATACTTGAGTGATGCATCTATCTCAGTTTATAACATTTATCCCGTGGATTTTATTTCAGGCTCTCTCCGAGCACGTTTCTGCGGTGATCCTCTTCGACGAGACTGTGTACCAAAAAGCTGATGACGGCACTTCGTTCAATGCGCTGAAGTCTTTATATAATAAAAGAACCTTATTATTATTATTAAAGCCGCCATCTAGCGGCAATACGTTATAGATATTGACCAGCTGGTTATAATTGATTCCAAGGATAAGTCGATAATAGAGACAGCAGTTTTTCTATGTTACTAAGCTAGCAAAAAAGCGTACGGCCTACCTAATGTTAAGCAGTTACCGTAGTCTATAGACGCTTACAATACCAAAGGCATTGCTCGCACGTTGCTGACCTGAAGGGGAGTGGGATAGAGGGAGGGGTAGAAGGGGGGTGGGCTTCCGGTTCTCTCACTTCCTTATACGGTACCCATAGTTCACCATACAGATACTGGCGATATTTATTTAGTAACTGATTTCCATCAGACACCGACCTCGCCGGCGAGGTCGACGTATCCCCTCTTCCGCTAATGCGCTGTCTATGCGCTTAGGACCTAGACGCACCTAGGCACTCGACAAGCCCGCTGAGTTTCTTGCCGGATCTTCTCAGTGAGGTCGCGTTACGATCCGGTGGTTATACCCCCGCTCTCTCAAGAGACAACACCCATACCTATTCCAAAGAGATTTATTATAGTGGCCCCCTTACCAACCGTAAGGTTACAAAAGAAGGAAAGAAAAGAAAGAAAGAAAGAAAGAAACATTTATTCGACACACTCGCAACACATAGACAGAGGAAACAGAAAAAAAAGGGGTCAGCGCGAACTGTGCCGAAAAGGTATTTGGCTCAGCATGTGCTGGCAGAAGGCAGACAAGACAAGATCAAGACATCAAGTCTCAAGTTCAAGTCAAGTTTGTCTCTCAAGAGACAGCAGCCCAAGCCGAGGCCGTACCCAACTTGGCGTCTTGAACCAGCTGTCACCCTACCCTTATGGTTGGAGCGCACTTTTCGCTCGCCTCTGTCCGGGTGAAGTTATAGAGGCCACTTTGGCCAACAACATTAGTCCATAAAAAGTACTTAACTGATTTTCTTTTGTCCAGGTTTAGACGACTTAGCGCAACGCTGCGCAGAATACAAGAAGCAAGGTTGTCGGTTCGCCAAATGGCGTTGTCCACTGAAGATCGGGGAGACCACACCATCAGTTCGTGCTATTAACGACACGGCTCAAATGCTCGCTAGATATGCCTCCATCTGCCAGAGCCAGGGCCTCGTTCCTATTGTGGAACCCGACGTTTTGTTGGATGGTAAGTTACATTGTTGAAATTATCTGCAAAATCTTATGGATTTATTCTCACAATAAAAACTAACAGCCGAATACTCGTACGCTACTCAAATTTGAGAATTGCTTAACTTTGACACGCCATAAAAAAGACAAATAACGACGTCTAAAACTACTAAGAGCCGGGCCCCATCTACGCGCTGCGCTGCGTTGCGCTGCGTCGTCGCAAGATTTTGTACTGGCAAGTCACCCTCCCCGCTTCGTCTCTCGCCCGCTGACACCTGCGACGACGCAGCGCAGCGCATAGGTGGGACTTAAATATTTAAGTAGCCTTTGAATATTCGGCCGTAAGTCCCACTTAGCCGTTTGAGACGTCGTTATTTGTCATGTTTTGTATGGCGCGTCGAAGTTAAGCAGCTCTCAAATTTGAATAGCATTTAAACATTTAAGTAGCCTTCGAGTTTTCGGCCGTAATAAAAATGGAACATATGACACTGCAACTGTAACTACATAATAGTGAACCATCACCAAAAACATTACCAAAGAAGAGGGAGTCACGCGACTATCAAAAATAGTTTGTCCTAGTAAACTGAGTCCATAGACACAGTACGACTCAGTCGCTCGCTGAAAATAGTTTTGAAAACATGTCTACGTTGCCCATACGGCTTATCTACTGGTGAATAATGCTTTCTTATGTATTTAATAAGTTAATTTTGGAATTGCGAGTGCAATAGCAGATATGTGAATTTCGCTGCATGTATATGCTGAGCACAAGTTTGTGATTGCAATGTTTGGACGTACCATATCTGCTGCAATGATACATCAATGCCCGTCACAAGTTTGGATTTTTTTATTTATGAGAGTTACAATATTATTTTAGACTGGACGAAGATTTGGTTTCTTTACAAGGTCTGCGGTGGCAAAAAAGCGAATGGCCCGCTTGATGTTAAGCAGTTACCGTAGCCTATTAGATGCTTACGACACCAAAGGTATTGCTCGCACATTGCGGACCTGTAGGGGAGTGGGATGGAAGGGGGATGGGGGGGTGGGCTATCGGCTCTCTCACGCATCGTACGAAACGAAGCTGTAATAGCTACTTTACGCCGATTTTCTGTGAGTGGGTGGTACTACCCCGGTCGAGCCTGCCCGTTTATGCCCGTTTATCACAATCACAGTATTATTACATTTGACAAGTTTTAAAACCTGGTATTCATGAAACATAACAGGGGGCTTACCACGAACTCTTAATGCGATTCAATTATAGGAACGTTTTAACGTTTCAGCGACTTTTTGTGCAATTACGTACCTTATTGTCATGACAATAAGAAACGTCATTGCACAAAAATTCGCTGAAACGTTAAAACAAAACTGCTATAAGAGGTGGTGGTAAGCCCCCTGGTAGGTACACAGGAACGTTAAATAGACCTCTAAATAGTACTACTACCTGCCATTATGTCGCCATGATACCGATTTACTTAATGGACATCGAAAAAGGTGGATAGCGAAAGGAATCCAACTCTTGGAAGCCAGCTTTTATCTTAAATACTAGTCATTTCCCAAATTGAACTCGCTGACCTAGGGTACGATACCTAACAAGTTCGCTTCGTGACCCCAATCCCGCTAATTCGGGTGATTGAACCTAATATATGCTAACACTAATATGCTGATGGATATTCTAGTAAAGCTTTCTCACTAATTGAATACGATTGTTAGGCGTATTTCCTAATTGAAATTGAATATTATAATAATTACTAATACATTGAATGCTGATCTTCCCTTCTTGTTTTTTAAGTGTCTGAAAGCCCTTGTTGGTGTAGTCTAGATGATGGAGCTCTCTCCATCTTTTTCTACTAGGGCCTCAGATAAAATAAAAAAGGTAAAAGATGGAACTTTGCGTACAACATAGTGAGGCCAGTTAAAACTACGCCCGCCCTGCCGTGTAACAATTACACGCACACACGTACAACGAAACTCTGCCTTACCTTGTAATAATTTACGAGTAAAAATATCATAATTTACAAGTAAAAATACAACAACCACAATTTGGTGGTGTATGGCCATTGGTCACTTAAGCCTCTGACTACCCCCGAATGGGGATAAAAGTCGTGACGTTCATTTCATTTTTTTTACAAGTAAAAATTCCGAATTGTGTTGTGAAAGGGTGTAAAAACTAAACTACATGAGATAAGAAACAGGATGGAATCACATTTCACACGTAAGTAAAGTTGGAAACCAATATTTTCAATAAATCAAATTAAAATTGAGGTTATTGCTTGGAACAATGCACGCATACATGTTTACAAAACCGGTCTCACTTCGTCGTTCGCAAAGTTACATTCTAACTTTTATTTGATCTGAGTCTAGGCCATGGACCAATTACTAAGGGGACTGGCCCTAAGCAAGTCGGCCGAGTGGTCGGCCTAGTACTAACATCGACTTAAACCGAAGCGAGTAGTTCAACTATTTACCGGTAGATAGAACAATGAAAAAACAATGACCACGTTTTTTTCATACATATATCTAATAAGGGCACCTCTTTCTTTAGTCTTTACTCTGTGGTCTAGGCAGTCTCACTTATACGACCTATATGACACCAACTTTCTCTTTAATCTGGCTCATACAGCTTATTCTTAGACGTCCTCTACCAGGCATTCAAGCCACCTAATGCATTTGTAATGCAAGTAGCACAGGACCGGTCGTTGTGGAAAACCGTGGGCAAGACATGTCCAACAGTGGACGTCTTTTGGCTGAAATGATGATGAGTTTTTTACATTTACCAGGGGACCATGACATCGTAAGAACTCAGAAGGTGACAGAAGTTGTTCTGGCAGCGGTTTACAAAGCTCTCAACGATCATCACGTGTTTCTTGAAGGCACTCTTTTGAAACCAAACATGGTGAGTATTAATATTGTATTTTTTCTATAACAAGAACGGGTAATGTAAAAATAAACAACGCACGTGAGATAAAATTTCGGTAGAAATTCGGATGAAGATAAGATAACAGGGTAGGAAAATTGTGTGCCAAGAAAATTTTCTGATAAGTAACTCCCAGCTTATGGAGGAAAACATAGGTAATTTACGTTGCGTCTTGTTTTTCAGAAAAGCGAAATGTATTTTTATTTCATAGTTGCCCGTGATAAAAAAGCTTAGCACATGCGAGAAATGATCCCTGAGATATGTACCTACCGCCTTTCTCTATTTTTATATTACTAAGGTGACGAACAAGGGTTCAGACCGCCTGATGTTAGCCAGTTGCCGTAGACTATAGATGCTTGCAATATCAAAGGCATCACTCGCACGGTGTTGACCTGCAGAATAGTGGGGACAGCTCGCGACAGCCCGCCGACTGCATGACGCCTAGCAGTCGCGAGCCGTCGACTGCAACCAACTGCAATAGAGCTATCGCTTCCGACAGCAACATGCAGTCCGTGTATGGCGGCGCTAACTCTCTTAACTATTCTGTCACAGGTAACACCAGGTCAAGGGAACGCGAAGCAAAACACTCCTGAAGAGATAGCAGTCGCGACTGTCACAGCATTATTGAGAGGAGTACCTGCTGCTGTCCCTGGTAAGAAATTCTTTTATAGCGACATGCTAGAACTAATCTAAACCTTGCTTAAAAACTGATATCAAGAGTTAAATCTAATTAGTAGGCTGAAGTGGCAATGGGCGGGGCACATAGCCCGAAGAACTGATGCCCGATGGGGCAGAAAGGTTCTTGAATAGCGACCACGTACCGGAAGACGACGCGTGGGTAGGTAGACCGACAACCTAGTGAAGGTCGCGGGATACCGCTGGATGCAAGTGGCACAGGACCGGTCGTTGTGGAAAACTTTGGGGGAGGCCTATGTCGAACAGATGATGATGATGAAGTCGATAAAATATTCTTTGAGGTGACAAAAAACCAACCATCTCCAATAGGCCTCCGAGGCTTTCATAGCCAGCTGCAATCACTGATCGGTCAACGATCGGAGGTTAAGCAACGCTGGGCAAGGTCAGGGAGAGATGGGTGACCATTTAGGGCCTCCGCAGACTTGCTACTTTTAGCATCGGCGACCGGAGATTTTGTGACGTATCGATGCTGCGTCGTGTTTCTTCGAGCGCGAACGAGCGAGACGCAGCATCAAAATCGCCGATCGCTGATGCTAAAAGTAGCAAGTCTGCGGAGGCCCTTAGTGGCATTTGAATGTGACCGTCTCCGTGCTTCGGAGGGCACGTAAAAAGTCGGTCTTAGTTGTTGTCTTCTAGGCAGCAGGCTTGAACAACTCTGATCCCAGGTTGGCCACTAACCATACGATAAGATCTCCAATAAACGACTATCTATAAAAAGCCGCTATTCTATTAACGATTGGAAAATTTAAATAATATTCCAGGAATTGCCTTCCTCTCCGGCGGTCAATCCGAAGAAGAAGCCACGTTGAACCTGAACGCCATCAACCAGGTCCAGCTCAAGAAACCCTGGACTCTCACATTTAGCTACGGGAGAGCACTGCAGGCGTCCGTGTGGAAGACCTGGGCAGGGAACGATGAGAACGTGAAAGCTGCTCAGCAAGAGTTATTGAAGAGGACGAAGGTATTTCATTTGCCTTGGACTCTTATTAATAAATGCATCTCAAAGTAGAGATCGCTCTTAACACGCTGTTTTTGACAGATGTTCCATACATACGTTGGGTTCTGACTATCTGGTGAATCGTGGGCTTTGAGTTGACTTAACACCTCCACAATGTGGTGGTGTATGGCCAATCAAGCCTCTGACTACCCCCGAATGGGAATAAAAGTCGTGACGTTCCATACATTAACGTTGGCAAGGTGACACTCATCTATCAACTCGGCACCCGACAATCACCGCCTCGTCGGTCGGTGTCCACTAACTGAACCGGAAATAAGTGGACCACGCGCTGACCACGCGGCGTTCACTCGTTGACCACGCGCGGTGCACTGGTTGATCACGTGACGTTTATGGTTTAAAAGAAACGTCCGCCCGCGGACCACCTGTCGACAACGAGTGGACGCCAAGCGGCGAGGCGGTGCTGGTCGGTTGCCGAGTTGATATATGAGTGGCGACCTTAAACGCCAAAACAGCATCTTAAGATCGATCTCAACTTTACATTATCTTTGCTTTATACGAGCCTAAGGTATGCAAGTTATTAGATGCAAGCTAACATCCTAGGCCCAATCCTTTGGATAACACGTGAGATGTCAAATAGCGGAGTTCAGAAGGCTCGCGTGCCGCGCGCGGCTGCTCTGTAAATGTGTCCATATGGCGCGCCTCATCCGAGCACTCATATTATGACATTACGTCTATGCGTTCCGACGTCAAAAGTGAGTGCTCGCACGAGGCATGCGCCTGATGAAAACGCCGGTCAAATGTCGCGCGCGGCACGCAGGACAGCCTCAGTCGCATGCTCGGGCGAGCCAACCTTTACTCGGGACAGAAGGATATAACATAATCGTTCTGTCTCATGACTAGGCCAAACTAGGCTATGCAAATGACAGCGCTCGGGTGAGGCTGAACGAGCATTTAGGTTCGTGCGCGCCATATCGAATTAAACGAGGCAAAGCTGCCTCGCGCGGCATGCGAGCCATCTGGACACAGCAATTACAGAGCCGGGCGGGAGATTTAGAAAATTGAAATAAGTTGTTTGTGGTCTTTTAAAATCCTTGAGTATAAAGTACCCCCGATTTTAATCAGACTAATGTAAACATCCCCCTCGCATTGAGGGGAGGCCTGTGCCCAGGAGTGGGACGTTAAAAGGGCTAACATTATTATAATAATGTAAATATTCTATTTTCAGGCAAATGGATTAGCTGCTCAAGGAAAGTACCAAGCAGGGTCCGTGGATTCAGTAGCTGGTGATAAGTCCAACTACTCTAAAAATCATAAATATTAAGCATAACTAGAATGGATATTTAATGGTGTAACTATCCCAGAATATTGCGAAAAATGTATTATAAAGCAAGGTAACTTATTTCAGAGGGTTTTTTTTACATAATAATATAATAATAATAAATAATAATATCCTGGGACATTTTTTACACACGGCTACCTGATCCCAAACTAAGCAGAGCTTGTACTATGGAAACCAGATAACTGATATTACTACATACACTACTTTTTTATTTGTAAATACATACTTAATATACATATACACCCAGACTCCGGACATACAGACATGTTCATGCACACAAATGCATGTCACGGGTAGGAATCGAACCTACGACCTGCAGCGTGAAAGTCGCCTCCGCGCCAACCACGCTAACGGGCCCGTAACAGACTTAAAGATTAGCGGTTATAATAAAAAAAACACGTTTTTAACTCGTGTCTAGCCAATTTTTATTGTTAAGAAAATCTTAACTAGACACGCGTTCAAAACTAGTTTATTTATTGATTTTTAATAGCACCGTAGATATTGGAATTGTTAATAAAACAAGATATTGTTTTAATAAACTTTGATGTAGTGAAAATAACAACTACTTCCTCAAATATCTTGGCAATGTGTTTTACTTTTGGCACACCTCGGAAATTTAGTATGATACCTCATCGATTCGCCAGTTCAAAAATTTCAATCAATCCAAAGTCCTGACTGACTGACAGACAACGCACAGCCTAAACCGCTGGTCGTAGGGACTTTTCTGCACGGACGAAGTCGCGGGCAAAAGCTAGTGGTTAATAATAAATAGTGAGTACCTACCTAACATATCTATTTCAATTTATAAAGTGTATTTTATTTCACTAGATTTTGTCACCACGCGAGAGATTAGGAACATTGCCAAATAACTCTGTGTTAACCAACGACATTACCAAGAAAGAGGGAGACGTGACTATGCAAAATAGTTTGTCCGACAAAGTCTATAGACACAGTACGACTCAGTTGTTCACGGAAAATAATATTGAAAGCATTTCGGTATTGCTAATACGGCTCATCTTCCGGTAAATAAAGTCGTCTCATGTACCTATTCAATAAGTTTGTTGTCGAATTGCGAGTGCGATAACAGCCCCTCTAGACAAGTGACTGACGTCTACAAGCGTTCCTTCAAATCGCTACGCTTCATGTATGGAAATGACATAAGTCACGTGATCTGCATAGCGACTTGTAATGTCATTTCCATACATTTCGAAATCTATTCTATTCTATTCGATTAGCGTTCATGCCACTTGTCTAGGGGGGCTGATGTGTGTAGTGGCGCGCTGAACACAGGTTTAGTGATTGCGATGTTAGGAGGTACCAGTTCCGCTAAAATAATACAGCGATTGTGTTACCTAATCGTATTTAGATTGTGTGCAAATAAACGTAACCACGTTGAAGGCTATCCCCAAATTTATAAAGAGATATGATGGACCATGGACAAGTCCTAAGTCAGACAAGACAAGGCAATTACAAAGGCATTACAAATTGCTTTCGTTCCTAAAAATGCTTTGTAAAACCATTTTAAACTCGCTTTGTATAATTGTTATATTACAAGGGCGAGGCCCCACAAGCGCGTTGCGCTGCGTCGTCGCAACGGATCAAATGGTCGACGGGCGAGAAACGAAGCGGGGGAGGGTGATGCGCCAGTACAAAATCTTGCGACGACGCAACGCAACGCGCTAATGAGGCCTCGCCCTAACTCTTCAATTGTTTTGTAGCCAAAACATTTGTGTGCCGAGTTATAAAATCTCCAAACCGCGTGTTAAATCAACTAAACCGCACATTAATACGTTGCTAACGGCGTCCGGAACAAATTGCGATGTCCGGATGTGCGGCGGGGCAATTAATTCAACACCGGTCCGGAATTTTACCGGACAAGCATTGTTGGTTATTATCGGTTTAATCGGCTTGTTCGTTATTGGATGAGCAGGGATGCGAGTTTGGAGATTAATTCTCGGCTCTCGATATGAAATAGTCAGGTACCTATCGATGCGTTGCTAGCTAGTCACAATTGGAAAATCTATTTTTTAGGGTTCCGTACCCAAAGGGTGCTAACGGGACCCTATTACTAAGCCTACGCTATCCGTCTGTTCGTTTGTCTGTCTATCTGTCTGTCCGTATGTCAGCGGGCTGTATCTCACGCGTCACGAGCCGTAATAGGTAGAGTTGAAATTTTCATACAAAATTTAATTCTGTTGACGCTACTACAAAAAAATAAAAATAAAAAAATAAAAGGGGTCCCCATACAAGAAACTTGATATTTTTGACGTTTTTATTCTACGATGGTACGGAACCCTTTATGTGCGAGTCCGACACGCACTTGGCCGGTTTTTTAAACCTAATACATGTATGTTCAGAATCGAATCTTAGTATCAAGCTATAAATCGATTAGATTAAGCCTATTACATAATAATACTAATATATTTTACGATAATATATCAATGTAGAATGACTTGCCAGACCCATTTATTACAATTAAAAATTGTGGGGATGTCTGACGTACCTATTTATATAACACGTTTTATAATAGACATTGTTCCTTATTGGCTCCAAACTACGATTAACTAAATTTGATACAACTAATATTGCTGTCTTTAGTTTAGTTAAGTTTAGTACCTATGTGTACCAATAAAATAAGCACGATTGCTTAACCAGTAAAAAAAAAAAAATGCCCTTTTGACGTCCCACTGCTGGGCACGGGCCTCCCCTCAATGCGAGGGGGATTCAGGCCATAATCCACCACGCTGGCCCAGTGCGGGTTGGTGGATTTCACATGTCTAAAGACATGCAGGTTTCCTCACGGTGTTTTCCTTCACCGTAAGCAAGTGATAATCATATTAAAGTTATGATTCACACATAGATTATCTAGCACCGACGTTAAATAATAATGAGACCCCGATATCCAATGTTTATCCCATAAATGGATAAGAACTTGTTAGGTACCTTACTTACCTTAAAATTACGAAGCGAACAAACCCCAGCGGACCTAATACGGTCCTTATGCAATATTGCTAATGAATTGCATTGCAATTCATTTTTCTGATTTTCTGAGGAATCTTTAGCAATTCCGCAAAATTTCTGTAGAATAGTACCACATTTTACGCCATTCGTGGCAGTTTCGCAGAAATTTAGTGGATTCTGCTGGAGGGTTGGAAAAATGAATTGCTTTATAGTACGTTTTTCTATACTTGTCCTATTTGGTAAGCAAAGATGGCGTCCAGCGGGGCGATTGCGTAACTTTTTGTCAATGTTTCAATTGGTTTCTATATAATTGACACAGGATGAACGAAACCAATTGAAACATTGACAAAAAAGTTACGCAATCGCCCCGCTGGACGCCATCTTTGCTTACCAAATAGGACAAGTATAAAAAAACGTACTATAGCAGAATTGCTGCAATTCATCTTTGTGACGGTATTAGCCCCACAGTTCATTATACACTATATCCATTATTCATATCTTCATGCTTCCCGTTAAACCGATGTGGGTCAGCATTGTAGAGCGAACTCTTTTGTTTGACTTCAACTTCATCGTGACGAGCGATTTATTGCTGAAAAGTTAATATTTTCAGAGCATATACCACAGAGTAAAGACTAAAGAAAGAGGTGCCCTTATTAGATATATGTATGTATGAAAAAAACGTGGTAATTTTAATTTCATTTTCATTGTTCTATCTACCGGTAAATAGTTGAACTACTCGCTTCGTTTTATGTCGATGTTAGTACTAGGCCGACCACTCGGCCGAGTTGCTTAGGGCCAGTCCTCTTAGTAATTGGTCCATGGCATATACGTACGTATATAATGATTTGAACTGAATCACCAGTAGGGGAGACTTTGGGAGGAGTTGGGATGGGGTGGAGATGGGTGGAATTGCAACCGGGGCACCATGCGAGCAGAGTGAGAATAGGTAGAGGTCAACACCAAAGAGAAATTTTGAAGAAAACTGAAATGAGCATATTCTGACATGTATTTTTAAAATAGGTACTTATAGCTCATTATATTTATAGCTCTTGCACAAGTTGATTTCTTGCCCGTGGACCCTTGGCATAATGCCGTGTGTCCACTGGCAAGAAAACTTGCGCAAGTTTACTTGCGCAAGCGACTTCCAATGTGTAAACACTCACGCAAGTGGACTTCTGCGACTTGCCGAACTTGCTGCAAGTTCCACATGTACACGGTTGTGTAAAATTGCAGTCAGTGGAAACACGTCGGCGAGTGTCTTCTGCAAGAAATTGCGGAAGTTACTTGCCAGTGGACACACGGCATAATAGCCGTCCACTGTTGGACATAGGCCTCCCGCAATGCACACTACTGAGCTTCTTCAGCTCTTTGCATCCAGTTTTTGCTAGCTAATTTCCGGAGGTCATCAATCAGTGGGACAGAGGGAGGGTAAAGGGGGGGGCTTTGGTCTTCCAGCTCCCTCATTTATAGTACGAAACGCAGCGGTAATAGCTATTTTACGCCGATCTTCTGTGAGAGGGTTGTACTACCTCGGTCGAGCCAGCCCATATGTGAGCTGCAGTCAATTGGCTACAGCTTGGCTCTACCCCCGGTATAAAATCTGACCAACGGTGGTAATTTGGGACTCCAGTTCCCAACTGTCTGTCACTGTCAACTGTCACTATCTATATATCTGTCAACTGTCACTAGTATCCAAATATCATCAAAAGTTGACCACTGGTGTAAAAAAATGCTGAGATAGTCCTAAGCGTAGCTCTCCTTATAGCTCGCTGAGCCACCTTTATATTATTCGTTCTCAGCATTCTCACAGATCGGCGTAAAGTGGCTCCTCCCTCTGTCCCACTCCCCTTCAGGTCGGCAACGTGCGAGCAATGCGCTTGGTATTGCCGGCATCTATAGGCTACGGTAACTGCTTAACATCAGGCGGGCCGTACACTTATTTTACACCTCAGTCTCATAAAAAAACACAAAGAATCACTCAATATTCCACACAGACCCTCCTTATAAACAGTTTATTCATATAAAAAACTTGGAAAGTGTTTTCTAAAAGTTGAGCATTAGAATTGGCAATGTCTGTGTGTTGAATAACCGGTGGGGCAAGTTTCACCGTTCGCGTTTTCTGAATACAGAATTGAATACTTCAGCGAGTTAGTAAAGTTTTTTAAGAACGGCTATGAAGTGAGCGAAAGTACCTAATAAATGTAGCTAAATGCGATCCACGCAATATTTTTACTGGATTATTCTCTAAATACCTACTTATCTTCTTCAGGATTTTACATACTTACTCAACCTTTACCTTTCTGCCTTTTAGTAGATAGTAATAAACCCACAATAAGTAGTATGGGAGATCGGCCACGACGATTTTTTTCAATACAGCCGCGCTCACTTTGGATGCGTTTTCGTCCGAATTTTACTCGTGCATACACGTACGAACAACACTAATGATCCCGACCTTCCAAGTACTTCGGGAGTGCGCACACTGGATGCGAGTTACGTACACGTACGACCAACTCGCAAGTCGCGCTTAGGCAACTGTATCGTTACTTTTCTGTTTCGCATATGCAACGAGTAGACGCGCGACTGCATCGCTACTTTTCGCAGTTGGTTTTAGCAACGCGCGACAGAAGCGATCCAAAAAGTCTACGAGCTGCATAAAGTCGCTGGCCTCGCGTTTTATACGGCAAACAAGCGTACGACCCGCCTGATGTTAAGCAGTTACCGCAGCCTATAGATGCTTGCAATACTAAAGGTATCGCTCGTTGCCGACCTGAAGGGGAGTGGGACAGAGGGAGGGAAGAGGATGGGGGGGAGTTTGGTTTAACTGGAATGACAAATACCTCATGCAAGTAAACTTGTACTAGGATAACATATGTCAGAAGAGACTATTCTGCAATGATTCGCTTTTTTCACAGCCCCACCAAACATTTTCAGACTGTCATCTTGAACGAAATATTCTAAATCCATCGAGATTTAAACAAAGTCGAGGCTGCCTCGAGTTTCAAGGCACAAAGTGAGGTAATCGTCTTACCCTGTCAGTGTCAGTCAGTCAGGCCTTTGCTGTTGAATATCAAATGGACATGAAACTCGAGGGATCTTTAAAACTTTGGACTTTTCATTTTAGAACAATGTAGGTAGACTAATGATATAAGTGTCTGGTCTCTAAGAAACAATAGTGAAGATGGTAGAGCCAAGCTGTAGCCAATTGACTGCAGCTCATTTACGGGATGGATCGATCAGGATAGTACCATCAAATTTTAGTTATTCTTTTGACTACCGGACCAGATAAGTGTGGTACTATTTCTATGACGTTGCCAAGTAGCTCTCTATTTCAGCTGTTTCAGTCTCAATGGGTGCTTCTACATCACAACATTACTTTACCAAAAATATTCTCCGTACAAAACAATATATTCCACAAAACTTTCTCAGTCCCAAAAGGCAATAAAACTTCCCTTCCGCCATCTGTAAGTTAATCGTGATGAAAGGGAAATTTAATTTCTCGCCATTTTTATATTGGAAGAGGCGTGTGTATATCCAGAGGAAATATTACTTCTCGTATCGCCGAAATATTCTTCGTGGAACGTATTCTAATATCGGGTCCCCTTGGGGCATGCGTATGGAGGTCGGGGCTTAGTTCCAGCGAGGAATTGTTTAAAAGTTTTCCAATACTTAGGACCGGCTTGAAATTATTACACACTAGCTGGTAGCCGCGACTTCGTCTGCGTAGAATTTGTACTTCGTATAGCCAATTTTTTTTTTCTGGAAGCTTTCAATTCTATCTCCATGGTTTCGGGAAACTTTTCGGCTATTAAAGCATTTAACACTCAGGGGTCGTATAATACTTTATTTAGGTAGGTACCTACGGTACAAGTTTTATAATTATACGTATCAAACAATTAACAAGTTTTCGTTCAAGCCATATAGGAAAAGTTTCATGGAACGACGACATTTGGACTCAAAGCCGAGCGAAAGCCGGGAAAATGGGCCGATGACCAATGAGAGCGTTCACATGGCTCGCGGCGGCGCGTGAGGCGTTCTTATTGGTTGCCGGTTTCAAAGGAGTCGAACGCTCGTGTTACCAACGTAAAGCGCGGGTTTAAAACATTTTTTTTTTTAACTGCGTACTTGAGTGATTGTGTTTTGTTTTTCTTGCGGTAACTCCGCAAGCTAACCTAACCTAACCTAACCGGTTGCATTCTATTAGAATTGTGTTGTGAACGACTCACTCGCGACTTGCTATTATAGTTTGTAACTAGGGGCTAAAAGGCCACATTGTAGCAGAATCCTCAACAATTCCGCAAGTTTTCCGTGAAGCGGTCGCGAGTGGCGTATAATGCGTAACCATTTTACAGAAATTTTGTGGGATTGCTAAGAATTATTCCGTCTGTTTGCCGCTTACTCTGCAACCTCACGACTGTACCTATGTAAGCACTACTCGCATAGTCTGACAAACATTTCGCGGAAAAAAATTGAATTCAATTTCTTGAGAGTTGTTCTATTTGTTTATTCAAAAGAATATTATTATGTGTTTAGAATTTAGTAACCATATTTGCCATGTTTTGAAAAGGCCTTTGAAATTTTATGCCACGAACAGAAATATAACACAAAAAATAATTTCAAAGAAATTTAAATGCTTCTCCTTTGTAAACATACGGATATCAGAAATTTTACTAGCACGTACCTAGGACAAGAGGCAATTTCTCTGTGTGCCTAGGTACCTCTAGGTCATCCTCAGGTCTAGATGCTATTTGTTTTTATAGTCAAGGATGGCACACTGGCAGATAGTCCACCTGATGGTAAGTGGAAGCCGCCGCCCAGGACATCTGCAACTTAAGGGGAGCAGACGCGGAGCCGACCTTTTAGAGACCTGTAAACATGCCCTATGAAGAACCCCATGTTGTAAAGAAAGGAAAAACTTCGGGAAATCATTCCACAACTTGCACAATGTTTTCTCGAATGTTTCCATTTATATAAAAGTTATTTCAATATAC
The DNA here is from genome assembly GCA_947859195.1 of Drymonia ruficornis. Taxonomy (NCBI): domain Eukaryota; kingdom Metazoa; phylum Arthropoda; class Insecta; order Lepidoptera; family Notodontidae; genus Drymonia; species Drymonia ruficornis. The sequence continues at coordinate 7,527,882 of OX401924.1, forward strand.
CTCACTTAGTTTTTACGAATAATGGCTTGAATTTCATTGTAATAACTTATAAAATGTTATGAAGTTCCAAAAATAAGAAAGTTTCTAATAATTTTGTTTACGAAGAATAAAGAACGTTTTTATTGGGTCAGGCAAAATTGATTTTTGGGTAGGTAGGATACTAGTTATTATAGTAATATCGCCACACCAACAGATTAATAAAATTGTATGGTCCCAAACTAAGTGTATTATGGGTACCGTACTATGGCCTGGGGGCGTTCACATTGACATCCAGACCAGAGCAAATTACGAAAAGACCGTTTCCGAAGTTTGCCTGTGGCGGGAATCGAACCCGCAACCACCCGATGCAATGAGCCGAGCGGCTTTTGCTCGAACCACTGTGGCTTCGTCTACGAGCGAGCGTTTCTACAAATAGCTAAGCTTCATGTATGGTAATGACATAAGTCACGTGATCTATTTATCGACTCGTAACTAAGCGGTCGATCTAAGGTGGGAAAGGTTTTCAGAAATGTCAGCTAACTTTTATCCACCAAATTAATCTGAAATTTTGACAGATTTTCCATACAATATCTCTCAAAACGCCATATTTATCTGGTGGATAAAAGTTATCTCACGACTCTGAAACAGGCCCTTAGTTTGTTCCAACAGAATTAGCATACTAAATAATAATAAATATCGCCAGACAAACACACCAACTGTATGGTCCCATACTAAGCTTATACTTATACTAAGGTTATACTGCTATTTATTCCAATTTCTTTGGTTGTACTACGCCACCAAGCCAACTAGACACTCGGGTATAAAATAGCAAATGATAATAAGTCAATTATTCCACCGTCCTTCTACCACGTAGTGGGAGCTACTGCCACAGGAGTGCCCAGGCATTAGCCCAGACTCACTACGTTGTGGACGGACCGCGGAATCATTGACTTATGTTATTGATATTTATACCCGAGTATCTAGTTGGCTTAAACAATTGTAGAGAGGGACTGAGCCAGGCTGAGGCTCAGTCGTAGTCCAGCTTTCCTGAGGATGCCTCGTTTAGAGGCGAAACACGTGTCGAATTTATTTAGGATTCGCTTTGTCTGCGGAGAATTGCTAATTGTTAGGGTCCATGACTCATGACAGACATACTCTCGACTGACAGGGAGTTAGGTCTTGTTGGCTTCTTCTATTATCGATCAATTAATTTGGTTTATAATATTGGAGGTTGACAATTCCGAGGGTGAGTGGTGGGTCCCTCTCTACAATTGTTTAACAATGGATTTCCGCAAAGTTACGCCTGATTCCATCAATTATCTAGTTGGCTTGGTAGTGTAGTACTATGGGTACCGTACAATGGACTAGGGGCGATCCCAATGGCGTCTATTTCACCATATTTTGGGGAAAACACTAAATCAATCCCGTTACTTAACAAGTCCAATTCACTTACTTTAATTCTTTCTGGTAAAAGTTACAGGATTGGAAATGTGATTACCTTTTTACCCGTCCTAAGCAGTGTCCGGGGCTGAATTCAACCTGTTTCTGTCCTGGTCCAAGGGAAAAGCGGTCAGAGAATTACCAAGGGTGTTTAAAAAAAAGAATCGAAATCGGTTGGCGTGATCTTGAGTTATTCGTCCATTTGTCACGCACATAGTTCATGCAAATTTAAGACTTATGTGGTTTTGTCATGGATGCTATTGTCAGAAACGGGACCACACGGAAAGTACCAGCTTCCAAATAAAAAAGAATCATCAAAATCAGCTCACCCAGTCGAAAGTTCTGACGTAAGAAACATTTAAAAAAACAGTCGAATAGAGAACCTCCTCCTTTTTTTGGAGTCGTTTAAAAATAAGAATTATACTTATTATTTAAAATGCAAAAGTGACTCTGTATGTCTGTCTGTTACGTTTTCACACTAAACCGCGAAACCAATGTTGATGAATTTTCCTATATTTGTCTTGTCCAAGGTCTTGTCCATCCCTATACCAAAATTCACTTTTTATATTTTTATAAAGCAGTGATAGCAGAATTGGTTAAGCACGCGACTTTCGGTTTTAAGGTCCAGGGTTCAAACCCCGGCTCGCACTTCAGCCCCCCTAGCCAAGTGGCTTCGTCGCGTTTCTACAAATCGCTACGCTTAAATGAGTGAGTTACGTCCGCAGTGTGGTTTTTTCCTGCTGGTCTTATCAAAATTTGAATGATACAGATAATTAGTGCTCCATCTCGTGTAAATGTGCCGAAAATTTTAAATTTGTGCCTATAGCCGTTTTGGAGTTATTCACGAATATATGATCTTGCTGGCGTAACGTTACCGCAGCAGTGTGGTTTTTTCCTGCTGGTCTAATCAAAATTTGAATGATACAGATAATTAGTGCTCTATGTCGTGTAAATGTGCCGAAAATTTTAAATTTGTGCCCCCTAAGGTTTCAGAGTTATTTCAAATCTTGCTGGCGTAACGTTTTGCGAATTCCTGTATCTCAAAAACTGTTTGGCACACAATCATGATTTTTCGTACACACATTAGTGTTAATTTGTGCCCATTTGTGACAGTTTCATATTTCAATAAATCAGAAAGGTTCGGGTGTTATAATATTTTTCCTAAAAAAACTAAAATAGCTCCTAGCTCTTAAACTGGGAAACCTAGAAACCAAATGTTAGTGCTAGCTTGTATTTCTTATGGATCCTAAGCATTTCTATAATGATCGTAAGCCTACTCCAAGGAATTTAAGATTTATTACGATTTTATTGCTATCTCGCGGTGAAATTATTTAAACCCTAAATACACGAGTTTCGTATGTTCCGATTACTTTTATTAATATACAAAAATTAGTGCCCTACTTCAAATATACGTGTACGAAATATCAGCTCTGTAAACCTTATAATTAAAATATTATTAATAAATAACCATCACGAAGCGCTTTCGGTGGTTAACTGACGGAATTGGAATGTATAGAAACAAGCGAACGCTCCGTACTTCAAGCCATCCTATGTCAATTGACAGCGTTGTAATGAGTACAGACGCGTACATAATACTTTGGAGAGTATTTATAAACTATTAAATAAGGTAAATAAATGTATAATCACAGGGTATGCTGAATTTAAATATGTAGGTACCTTCCTTAATATTCCTTTTATGTTTCGTGTAGCTAAATGAGCTTTAACTAATAACACACAACAACAGTAAAAGTATCTTCTTTTATATATTTCTAGATATAAAAAATCGACGCTTATAAACAGCAATACGACTTTGAAAAATAATATCCATTCTTTAAATCGAAATCATTCACCATCATCGAGATATAAAACGAATGAACACTTATAAATATTAGTATTTTTAACAATTATAAACAAACAAAACATTACTTCATTGACACAACATCAAAATATAAAAATAATGTAGGTACTTACATTAAACAAAAAAAATATCTTGATATTAGAAATAATAAAAAAAAACTTATGGTAGTAGCACAGTACAAACAGTGAGCGGACGAAGGGGTCTAGACAGGGGGCAAGGGTAGGAAGTCGAGTTTAACCATTACAAAGAAAATATAAAAATAAATATTACTCATTCACTTTTCAACAGAACTGTTAGCACACAGCCAATTTATTGTATACATTTAAGATGGTAGGCGGTATGTATCGGGCGGCCGCATTTTTCAACTCATTTTATTTGGTCGGTTAACCATTGAAAGTTTGTCGTGGTGTTTATTATTATTATTTTATAATTATAAGGTTTACAGGGCTGATATTTCGTACACTTATATTTGAAGTAGGGCACTAATTTTTGTATATTAATAAAAGTAATCGGAACATAAGTAACTCGTGTATTTAGGGTTTAAATAATTTCACCTCGAGATAGCAATAAAATCATAATAAATCGTAAATTCCTTGGAATAGGCTTACGATCATTATAGAAATGCTTAGGATCAATAAGAAATACAAGCTAGCACTAACATTTGGTTTCTAGGTTTCCCAGTTTAAGAGCTAGGAGCTATTTTAGTTTTTTTAGGAAAAATATTATAACACCCGAACCTTTCTAATTTATTGAAATATGAAACGGTCACAAATGGGCACAAATTAACACTAATGTGTGTACGAAAAATCATGATTGTGTGCCAAACAGTTTTTGAGATACAGGAATTCGCAAAACGTTACGCCAGCAAGATTTGAAATAACTCTGAAACCTTAGGGGACACAAATTTAAAATTTTCGGCACATTTACACGACATAGAGCACTAATTATCTGTATCATTCAAATTTTGATTAGACCAGCAGGAAAAAACCACACTGCTGCGATAACGTTACGCCAGCAAGATCATATATTCGTGAATAACTCCAAAACGGCTATAGGCACAAATTTAAAATTTTCGGCACATTTACACGAGATGGAGCACTAATTATCTGTATCATTAAAATTTTTATTAGACCAGCAGGAAAAAACCACACTGCGGACGTAACTCACTCCGCTTAAATGTATGGAAATTACATTACAAGTCTATAAGTAGATCACGTGACTTATGGCATTTTCATACATGAAGCGTAGCGATTTGTAGAAACGCTTGTAGACGAAGCGACTTGGCTATAGGAGCTAGTTCTAGCGTAATCGATATGCGAATCATTATTTCAAATCAGTATTTGAAATTTTCGAAAGTCATGTGGAAACCACCAACCCGCACTGGACCAGCATGGTGGATCCCTAGTAGCATTATGACGTACGTCTTCGTCATAAAGACGTACGTTTACGTCACTGAGGGCCTACTCTGCTTCAAACGAAAACGATATATCGGACGAAATTCGAGTATTTCCTACTATGTTTCTCATTGATTCCGACATTTCTTATGAACGAAAATTGTTTGACCTCTTCGTTGTCGTCGAATCTAAACGTCAAACAATTTTCGTTCGTAAGAAATGTCGCAATCAATGAGAAACGTAGTAGGAAATATGGGAATTTCGTCCGAAATTTCGTTTTCGTTTGTAAAAGAGTAGGCCTTCTGACCCTAAATTGACCTCAGATTGACGTCTTTTTCGTCGCCGTCCTTATTTGCTACCTGAGATGGCCTGAATCCCCCTCGCATTTGAGGTGGATCCGTGCCCAGTGGGACGAGGGTTAATATTAATTAGGAAACAAAAACGCGGATTGTCCCTCGCTTGTCCCACATCCCATTTCATCCCTATAACTTAGCGATGCTACACACGCGTCCTCACACGAGTTCCCAAGAAATGTTCAGTAAGGGCTACGTGACATCCCCATCCAGGCCCCAGTGAGAGCCACTCACAACCCGATTATGATTCATGTAAAATTTTACACGTAGTTGTTGACATGAGGTAAAAATATGATAGGAAAATAAGGTTCTTTGGAGGTTATGTCGGCTCGAATAAATACTAGCTGTCCCTTCTTCCGCGCATAATTTGTCCCACGGGAACATGCTATCGGCATAAAAAGTATCCTATGTGTTAATCCATGCTATAAACTGTCTGTGTTCCAAATTTCATCCAAATCCGTTCAGTAGTTTTTGCGTGAAAGAGTAACAAACATCCTTCCATTCATCTATCCAAACTTTCATATTTATAATACTAGCTTTTGCTCGCGACTTCCTCCGCGGATAATTTAAAAAAAGAGTAGCCTATGTGCTATTCCAGACTATAATCTATCTCTGTGCCAAATTTCAACGAGATCCGTTCAGCCGTTCTGGCGTGATTGAGTAACAAACATCCATCGAAACTTTCACATTTATAATATTAGTGGGATTGGTGGGATTTTCAGTGATGTTAAAGTCAGAACTTGGCTGACAAACTGCCGTGTCTAGACTATACTGCTATATTGGGCAACGTGCGAGCAATGCCTTTTGTATTGCTAGCATCTAACGGTAACTGCTTAGTATCAGCCAGGCCATACGCTTATATGCCACCGTAGTCACATAAAAAAATCTAAGTAAGTTCCACAAAGCGTTTCCCAGGAATTCTTCGAAGGTCAAAGGAAGTGCCTTTGCTGTAAACTATAAGGCCGCGCTCGCTTTGGATGCGTTTTCATCCGAATTTTACTCGTGCGTACAAGTACGAACACGCAGAATGATCCCGACCTTCCAAGTACTACGGGAGTGCGCACACTGGGTGCGAGTTGATCGTACGTGTAAGTAACCGCACCCAGTGTGCGCACTCCCGTAGTACTCGGAAGGACGGGATCATTCGTGTTGTTCGTACGTGTATGCACGAGTAAAATTTGGACGAAAACACATCCAAAGTGAGCGCGGCCTAAATGTCTTATAAAAGTAACAGCAATGGTAGTCTGAGTCTTCATGAAAAAGGTTAAAAACTAATAATTTTCCAACATTTTCCATTGCACTTATTGTGGTCTCTACTACCCCCCTCTACTCTTACCTACCCCCATCTACCCTACACAATAGCAGCACATTACAACGCGGGATGGTGATAATTACGTTACAAAAGAGTGGAAACTGAGAGGGTCGGCGCGGGACGCTCGGAACAGTTTATGTGTTAAGAGTACGCTCTCTAAGAGAAAGGGGAGGACGGGGTGATGATGATATAGCGAGTAAAATATTGCATTTCACAGGCGTCTAGGTAGATTTCTGAACAAATTTTGTTTTTTTTTTAATTCCATAAGGTCCAGTCAGATAAAATAAATTTTGTATTGGCTATGTAGGCCTACAAAGCAATATTTAAAGTAAAAGTGCTTCCACTGAGATGAGCCGGTAATCCAGTTTGCGGATTGCATCTGGGAATCTCAATTTCAATAAAGATGATGATGATGATGAAGAAAGAAACCGTGAGGAAACCTGCCCGTATTTCGAAAAACATGTCATTGTGTGAACTTTGCCAATCTGCACTGGGCCAACGTGATGGACTGTAACTCGCATTCCTCTCACATTGAGGCGAATTATGCCCGGTATGATAGTAGTCTAGCCCCCTATTAAATGAGTCTAAAATGAGTGAGTGTAAGTGGGCGAGAGTATGAGTGCACTGCAATACCTACCTACTCCTTCGGCGATTATAGGCGTGATGGTGATGTATTTTACAGGATAAACAGAGAAATATAGTTAAACAAAAACCGCTATTATCCTGTCACCCCGCCGCTACCCTAACTCTTAACCCATTCTAAGTGCTGACTTCGATAAGTGGATTTGGAGTTAATTGTCTAGTATCTAACTATGGGGTGCTATACGTTTTAAGGCGTTTAACCTAGTTTAAACCTATTCTTACCCATTATCCATAGGAATGACATTATAGACGGGCATAGAGTAGGTAGTTAAATGACATTTTTGTAAATTTTCAAGGATTTAATCTAATCATGGAATTAACAAGTTACTCAATGATTAGCTGCATTCCGACCAGAGATTTGGAGGAAATTTCGATGTCTGCAAAGCTGCAGTTCAGATGCGTTTGTGGTGCAGTTAATACAACTGCATTATGCAGGATGAATTTTTCAAGTGTGCGTGGATGGCCAAATCCGAAACTATGAGGAATAGCGAAAAGTACTCAAAGGAGTCTGGGGGCCGATTTCGATGAAAACTAAAACTGCATTATTGGGTTTTTGAAAAAATAATATAGCCAGGATAATATAGCCAGGCGTAGCCAGGAATCGAATTAGTTGATTTTGAAAAAGAAAATAAACACACACTGTATTATTACACCATTCGATAGTCTCGCTGATAAGGAACGAAGTCTGGGAAGTAATGACATACGGCAAACTTGAGGAAAGTGTTGGATTTTAATAAACTGCTCCATATTTTCAAGTTGTCTTTAATAAATCATACGTACATTACCTTTAATTCACACTTGAAAAATTGACCCTGTATATTGTTAACTGCACCAAAACCAAATTTTGCAGTCAGCTAAAATACTGTAATAATATTACAGTAGGTATATCCCTGTTTTGTAATGGTGTAGAGGCCTGATAAGTGAAATACTTCATTCTATTCACAATACAAAAGATAGGTACAGTGCCTCTTTCAGTGGATATATGGGTAAATAAAATGCTACCACTAGTCGGTAACCTACTAGTTTTCCAATAAAGATGAAAGCGTTCTCTGGGGAACAACGATAATATCACTTAACTTCTACGTGCAGGTAAACCAGTTTATTTACTTTCCTTTGGTTTGTTTTAGTTGGTTTAGTTTAGTTTACTTGGTTGTTTTATTTATTTGGTCCACAGTTTTACCAGGTAACTACTTTAGGTACATTTATACTGATCTATGGTAACCGCTGGATGCAAGTGGCATACAACCGGTCGTTGTGGAAAATCTTGGGGGAGGCTTATGCCCAACGTGGACGTCTTTTGGCTGAAATGATAATAATAATAATAAATAATATCCTGGGACATTTTTGTACACACGGTTACCTGATCCCAAACTAAGCAGAGCTTGTACTATGGAAACCAGATAACTGATATTACTACATATACTACTTTTTAATTTGTAAATACATACTTAATATACATATACACCCAGACTCCGGACATACAGACATGTTCATGCACACAAATGCATGTCTCGGGTAGGAATCGAACCTACGACCTGCAGCGTGAAAGGCGCCTCCGCGCCAACCACGCTAACGGGCCCGTCATGATGACGATAATGATGATGTTACTGATGATGATGATATGATACAAATGGTCCCGTTGAGAGTTGAGAACAAGCGCTCGGCCCGGCTGATGTTAAGTTACCGTAGCCTATAGTTGTACAACCATAGGCATCGCTCGCACGTTGCCGACCTGAAAGGAAGTGGGACAGATGATCTTTTCAGGAAAAACCGGAAGCATAATTTAATTTCGCTGTAAATAAGCTCAGCATTCAATTTCATTTTCCGGAAGAGATGAAAGCAGCCTGACATAATACGTTTAGGCGTTATCTTTAATTTTCAGTGAAAATATAGCGACATTAAAATGTTTACTGAACGGTGAAATAATTATAGAGACGGAGACGGGAGCGTCGTCTGATAATCTTAAACTCGTCGCAACGACAGACAAAAATAAGCAAACCCGTTATAAACTTTTTCTAAAAGTTGCATAGTTAATTTTTTTTATAGGACTGCGGTGGCAAAAAAGCGTACGGCCCGCCCGATGTTAAGCAGTTACTGTAGCCTATAGATGCTTGCAATACAAAGGCATTGCTCGTACATTGGCGACCTGAAGGGGAGTGGGATGGAGGGACGGGAAGGGGGGTTGGGCTCTCTTACTCATCGTACGAAACACAGCTGTAATAGGTGCTTAACGCCGATCTTATGTGAGAGGGTACTACCCCGGTCGAGCCAGCCCGCATATGAGCTGCGGTCAATTGGCTACAGCTTGGCCCTACCACCTTAAAACACACAAAACATTTTCTAAAAGGTGCATGGTTACTTGTTAATTAATGATTCAGTTTAAAAAAAAATTACCGCCTTACTATGTCCAATAGACTCTGTTTAGTAGGATATACTATTTTGGGCCATCACATGCCTGCCTTTTTCTTGGAAATAACCCTATACCCTCGCCACTTGCCACTCCGCGATTCTACGTGAATTCCGCCATCACGGCCACACGCGGCCGGCCATTGTCGGGTTATTGTCTGCCTTTATACCCTCCCTTTATGCCCAAGGATTATAATAAAATAAATTCCTTTTAGAAGCGAAGGATGGTAGAGTATTCGTGAAAGAATTGCTGAGTCGTTAAGATCTATACATACTTCAATTGCTGCGGCTACATCAGGCGCATGTCACGCCCGTATACTTAACTAATCGTTTCTGAGATTTGAGCATTTAAATAATAAATATAGCCCGTAGGATTGCCAAACTTAATTGGCAGTGGGCAGGGCACATTGCTCGTAGAACGGATGGCAAATGGGGCCGAAAAGTTCTCGAGTGACGGCCGCGCACCGGAAAGCGTAGCGTGGGTAGTCCACCCACAAGGTGGAACGACGGCCAGGTGAAGGTCGCGGGAATCCGCTGGCTGCGGGCAGCGCAAGACCGGTCATTGTGACGAACCTTGGGGAGGCCTATGTCCAACAGTGGACGTCTTTCGGCTGAGATGATGATGATGATGAAATAATAAATTAATAAACAACAACAAGGGACAGTTTTCGTGTTGCAGACTTAACACATCGAATGGCATAATAAAATAAAAACCAATGTAAACTGCATTCAGGAGTAGTGCCAACCGCTAATATGCAAGAAAAATTTTGTGAATATTTTACAAACTTTTGAGCTATTTACATTTTTCTGATTTAATGAAAAAAAACGGCCAGATTGCACTCCGGAAGTGCCGGCAGAAGTGAAAACTTTTAATATTTTGGAATTAGGGAAAAAATAAAAAAAAAACAACCTGGCCGTTTTTTGTTTGTTAAATAATCATATAACATAATGCAAATTAAAATAAAAAGAATTAAATAATTAATAATATATTAAATTCGGAAATATAGTTAACATAGGATTCGAACCTACGCCCCATAGAGCACTCACCCAGATCCATTCACTTAGGCGCTAATAAGACGATGACGTTGAAAGCGAAATTATGAACTATATACTTTTTACCCAAGATAGGACACGTGACCTGTCGCTACGAATCTGTCGCATTTTATTCGCTCAAGCGCCCTGCGCAATCTGTCGAATTTTTCGATCAGGACACGTGACCCCTGTCGCGAGTTTATAATTTTTTACCCATCCCAAGAAAATTGCACAACGCCGCTAAAGAAGTTTTCACTTCAAAAATTCTTTTATATAGCCTGCTACAGTCCCATTGCTGGACAAAGGCCTCTCCTTCTCTCTTCCACAAGCACAACTCCCAATTCTGAGCCATTTGCTGCTATGTTCCACCCGGAAAGTTGTCCGTATCGTCTCTCCACCTTCGCCTTGGTCTGCCTCCACGTCTGCGACCGTCTTCTGGCGTCCAGGTTGACACGATGCCCACTCTGCGAAATCAAGCGCGCGAAATGACTGATTTGCCGATTTAATTCTATTTCCGATACTCATTCAAATCAATCATTCATTCATTTTTAAGGTGGTAGAGTCAAGCTGTAGCCAATTCACTGCAGCTCATATACGGGCTGGCTCGACCGGGTAGTACCACCTTATTACAGAAGATCGGCGTAAAGCAGCTATTACAGCTGCGTTTCGTACGATGAGTGAGAGAGCCGGAAGCCCAACCCACCTTCCACTACCTCCATCCCTCTCCCTTCAGGTCGGCAATGTGCGAGCAATGCCTTTGGTATTGTAAGCATCTATAGGCTACGGTAACTGCTTAATATCAGGCAGGCCGAACGCTTTTTTGCAGTCCTATATTAAAACCCCCAAGTATTATTTCGCACTTTGGAAACATTCTGTATAATTGAGCAAAGGCCGAGCCCCGATCGATAGCCGAACACATACAGAGTTGGAATATCACAACAAGGCAATAAAATTGTATGACTCTTGTTGCTCGTGTGTTGCTTTGTGCTCCGCGCACCAGTTTACTTTTATAGATGTTGTTTACATACAAACAAGGTACAAGATATATACTTTAGTAAAATAAATTATGCGTGTTACACTATCATTAATAAACAAAAACATTACCAAGGAAAAACGGGAGATATGTGACCGTCCCAAATATAATATGTTAAAAAAACCCTGTCCGAGCCGAAACCGGTATTTAGGATTCGCAATCACATGACCAAATAAAAAAAATACTCATGATAGTAAACATATTAATGACAATTTAAAATGCCATTTTTTTGCCTTTTTCTTTCAAAATGTAACAAATTTTAAATATATGACAACACCGTTACCGGGGGTAATTATGTTAGATCGTGTGGCGGCACCTCTGACCACAAAGTATGTGATGACGTCATTTTATGTTTAAAAAAAATGTAAACAGGGTACTTGTTTTCCAAAAAAATCTGGGAGGCCTTTGCCCAGCGGTTGGACACTTACTATGTTAAAAAATATAAAAAAAAAAATAAAAATAAAAAAAAAAAATATTTTTTACAAAAATTGAATCTAATCTCGATACCCAACAATACGTTTTCGGGTCGGACAGGGTTGTCTTAACATATTGTATAGTATATCCTATAAAACAGAGTCCATAGTTAGTGTTACATCATATTAAAAATGACAAGCCCGCTGAGTTTCTTGCCGGATCTTCTCAGTCGAGGTCGCGTTTCCGATCCGGCAGTAGAATTTAAGGAAAAAATGTAAAATGACAATTTGTAAGTGCCCCCGTAGGCCTAAACAAAATAAACGCTTTGACTTTGACTTTGACTTTGACTTTGATCCGGCGGTAGAAGTTAAGGAAAAAATGTAAAATGACAATTTGTAAGTGCCCCCGTAGGCCTAAACAAAATAAATGATTTTAATTTTAATTTGAATTGAACATTGCAATCACTAGACTTATGCTAAGCATACCACTACATGCAGCGAAATTCACACATGTTAAGGGCTAGCCAAGTGGCTGACGTCTACAAGCGTTCCTTCAAATCGCTACGCTTTCATGAAAACTTCCTTGATGGAAATGACATAAGTCACGTGACCTACATAGCAACTAGTTGTTGATCTACATAGCGACGTTTGACATTTCCATACATTTTGAAGTCTATTCTATTCTATTCGATTAGCGTTCATGCCACTTGTCTAGGGGGCTGTAATCATTTTGATACCGTATTGCTTACCAGAAGATTTGCCGGATTGGCAATACTGACACGTTTTCAACATTATTTAGCGCGAACGACTAAGCCGTACTGTGACCATGGGTGGACTCTGTTTAGCAGGACATACTATTTTGGACAGTCATCTCTTCCCCTTTCTTTTTTGTAATGTTTTTGCCTAGGGCCTAGGTATATGACTCTATCTCAAGCATCATGTTTCCACAGCTTCTATTTTCATATCATCCAACAATCTAAATATACAGGGTGAATTTTTCAAGTGTGCGTGGATGGCCAAATCCGAAACTATGAGGAATATCGAAAAGTACTCAAAGGAGTCTCAGGGCCGATTTTGATGAAAACTAAAACTGCATCATTGGATTTTTGAAAAAACTAAATTCGTAGCTAGGAATCGAACTAGGTGATTTTGAATAAAATATCACATACTGTATTATTACACCATTCGATAGTGTCGCTGATAAGGAACGAATTCTGGAAAGTAATGACATACGGCAAACTTAAGGAAAGTGTTGGTGTGGTGGTTGGTGTTAGTGGTTGTGTGTTAGTTTCGGATTTGGCCATCCACGCACACTTGAAAAATTCACCCTGTATAAGAATCAAAGTCCTGACTCACTGACTGACAGACAACGCACAGCCTAAACCGCTGGTCGTAGGGACTTGAAATTGGGAGTGTGTATTTGTCTTGATAGGTAGAGGTGTACTAAGAAAGGATTTTTTGAAATTCAACCCCTAAGTGCGTTAAATAGGGGATGAAAGTTTGTATGGAAGTTCGTCATTTTTGAAGTTACAATAATGAAAATTGGTGTTCAGCGCGGACGAAGTCGTGGGCAAAAGCTAGTATGTTTATACAAGGTAAGCATAATAATTCTGAGACGTTATTTATGAGACAAGTCCCTACCATAAATATTTTGGACCGCACAATATGATATTGTGGTGAAATTCACGTCAGCATTGACCGACCTCCGTCAACGTTTGACCGTCATAATTTTAACCAACAATACCTTGAACAGATTTATATGCAGGCTTGGGTAAACAAAAATTGTTTATCGGTGGTTTAGCCAAGCTGCAGCCAATTGACTACAGCTCATATATGGGCTGGTTCGGGGTAGTACCACCCTCACACAGAAGATCGGCGTAAAGTAGCTATTACAGCTACGATTACGATGAGTGAGAGAACCGGAGCGCTACTCAAAAGGAACGCAACCAGTTAGTAAATGAGAAGTACATAACGGTATTGATGGGCCCGTTAGCGTAGTTGGCGCGGAGGCGACTTTCACGCTGCAGGTCGTAGGTTCGATTCCTACCCGTGACATGCATTTGTGTGCATGAACATGTCTATATGTCCGGAGTCTGGGTGTATATGTATATTAAGTATGTATTTACAAATAAAAAAAAGTAGTATATGTAGTAATATCAGTTATCTGGTTTCCACAGTACAAGCTCTGCTTAATTGGTAGCCGTGTGTAATAAATGTCCCAGGATATCATTATTATTATTATAAACTTAATTGACTGTAACATACAACGAAATAGTTAGAAAACTGTGCACAAACTAACTGAGTTCCTAACTAACAGCACTACAAACAATAATCAACTATGCAGATGTTGTTTCCGTAACTCACCTTGTTAGTACACCCTAGAGTCATCTTGTTTAACTGAAAGTTCATTTGAAATATCTACATAAACATAGTAATGAACAGTCTTTATATCCGAAAATTAGAACATAAATATATAAAGGCCATTGATGTATTATTTTAGCAGATATGGTACCTCCCATAGAGTAAAGACTAAAGAAAGAGGTGCCCTTATTAGATATTTGTGTGAAACAAAACGTGGTCATTGTTTTTTCATTTTCATTTTACTATTTACCGGTAAATAGTTGAACTACTCGCTTCGTTTTATGTCGATGTTAGTACTAGGCCGACCACTCGGCCGACTTGCTTAGGGCCAGTCCCCTTAGTAACTGGTCCATGGTACCTCCTTACATTACACTAGACTTGAGCTCAGCGCACCACTACATGCAGCGAAATTTACATAATATCATACTCGTTTCGCCAGTCAACTTATAGGTATTAGGTATTTTGATGCTGTTATTCACCAGAAAATGAGCCGTATTAGCAGTACCGACATTTTTTCAACATTATTTTCCGCAAACGACAGAGTCATAAACTGTGACCGTGGTCTCCGTTTAGTAGGATATACTATTTTGATCACTCACATGTCTCCCTCTTTCTTGGTAATGTCTTTGGAAGGAGCCAAAGTTATAAGTGGAATTTTTCTACATTTTCTTTATTTTTTGATGAACCTATATTTTTGGTAGGTACATGCTTGACATCACTGACACTCCATAAATCAACAAGATCGCCTTACAAAAGCTTTAAAGTACCACCTCTCCGAAACCTAATTAAAAAGGTTGTTGAAATGGTATCAGTACTCGCATTTCAGTCACCTTGAATTGACGAGGGTCCCCGAGGATCTCTTGACGGCATCTTCGTTACAGCTGTGGGATTAACAAGTGCTCCAATTTTAAATTGGAGTTCTACTAGATACTCAACCAAGCCAACAAGGCACCTGTCAAATGTGACGTTACCCGCAAAACTAGGCGGTATGCGCTGGGTTTCTCCAATAGCGGCGCCATCATATAACGGCCGCACTAGAACATTGGCTACGTAAACCGAACATTGGGCACCGTTGTTTACGTAGCCAATGTTCTAGTGCGGCCGTTATATGACGGCGGCGCTATTGGAGGAACCGAGCGCTGTAGCGGTGTGAGCGCGGCGTGCGGGCGGGAAGCCGCAGGCGGTGGCGGGTGTGCGGGCGGGGAAGCCGGATTCCACCCGAGCGCCTAGTTGGCTTGGTGGAGTAGTAAGAATAGGTACTTAGAACATGCAACCTTCCAACCTTTCTTACTAGAATCACAGAATACATTAGTACTACGATGCAGAAGAATCACTCTGCAAGGACAAATAAGAATAAAAGCGATTCTCCTTACGCGGCAATAAGGTGCAAGCTCGACTGATTCGAGTGCCCTCGAGGGGGCCTGTTACCGTACATATTGTTTCAACAGATATGATACCTTCTAACATAGCAATCACTAAATTGTGCTTAGCACAATACTGTATGCATCGAGATTCAAACATCTGCTATCGCTCTCGCAATTCGACAATGCAGAATTAGGGACACCGCAGACTTGCTACTTTTAGCATCGGCGACCGGCGATTTTGTGACGTATCGATGCTGCGTCGCGTTTCTTCGAGCGCGAACGAGCGAGACGTAGCATGAAAATCGCCGATCGCCGATGCTAAAAGTAGCAAGTCTGCGGTGGCCCTAAGGCATTATTCACAAGAAGATGAGTCGTAGGTATTGACTATACCGACATGTTTTCAATATAATTTTCCGCGAGCAACTGAGCCGTACTGTGTCCATGGACTTTTGGACGATCATACGTCTTCCTTTTTCTTGCTAATATCTTAAGGTTAAATAAACTTTATTGTTCTTAAAAGAAATACGGTCACTTAACGGGCCCGTTAGCGTGGTTGGCGCGGAGGCGACATTTACGCTGCAGGTCGTAGGTTCGATTACTACCCGTGACATGCATTTGTGTGCATGAACATGTCTGTATGTCCGGAGTCTAGGTGTATATGTATATTAAGTATGTATTTACAAATAAAAAGTAGTATATGTAGTAATATCAGTTATCTGGTTTCCATAGTACAAGCTCTGCTTAGTTTGGGATCAGGTAGCCGTGTGTAAAAAATGTCCCAGGATATTATTATTATTATTATTAACGAGAATCTTAAAATAAAAGTAGATATTTACTTACAAAATGATTTTGACTTCTTTTTATGGGACTAGGCCCGCCACACACTCCCACCACTGTTACTATGAGCCAGGATCGACAATGGTGTCCGACAACGCCAAGGTTTGACCCTCGACGAGTCCCAGCGAAAAGCTAAGTAGTCTTGGAACCCGCACGAATTTAATCAAAAGAAAGGATAGGAGAAGTTAGAAGAAGATTATCCACTTCATACTTTTATTAAAAACAAGAACACCGACATAAACTCCCAAATACTGTCGTAAATAAAGGTTAGTATCCACTCCCAAGCTCCCCTACGAGAGTCGGCGAATGCTTAAGGAATATTAAAACGCTCAGTTTCTTTCAAGATACAGGACATAGCAGAAAAAATGGGTAGTAAGTTATCTTCATAGAAACGCATCGCGCGCGGCTTGTATGTGTGCGCCATGCGTATCTATGCGTCGCGCACGCACACTCAAACCAAAACTAAACCCGGTTATCAGTGCGAAATAATGCATGTGATGTTTGAGTGTGCGTGGGCGACGCATAGATACGCATGGCGCACACATACAAGCCGCGCGTGGTGCGTTTCTATGAAGGTAACGTACTATCCATCTTTCTACTATGTACAGAATGATATCTATAGGTATTAAATTCCACGTTCGTCCTAGATATCACGTGACATGGACACCGTCGTGTTACCCACTGTATCACGCCAATTTGCAAGGACAATGAAACACAAGAATGGAGTTTGATCGTAGACAGAGACACGTATAGGACAAAACGTTTACATGATAATACATTCCTATACAGGGTTATTGGTAAAACACTTGCAGGACTGTATTACTGACATCAAAAACAACAACATTTGTTCTATGACTATTAACAAAACAAAAAAAATAACAAAAATCACACTCTAAAATGTATGAAACAAGAAAATATGCTCATCTAGAGGATAGCCGTGGTCCGTTTAGGTACAGTCATAGAACAAAAGTTGTTGTTTTTGATGTCAGTAATACGCCCCTGCAAGGTTGTTAGTGTTTTACCAATAACCCTGTGTATTAGATGCACAAACGTATGATTAGAGTATGATGATGTATGATTAGATGTTATACTTGTACATAGGAGAGGATTTTACTAGGACACTTGGTTTTTCTTTGTTATGTTTATGGGATTCATCATAGATTAAGTATGGTTTCCGCGAGCGCGCGAAACTTTTATAAATCTATGGGATTTATACGGATTACGGAAGGTATGAAACGACTATTCTTTTTTGGGTTTGAAGCGCGTCCTCGAGTATCTTGGAGACTTTTGATTAATTTAACGCTCAATACTGTTGCTGGAGTTCCTATATTATTTGTTCAGTGGTTTATTTTTATTTTTATTTTTTCTATAGCCAAGGATGGCACACTGGCAGACGGTCCACCTGATGGTAAGTGGAAGCCACCGCCCAGGACATCTGCAACTTAAGGGGAGCAGATGCGGCGCCGACCTTTTAGGGACCTGTAAACATGCCTAGTGGTAAAAAAAATCTATGGTTCTGTGGCTGCTCACCGCTGATTACGCCAATTGTTTTAGAAAACTTTTTGTTAAGCAATAAGGGGACTGTATAAGCGCTTTTGTTTAGGGCGGGCGGTTGGACCTAAATAATAATAATAATAATATCCTGGGACATTTTTTACACACGGCTACCTGATCCCAAACTAAGCAGAGCTTGTACTATGGAAACCAGATAACTGATATTACTACATATACTACTTTTTTATTTGTAAATACATACTTAATATACATATACACCCAGACTCCGGACATACAAACATGTTTATGCACACAAATGCATGTCACGGGTAGGAATCGAACCTACGACCTGCAGCGTGAATGTCGCCTCCGCGCCAACCACGCTACGGGCCCGTCAATATGCAAATATGCAAAACGTAGCCCTCTGATAACGTAGTCAGCGTTCCCTAAAACCCTTCACATCGATTCGGAGTTTTTAACCAGTTAAAAAAAGATCTCATTATCGCTGCACACAGTACGAGCTGTTCCTTGAGCATAAGCTTTTAAAGATCAACTTTTTATGGTTCCGCGTTTCACGTAATGTATATTATTATGGGAGTATATGAAGATACGTTCCGGGGGCTATGGAAGGAAGACGGCTACAAGGGTTCGTGAAGTTAATAAAGATTGGTGCATTGCATGCGATGAACGAGGTGCCGGTAAATGTTTGCATGTTTGTCAAAACAATGTGTTTGTCAAACAATTTGATGGTGCGCGGGGACTCGTTCGGAGCTTCGTTCGGAAGAACGTAGCTATTAGGGTGAGGCCTTATTAGTGCGTAGCATTGCGTTGCGTCGTCGCAGCGTGGACGCTACGACGTTGTACATATTATATTTTTAAGTGGCATGCCACATTTATGTGTTGCTTCGTCGCACGCGACGTTTCTGCCGCACAACGGACGTGTTTCGCTGCTAGAGGGGCAAACTAGACGCTGATGCCTTTGCTATTTGCAAGCATCTATAGGTTACGGTTCCGGCTTAAGTAAAAATGGCAATTTATAAGTACCCCCTGAAGGCCTTAATGAAATAAAGTATATAGGTATTTATTTGAATTTAATATGAGGGGGTGTAAGCTTGTTTGCCACTTTTAGTCACATAATAAGTTTAAAAACTTAAACCCGACTCGGGTTTTAGTTTTTAAACTTACTTTTTATTTAATTATTTTGGAGTTATGGGTAACAATATATATATTTTTGAAATGTGCTCATCAAGCTCTTTCATTTGATACGTCACACGGTTTCATTAAAAATGTTTATTTTTTAGTTCATGACATTATGTCCTCTAGAGGGCGCCATATGCAATTTCATGTGATGTCACGCCTATAACCAGCGCGCCATTAAGCCGCTTCTAACGATACCTCATTTGTCAAATTACGACAAGTAGTTTGGAAGTTAGGCGGGAACAGATGCACATACATACATACATACCGGTCAAAATCATAACCCTCCGCCCGCGCCGTAGTCGGGTAAAAATGTGTCAATATCACCCCACTGCCACATGTCCTGATGGAAAGAACAATAATTAAACTCTTCCTCCTTTGTCACACACCAAACCAACATAGAATATCTTCATTAAACCAGCAAGTCGGATTCACGATAAGACGGTTAATTTCATCCGTTAATGAGAACTTTAATCAAGGCTCGCTAAGTTTTGATTAAGTTGGCACTAACAACGGGCGGCTTATCACACGGGATTCGCTCGGGGCAAGTTCGTAATCTTAATGTTTAACGGTTGATTAAACACTGGTTTAATATATTATGAGCTTGATGGTGTCACACAGCCTTGGGAGAACAATGTTATTTTTCCATACATCTTGACAGACTTTGTCTATATTCGGAACCCATTCAACCTGTAAAGTTAACATTAACAAGGTAAGGTTGCCGTATTTTAAAATTGTAATATTTTAAACCAAGACGCAACCACTTTTATTTTAAGCGACTGTAGCCTAGGGGTGAACAACAAGGTAAGGTTGCCGTATTTTAAAATTGTAATATTTTAAACCAAGACGCAACCACTTTTATTTTAAGCGACTGTAGCCTAGGGGTGAACAACAAGGTAAGGTTGCCGTATTTTAAAATTGTAATATTTTAAACCAAGACGCAACCACTTTTATTTTAAGCGACTGTAGCCTAGGGGTGAACAGGTTGGGCTAGCAATCAGAAGGTCCCAGGTTCGATCCCCGGTGGGGCATGCACCAATGGATGAATTTTCATCTATGTGTATAATTTACAGTTCGCTGACGGTGAGGGAAAACATCGTGAGGAAACCTACCTATCCCTCGGGATTAGGTAATAGTCAGTTCCTGTATACACGGCGACAAGGTTCACCACCTGTCACGTTGGGTTCTGACTATCTGGTGAAACGTGGGCTTTGAGTTGGCTTAATACCTCCACAATGTGGTGGTGTACGGTCACTCAAGCCTCTGACTACCCCCGAATGGGGATAAAAGTCGTGACGTTACATTTTTTTAATATTTTAAAAAGTATGCATAATTTTCACAAACTGTTTTTTTTATATTAGTGGTTGCTACTCCTTAATGCAGATTACACTGGATTTGAGGCCATTTGATGTGTTCTAAGGCCGATAATTCAGAAACTATTATAGTTACGTATAGTCTGTCTTCACTAAGCATCTGAGAACCCTAAAAATAAAACCTAAACCCAACTTCGACTGACTGACAGAGAGAGCACAGCGTAGCCATAGGAGATCTAGAAGCATGAAATTTAGCAGTAAGAAAGGATTTTGGAAAATTCATTTACCTAAGTTAATAGGATGAATGTTTTATGTAAGTTCGTAATTTTAGAAGTTATTTACTAAGTTGGAGCTTCTCGCGGAGACCAAAATTAATCTATGCCTACATACAAACACAAGTAGATAAATAATATCATAACAAGCATGGGCGTGGATCGTAACACGTCCACTTTATTGGGCAAAAGCCTTCCGATCAGGGTATTACTCCATAAATTCACTCATTTCCGAGGCACTAACTGGAATATTGGATTTTTTTTCCCACGTTCATTATCTACAAATGCTTGTACAGTCTTGTCTTGTCATGTCTTGACCTAGAAATCTACTACGGAAATGTGTCAAAATTCAAAATTCGAAGCTCGTACGAAACGGATCCAGAGTAGCGCAAAATTTAATTGCAATTAATTAATTGCTAATTGCAGGTGATGTCACAATAAACAATTAATTGTGATCTGTTCGCGATTGACAAACAAATCAAAATTAATTGTTAATTGTGACACCACATGCAATTTGCAATTAATTAATTGCAATTAAATTTTGCCCAACTCTGAACGAATCATTGGTCTCGCACCGGGTTTAAAATCGCAGCCCAAATATCTGTATGCCTATCTGTAACGTTTCACGATTAAACCGCTAAAGTAGTTTCGATGATTTTTTTTATAGAGATAGGCAGGACCTAGGAGAAGTACATAGACTAGTTTTTATTGCGAAAATAAAATTTGACAGGGGTAAAAATAGGGAATGAACTTTCTATGGGAGGCCAATCATTCCTCAAGTTTTTTAATTTATTTAATTAATATGGACATAGATGAAATAGGCTACTTGAAGACATTACTTACAAATTCTACGCAGGCGAATTCGTGGGCACCAGCTATTTGACAATTAAATAATAATAAAACAATAAACAAAACAAACATCTCGAGACCACACCGCCTGCGAGAGAAATAACAAAATAATTAATAGAAAACAAACGACTACCTACTTCGATAAACATCAATCCACCGGGGACAAAGTAATCATATTTGAACAGAAAATATTATTCTCCAACTGAAAGAAATGATCAAATATCAACTCTGAACTCGTACACTCAAGCTTCAAATCAGCTTGTGGCGTTGCTTCGGAGGCAGCTCTTTCTCTGATGGCCCAAACGTGATGAGTTTGTGTAATAAATTCACGCTGACAAAGAAACGATAGATAATAATAGTATTTCCACTTTTATTACATTGTAGAAATGTTTTCCTGGTATTGACATAAAAATCACCCCCGATTTTTCTTTGTTCGAAACTAAAAATGGAACGCTTGAAATCAATAAATAAATATAGTCTGATTTTTAATTAGACGAAGTGGGCTGACAGGTTCTTATGTCACTTTTCAATATAAATAGAACAAATAAGGTTCAAATTCGAACTTTTCAGCTGTCAGTTGGCTTCGTCTAATTAAAAATCAGACTATAGATAACTCCTCTTAATGCGAGGGGGACTCAGGCCATAATGCACCATGCTGGCCTAGTGCGGGTTGGTGGACTTCACATGTCTTTCGAAAATTTGTTAGATTTTCTAAGACATGCAGGTTTCCTCAGATGGTTTCCTTCACCGTAAGTAAGTGATAACCATATCGCAAATAGATTTTTAAAAATCCAGAGGTGTGAGCCGGGGTTTGAACCCTTGCAAACGCGTGCGTGCGCGTGCGTGCTTAACCAATCGGCTATCACTGTTGTCATGTATTTTTTTCGCTGTTGAAATTCCTATTAACGTTATAATAATAATAATATCCTAAGACATTCTTTTACACACGGCTAACTGATCCCAAACTAAGCAATGCTTGTACTATTGAAACCAGATAATTGATTATACTACATATACTACTTTTTGTTTGTAAATACATACTTAATATACATAGTTACACCCAGACTCGGGACATGCAGACTTGTTCGTGCACACAAATGTATGTCCCGGGTAGGAAACGAAATCATGTATGCAGCGTGAAACGCCGAATCTTAGCCAACCACGCCAACGGGCCCATAATTTTAAAGAAAGAAAGGTAAACATTTAATCAAATACTAACATTGACATTTAAACTATCGATCGTATCGAGGACTCCAGGCAATTATCTATACACACTATCATCCATAATTAAGAGGAAGAAAATGCCGGGTGTAGGCCCACGTGTGTCTTCCCACGACGCTATTGGATGGAATAACTTCGAAAAGACACGTCATGAGAACTTGTAATATGACACTGAACTGAAAAATCAATCATTCTAGCCACTGAAAGTATAAACGGTACACGTATTGGATCATACAATATTTTTTCACGAAGAAAATGAAAAAGAGAAGAATTTGCAATTAGAATTGTCGATTCTAAGGAAAGGAATTAAAAATCAAACAAGGTTGGTGAAGTTTTAGATATTAAAGATAAAAGAATTGATCTGATAATCTAGGTTCAAACAATTTAACGATTTGAAAAATCAACTTGCATTTATAACATAAGTTAAAATTGATTTAAAATAAAAACCTACCCCTAATCAAACAAATAATAATCTGATAACTAATATTTTCAATGAATAATTTAATTTGAGTAGTGTAACAAATATTTTCAACATAGACTTTGTTTTCAGTCTTGAAGATTTTTGTTATCTAAAGATAGAACATTATAGAGGAGGGGAGCCCATGATGCTAACTTTGGATTTACTCCAGCGTCGCGTAAACCTATTAGATTTGGTAGATTAGATTCCACTTTCAGCGGTGGGGGAAGCGTCTACATTAAAACTTTCAAAATTGTAAAAAAACAATGACATGGAAATACTCGAGCGTATCAGATATTGATATTTTTCATGCTGCAACTTGATAAATCGAAAAAAAAAATACTCGAGCGCGTCAGATTTTTAGAGGGGGTGGTTAGTGAAACTTACAGATGTTCCCATTTCTTGGACTGACGATCAAATTAGCAAAATCGACACCTTTGACACTTCTTAGCTAGTAATGAATCCCCCTTATCTTAATCTGACGCGCTCGAGTATTTTAAGATGGTCTGTTTTTTTTTGGTTCCCCTGAGCGTGCCCCCCATTAAGGGCTCATACTGGTTGGAGGTTCTTATCAATATGTAATTTATCTCCCTTATCTTAATCTGACGCGCTTGAACAAATCCAGAAAACCCTTCTACGGCTCCCCATCTATTAGAAACAACTGAAAGTTAATTCTTATATTCAATAGAATTGTCATGACTGGAAGCAACGCAATACCTAAACCAGTGGGTCCAGAATCTAGACCTACAAAATCTTGTCCAAAATTTAATGCTACTAGAGCCTAGAAGCATGACATTTTGTACAAGAGAAGACGAAGTCGTGACGAAGACGTGTCTTTTGTGTTAAGACGTCAGTGTGCTCACCGACTCAGTCCTGCTTTAAAAAAAAAAACTAATAGGGTAAACCGGGTAGCTATTGACCACTTAAGGATTGCCAACACTTTGTCAGTATATCAAATATTTTGTATAATAGCTACAGTCTTATGAATATTATTTTCTGATTGCTTAATAAACTAACTTGGACTGTATTAACAGTTTTTAGGTAAAACCCAATTATTATGGAAGTTATAGACATTATGGTAAAATATGATGTTTTTTAGCCATTTTCTGTTATTAGCCACCCTCTTGCAGTGATTAGCCGCACCAGGTGTAGTGATTAGCCAGTGCTATAAAGTGTTAAATTGTTGAATTAAACCAAAACAAATAGGTATATAACGCGCGAACTATATAATTCTCAACGAATGCAGAATTAAGTTCTTAGGCCCGTATTAATAAATCGATCTCAAAATTGAGATCGAAGTTAAGATGCTATTTTTGACAGATGTTCCATACATTAAACGTCAAAACCGGATCTTAAGATCGATCTCAATTTTGAGACCGATTTATTAATAGGGCCTAAATCTCCTAATCCTATTTCAGATGATGTCGAAAGTGAAAACCCAGGGTCTGGTGTCAGACTTGATGCCAAACATCAAGCTGATGCAACTGGCGGGCCACTTCCTGTTCAACTATCATTCCGGTACGTTATAACACGTCGTTTACACCGTTTTACTGCTATCAGTATCATAACAAGCTCGTAAAAAGTTATGCTCAAACGACCAGTGGCCCGATTCACGTAACCAAAACCGTAACGATGTCTCAGCGATATAGTCGTTGATAGCCTTTTTGTATTACGAAAATGCTATCAACGACTATATCGCTGAGACATCGTTACGGTTTTGGTTACGTGAATCGGGCTACTGAAGCCGTTTTCGGTAGCTTTTGTTAAATTCGTTCGTTCGTTCGTAGATACTGTGCGAAAAGTTTTTTCATCTTGTCGGTATTAAATGTTCATTAGGAACTTTCAAGTATCTTGCCTTGTTTTGAAGATAAAATGAAATGAAGGTAGTCCAGTAAATATAATCTTCTGCGCCTTTTAAAGAGGCAATATTTCAGCCTAGCTTGCTAATGTTGGTCCAGTGCGGGTTTTTGTTTTAATGTGACTATAAGATGGCAAACAAGTGTACGACTCGCCTGATAGTAGCCTATAGATGTTTGCTATACCAAAGGCCTCGTTCGTACGTTACCTCCCTGAACAGAGAGTCCTGTCCCTGGACAGAGGGAGGGGATGGGAGTCGTTTGGGCTTGCTGCTCTCTCACTCATCGTGCGAAACGTAGCTGTTTACTACTTAGTTAGCTACTTTACGCTGATCTTCTGTGAGAGGGGGGTACTACCCGAGTCCTTATGTCAATTGCCTACAGCTTGACTCTACTTTCATAAAGATTCATCTTTTCTCTCTCTTAGACAACTCTGGCATGTCTATGCTCCTGCGTAAGGTCTACTCTTGCGTGCATACCTTCTTCATCGTGCTGCACTACGCGCTCATGGGGATCAACATGGCCCAGTATACCGATGAAGTCAACGAGCTGACTGCCAACACCATCACTGTCCTGTTCTTTGCCCACACGCTCATCAAACTGGCCTTCTTCGGATTGACCTCCAAGAACTTTTATCGGTGAGTATAGATACTTTCTACTTAATGACAGCATACTACAACACCAAGCCAACTAGGCTCCTGTCAAATGTGACGTCACCCGCACAAAAAGGCGGTGGCGGTAAGGGGGCGTCCATAAAATACGTGAGGCATTTAGGGGAAGGGGGTCGAGCAAAATCTCACCATATCTCACGTGGGGGAGAGGGGAGGGGTCTCGGCAAATCTCACGTATTTTTTTTTATCGCAAGCAACAATGTAAAATTGCAACAAAACTGGGTTAAATTAAGTGAAACATGTTTTTCCTCTAGAATATAGCTAATAAAAAATCACGTGAGATTAGAGAGGGAGGGAGGGGATCGAGCATATTCTCACCAAGGGGGGAGGGGGGGTCAAAAAACTCTCAAAAATCACCTCACGTAATTTGTGGACGCTCCCTAAAATTCTGCAAAAAATTGCAGGGGGGCCTTCTCATTCTGATTCCGAATATGTACGTACGTGTGCCCTTTTTCGGCGGCAGTATATTAAGTCAGTCAAAAGGACATTTTAATACAAATCCTATTTTTCATTCGCCAACAAGCTTCAGTGTTCTAATGTCAAGGAGAATGCTTATCAATCATCACAAAAACAATTTGGCTGAGAGCATCTCACAATGGGGGTATCTGCAATAAACAATTACTGACGAACACGGAAGAGAAGATGAAAATATTGTAATGTTAGAAATACCAAGGAAAATTTCTGGTATAAAAGTCATTCTTCGGAACATTCTGATATACCTAGGTGTTTTTAACATTATAACCACAGTAAAACATGAAAATTAGCATTGAGCCTGTTCTAAATAAAGTAGGTAATAATAATAATAATATCCTGGGTCATTTTTACACACGGCTACCTGATCCCAAACTAAGCAGAGCTTGTACTATGGAAACCAGATAACTGATATTACTACATACTTATACTACTTTTTTATTTGTAAATACATACTTAATATACATACACACCCAGACTCCGGACATACAGACATGTTCATGCACACAAATGCATGTCCCGGGTAGGAATCGAACCTACGACCTGCAGCGTGAAAGGCGCCTCCGCGCCAACCACGCTAACGGGCCCGTCAAAGGTATACCTACCTATGCGTTAAAATATTAATATCTCTTAAGGGCTGGCTTGACGGTTGCAATCCAGCGTCCAAACAGAGGTGACCTTGGTGGGAACCTTGTTTCCAACCGTGGATTTGTGTTTAGTTTGGATTACATCTGCTGTCTACATGGATGGCAACAAGCAAGGTCACCCCTGTTGGGAGCCTCCCTATTAATCTACAATACAAAATAAATTATACATCTCTTCACATGTTTCAGACATTTAACTCTTAAAAGAATTTAATTTGTTTTTTCAAATTAGATTACCTACTTTCGGCAACAGTATTTGGTACTAAGCCCACCAAACACTACCCTTGTTACTCCTGTAAGCCAGGATCGACAATGGTGTCCAACGACGACAAGGTTTGACCCTCGACGAGTCCCGGGGAAAAGCTAAGTTGTCTTGGAACCCGCACGAACTTAATCAAAAGAAAGGATAGGAGGAGTTGGAAGTAGATGATCCACTTCCCTCCGTTGCAAAGCGGAAGATGAAAATAACAGTATAGACTGTTACAATTGATGGAAGACCAGCCCCCTAGCCAAGTGGATTCGTCTACAAGCGTTTCTACAAAACGCTACGCTTCAATGTATGTAAATGACATTACAAGTCGATAAGTAGACCCGTGACTTATGATATTTCCATTCATTTAGCGTAGCGATTTATTAATGCTTGTAGCCACTTGGCTAGGGGGGGGGGGGGAAATTCATGTATGGAAATGACATAAGTCACGTGATCTACTTATCGACTTGTAATGTCATTTTCATACATTTAAGCGTAGCGTTTTGTAGAAACGCTTGTAAACGAAGCCACTTGTCTAGGGAGGCAAATGTAAAGCGCATAACAGTGTAGTTTGCCTCATCGTCTGTCAGATCCAATAAATTAAGATCTAACTTTGCTTTGTTATGTAAAACGGTCATATCAACTTCAACATAAAACAATGAGATAATATGATATTCCTATAGGAGAGCCGGTTTGATTCAGCGAACAACAAAGGATCTGTAGAATACAATTTTCCTTTGAAAGCATTTTGTTTTTTGTACACGAAACAAGAGCTAATACAATTGTTGGAGTCTTTGATTTACTACTCAATTTGAATATATTTTCACTCAATTACGATGTCATAGAGGGGTTTTTGGGGACGTATAATACATGAGATATTTAATAAGGGCTCTCACGAAGATGAATAAGCTTATTCTAAGCTAGCTGTGCCCGGCACTTTTACGCTTGGATTTAACAAAAAAAATACTTCATGTGTACTAAAACAATAGCCAAATACGTTCCTGTGCTGACAAATTCAAAAACTTGAAAATATACATTTAGCTTGACACTGGCTATATGCGAAAAGCAAAGCCAAAAAAAAAATATTTTAGTAGTTACGAGACACCTTAAAAACTAAGGGTACCTATTCCAGTGGGTGAGGCCCCATTACCGCGTTGCGTTGCGTTGCGTTGCGTCGTCGTTGCGTTGGCGCTGCGTCGTCGCGGCGTCGTTGCTGCGTCGTTTTACATATATTTTATAGTGGCATGCCACATTTATGCGTTGCGTCGTCGCATGCGACGTTTCAACGGAGAGACCATACGGGGGAGGGTGATGCACTGCGCTGTCGGTAGGATGATGTACAGCGTTCCGCTGCTAGAGGGTGACGTGCCTATACGAAATGACGTATACGACGGCGTGGCGTCACCCTCTTGCGTCACGACGTGCGTCGTCGCAACGCAGGTGTGGCATACATACGTTGTCCGTTGCGACGACGCAGCGCAGCGCGCTAGTGGGGCCCGGCTCCAAGGGTTATGGTAAGGGGTCAAGAAGCTATTTAGTCCCTCTGGTTACTGTTTTTACCATATTTTACCATCAGGACCTTGGCTGTATGGAACCAGTCGAACAGTCACCCTCTCTTCACGGAGTCCGATGCCCGGTACCATCAAATCTCACTCACGAAGACGAGGCGGCTGCTTTACTTGGTCTGCGCAACTTCTGTCATCTCAGTTATCAGTAAGTTCATCATCTGCCTTACCTTATCCCATTATTTATTGGTGGTAGAGCCAAGCTGTAGCCAATCGACTGCAGCTCATATAGGGGCTGACTTGACCGGGGTAGTACCACCCTCTCACAGAAGATCGGCATAAAGTGGCCATTACAGCTGCGTTTCGTACTATGAGTGACAGAGCCGGAAGTCCAATTCCCCCCTTCCCTTCCCTCTCTCCCTTCCCTCTCTCCTATAAGCCAGGATTGACAATGGTGTCCGATGACGACGCCAATGTTTGACCCTCGAGAATCCCGGATTTTCCTCTAAGTTGTCTTGGAACCCGTATGGATTTGATTAGAAGAAAGAATAGGAGTTGGAAGAAGATTGTCAACTTTCCTCCGTTGCACTTGCACAAACACTGATAACACTGCACTGATGGAAGACCAGCTATAATATAAAGCACTAGGGATGGTAATTAGACTATTTTAGTAATTCGATTATTTTTGTCAGGCTGGATAACTCTGACTTTCTTTGGGGAATCAGTACGAATGATTACCAGCAAAGACACCAACGATACCTTGACGGAACCAGCCCCCAGGCTGCCTCTGAAGGCCTGGTACCCTTTCAACGCCATGAGCGGGACTATGTACGTCATCGCCTTCGCTTTTCAGGTATGAACTTATTTCTACTGTAACGTGTTCCTATACAGAGTGGTGACGACAAAGTGACAATAAATTAAAACACGATCCCTGCTAGTCAATCACAACACATTAAAATTATAAAATTAGGTTTACATCAAAGTCCAAAAATTCAAATTTTCAAACAAATTAAATGCGGAAATAGTCTAAACGAAACACAACACCCTTTATAAACGTCTACCGACCTCATAGACTGACCTGTAAGTACAAGCATGGCAACATCGCTTCTGTGTCCGTGTTTTTAGCGGTATCTTTGTAGGCGTAAAGTTAAAATAGTCAAAATAAAAAAGCAATCCCGTGGCTATTGCCTTTGAATATAATTTAATAATATTTTAGGTGCGAACTACTAATGTGATACCCAGTATGTGGTTTCAATTATTGTCATGATGTCGTCACCACCCTGTATAAGACACCTTTTAAACAATAAAAAACTTAATCAAACACAGTTCATCCGTTCAGGAGCTATGATGCCACAGGTTGATACACAGATACACAATACTAACTTACAACACCCCTCGCTTTTCGTTGGGGGTTAAAAATACTACGTTTAAAACTAACTGTAAGTAGTACTCATGAAACGTCTAACTAATATAATAAATAGTTGTTTCAAATGAAGTTTAAAAGACATCTTTTCACATCGTAAGCCAACTAATTTGTTCAAATTTACATAATACGACGTGGAAATACTATCTTTAAACTTAGTTTCAAGTTATACATACCTGAAGGTCTGGCAAAATTTGTTTAGACTGCTTAAACTTGAAAAACAAAGAACATAATCATGATTTGCTTAGTAACTTTAAGATAATAAGTTTGCTCGGTTGAATGTACCTCAAGACAACGAACTTAGCTTAAGTACAGAAACCTCACGAGTACTTATGAAATATTGCAAAAGTTTTCTTATAAGTAGTAACCACTTTATCCCTCGTGCCAATGCTAATAGAATTGTATTTATATTTCGCCCAGAATGATAATCAGACTACATACATAGGTAATACTTAAACATTTATTTTCTAGAAAGTACACTAAGGTACCATGCAAAATGCATGGAAATTTTGATACCCTAATATAGAGTCGAAATCATCATTTTGACCGCTGCGGGAATAAGATACACGTGAAGCGGAAAAAGGAAAAATAATTATCCAAAATACGCGTAGTGTACATTTTGCATTTGTACATTCTGCGTATTGTATATTTTGCGTGTGGTTGTAATTTTACGTAGTGTACATTTTGCATGCGGTTGTCGTTATGTGTATTGTACATTTCGCGTGCGGTTATCATTTTGCGTGTGGTTGTAATTGTACACTTTGCATACGATTGTCATTATGCGTATTGTACATTTTGCGTAGTTGTACATTTTGCATGCGGTTGTCGTTTTGCGTGTTGTACATTTTGCGGGCGGTTATCATTTTGCGTATTGTACATTAATTGGCGTGCGGATATTATGCCTATTTCGACGCAGTAGTGAAGATAGGATGGAGATTGATACTTCTCCTGATCATCAGATATACTGGCTCTTATTCTCAATGGTGATCGCCAACCTGATGGACGTCATGTTCTGCTCGTGGCTGATCTTCGCCTGTGAGCAACTGCAGCATCTGAAGGCTATCATGAAACCACTCATGGAACTGAGTGCCTCTTTGGACACCTACAGACCGAATACTGCTGAGTTGTTTACGGCTAATTCTACAGGTAAGCTTGGGGTTTAAGAATAACTAAAGGATGATCCCAGTCATACCCCAAACTAGGGCTAATTACCAAAAGACCGTTTCCGAAATTAGATTCGAGCCAAGTGGTCTGCACCTCAATAGAAAATGGGTCTACAAGTTTATCTACAAATCGAGACGCTAAAGTATCCCATACATGACACAATATAGCTGTTGAAAGGCAAGGCCACGAATCTGACTTGCGTCGTTGTAACACTATTTGCCTTACCTGCCCCCCTAGATAAGTGGCTGACGTCTACAAGCGTTCCTTCAAATCGCTACGCTTCATGTATGGAAATGACATAAGTCACGTGATCTACGTAGCGACTTGTAATGTCATTTCCATACATTGTGAAGTCTATTCTATTCTATTCGATTATCGTTCATGCCACTTATCTAGGGGGGCTGTTGCAAATGTGGTTCGCGCTGCCTCGCCTGCGCACTGTCAACTTCGCATACTTAAACAAAAACTGACGCCACCACACACCGCATGTGCCCGAGGCGGCCTCGCGAGGCTACACAGTTAGTCAGTACATAGCCGTATTACGGTTCATTACAGCGTGATCGATTTCCATTACTCGTGGACAATGATCCTGTTGACTTCTTTTAAACGTTTTTCTTTCTCATTTCATAGAGAAATCAGAAAAGGTTCCCGACCCTGTCGATATGGACATCCGAGGCATATACTCCACGCAGCAGGACTTCGGAATGACGCTGCGAGGCGCTGGTGGTAGACTCCAGAACTTCGGACAACCTGCTTCGAACAACCCTAACGGACTGACGCCGAAACAGGAGATGCTGGCGAGATCAGCTATAAAGTACTGGGTGGAGAGGCATAAGCATGTTGTGAGGTATGTATCAGGGCATAGATATAGTGGTATATATATAGGCCGAGGCCGAACTATAAACAAATGGCGATGCTCGCATCACATTAGCAAAAATATAACGTCACGACTTTTATCCCCATTCGGGGGTAGTCAGAGGCTTGAGTGGCCATACACTACCACATTGTGGAGGTATTAACTAACTCAAAGCCCACGTTTCACCAGATAGTCAGAACCCAACGTGACAGGTGGTGAACCTTGTCGCCGTGTATACAGGAACTGACTATTACCTAATCTCGAGGGATAAGTAGGTTCAGATTAGCAATGTGCATTTATATACAAGGTTACTGGTAATTCGACTTATATCCGGCAAGAGCTGATAGGCTCAAAAGCAGCAAATTTAATCCGCCATATGCATGGCTAAAATTCATTAGTTTTTGAGATATTTGAATTTCAAAGGTTTTATGATATTTTACCAGAATTTGACACTTAATCCTAAATTTTAAAAAAAGTACGCTTGGAATGGGCTCCATCAAAACTTAATTTTGTTCCCAATACTTTAACTGATAATACGATCATTAAAAGTACAAAATTAACATGAAAAATTGAATCATGAGCTATTACAAAAAATATTCTTATCAAAGTTTCAGGTAGGTAGGTAGTACCAGGTAGGTATTATAAAATAATATAGCAATATTAGAAAGTAATTTTCATCCCCTCTCAAGTTTAGAATATGAAATGCCTCGAAATGACAGCTGCCTCGTCTCCGGTAACTTTTGAAAGTCAACTGTTGGGGCGAGTTCAATTCACTCAGTTTTCAAGACCTTTTCATTGTTATTCAAGTAAAGTTTCAGAATTATATTGTATCGACTGAAATTATTCCTTGAAATTTGAACGCCTTGAAATTCAAGCCCTAATATAGTTCATGCAACAACGAGCGCAGTGACATAATCATTCATATTGAGAGTTCTGTTTTTATTTTTTCATAAATAAAAATAAATATAACGTCACGACTTTTTATCCCCATTCGGGGGTAGTCAGAGACTTGAGTGGCCATACACCACCACATTGTGGAGGTATTAACCCAAAAAAAGCCCACGTTTCACCAGATAGTCAGAACCCAACGTGACAGGTGGTGAACCTTGTCGCCGTGTATACAGGAACTGACTATTACCTAATCCCGAGGGATAGGTAGGTTTCCTCACGATGTTTTTCCTCACCGTAAGCGAACTGTAAACTATGCACATAGATGAAAATTCATCCGTTGGTGCATGCCCCACCGGGGATCGAATCTGGGACCTTCTGATTGTTAGCCCAACGTGTTCGCCCCTAGGCTACAGTCGCTATCACAGGTAGTATTTTTTCATAATATGTACTATGTATTGCTGATTACGCTAGAATATTTTTTTGCGAACAACCATTTTCTGCCAGCTTTTGATTATTTATAATAATAATAATAATAATATCCTGGGACATTTTTACACACCGCTACCTGATCCCAAACTAAGCAGAGCTTGTACTATGGAAACCAGATAACTGATATTACTACATATACTACTTTTTTATTTGTAAATACATACTTAATATACATATACACCCAGACTCCGGACATACAGACATGTTCATGCACACAAATGCATGTCTCGGGTAGGAATCGAACCTACGACCTGCAGCGTGAAAGTCGCCTCCGCGCCAACCACGCTAACGGGTCCGGGATTAAAACCAAAAACTAAATTAAGCAGAACGCTGATTGTGGGACTATTTATTTATACAAGTACTTATGTAGGTACTCTATAATATCAATAGCTTCCGATGTTGATAATACGTTTAATATCGATTGAGACTTGCATTGTTAATTGTATAGCAGCAACTACGTGAAAGTGCACCTGGCTTCAGGGATAGGACGTGGGTCAAGGAACAAAGTCATCATCATCATCATTTCAGGCCGCCCAAGGTTTTCCACAAAGACCGGTCCTGTGCCATTTGCATCCAGCGGTTTCCCGCAACCTTAAATAGGTGGACTGACGACCTCTTGAAGGGATCAAACTAATAGTTGATAATTTATTTGCAGACTAGTAGCATCCATAGGAGATACTTATGGAACTGCTCTGCTGTTTCACATGCTGGTGTCAACCATCACGCTCACGCTGCTGGCTTATCAGGCGACTAAAGTAAGTTTAAAACTCGTTTTAACTCATTTGGTATTGTCACTTCATTTCAGCCCCCCTAGACAAGTGACTTCGCCTACAAGCGTTTCTATAAATCGCTACGCTTCATGTTTGGAAATGACATGTCTCGTGATCTACATAAGGACTTGTAATGTCATTTCCATACATCTAAGCGCAGCGTTTTATGGAACGCTTGTAGGCGGAACCATTTGTCTAAGTAAACTCAATTCATCTTCAATTTTTTTGTTTTCTGGCATACAAATGTTTTTTGTCTATCATTTTATGTTCTTGCTTCTATTACAAGTTTCTTGCATGATAATGTAAAGAATAGCTCTAATATTGTTTACACTTTGTTTTCTAGCTTTGATGGTGTTAAGACTTGCTTGTTTTGCATGTTCTTGCTTCTGTCATATAGCACATCATGTGCCAATATTATTTCATGTTTTATGTAGCAGTACTCTGGCTACCAAGATACAAGCTTTTGCTTAGTTTGGGATCCATAGTTTACTATAAGAACGTTTTAACGTTCTTCAGTTATTGTGATAAGTTACTTGCATACTACCTGTAATTCTGTCATTGCTTCATATGTTACGTGTAGTAACTACTATGCGATTAAAATAAGAAAAGGACCGGCCTAGCGCCATATTGTGACGTCACAACTGGAACTTGGTACAGGCTCTCGGCTAACTTCACTGATAAGTACAGTACTTGGTACCGTACTTATATGAGTGAAGTTAGCCGAGAGCCCGTCCTATTCTTATTTTAATCGCATTGTGCTGCTTTTAATTAAATTATTCTTATTTTATAGATCAACGGAGTGAACGTGTACGCGTTCAGTACCATTGGATATTTGGTTTACACTCTTGGACAGGTGTTTCATTTCTGCATCTTCGGGAACCGACTCATTGAAGAGGTTAGAGAAAAACAACACATAAGCACGGACTTACCACTCTTTGTAATCCGCACTTACATCACAATAATCCAGAAAAAACTTATGGATCGGGTGTGGCGCCATTATCATTGGTCGGGAGCGGAGACGAAGCATTGTGATTGGTCTATTGAAAATAATAATGGATTGTGATTAGTCGATCGGTCTTCGTGCGGTGACCAAAGGATTGTCATGGCCGGTCCATGCTATAAAGTTAGCAGTGGATCTTCTGTATTCCGTGGTATATTGTAGTACTAATATGTATTATAAGCATAAGCTGAGTTCTCCTTACTATGGGTGTCAATAATAAAGCGAATCCAGGTTATACTAGAATGCACATTGAGGCCTATGTCCAGCAATAGAGCATATAATCTGATGATGATGATTTATTTTATGTAAATATGTAACGTCACGACTTTTATCCCCGTTCGGGGGTAGTCAGAGGCTTGTGTGGCCATACACCACCACATTGTGGAGGTATTAACCAACTCAAAGCCCACGTTTCACTAGATAGTCAGAACCCAACGTGACAGGTGGTGAACCGTGTCGCCGTGTATACAGGAACTGACTATTACCTAATCCCGAGGGATAGGTAGGTTTCCTCACGATGTTTTCCCTCACCGTCA
Organism: Drymonia ruficornis; assembly: GCA_947859195.1. NCBI lineage: Eukaryota > Metazoa > Arthropoda > Insecta > Lepidoptera > Notodontidae > Drymonia > Drymonia ruficornis. The sequence continues at coordinate 7,563,635 of OX401924.1, forward strand.
GCGAACTGTAAATTATGCACATAGATGAAAATTCATCCATTGGTGCATGCCCCACCGGGGATCGAACCTGGGACCTTCTGATTGTTAGCCCAACCTGTGTGTATTTTCTTTTTCTAAATATTTTTTTTATATTTGGTAGAGTTCATCAGTAATGGAAGCAGCTTACTCGTGCCAGTGGTATGACGGCTCCGAGGAAGCGAAGACCTTCGTGCAGATAGTCTGCCAGCAGTGCCAGAAGGCGATGAGCATCTCTGGAGCCAAGTTCTTCACAGTTTCCCTGGATCTGTTCGCTTCTGTAAGTCGCCTGACATGATTACTTACAGCGACTTCATCTGTGGATTAAAATCATTAGCTGTGTCTAAATCAGGCACATGCCGCACCCGAGCACTCAGTTTTGACGTCGGAACGCATAGACATAGTGTCACAACATGAGTGCTCGGGCGAGCCATGTGAGGCATCTAGACGCAGCAATTGACTGTGAATGAAAATTCATAGGTGAAATAACAGTAAAAGAAAAAATATTTTACGTAATTTAAATTAATTGAAAGTAGCAAATTTGCACTGTAGCACTGACGGAAGCATCAGTTGATACTGATGGAAGCATCAGTTGATACTTATGAAAGCATTAGTTCATACTGATGGAAGCATCGGTTGATACTGATCAAAGCATTAGTTCATACTGATGGAAGCATTTGTTCATACTGATGGAAGCATCAGTTGATATTGACGGAAGCATCAGTTGATACTGACGGAAGCACGGTCACGGTTAAGTTGATACGGATGTAAGCATTAGTTGATCAGCAAGCGGTTATTAACCTTCTTCATGTATTTCAGGTGCTCGGAGCTGTGGTGACATACTTCATGGTGTTGGTACAACTCAACTAGAAAACATACTCCCAAATATCATTTTGTTACATCGAGATGGATTTTATGAAATCAAGAAAATTGATTCTGCTGTTTTAAATATACAAGTGGTAAAATTTTGTTTTATTTTAAGTTTAAAAGCAGGCAAGCAAAGTAAACGTTAAAAAATGTACAAATAATTTTTAATGTTCTCTGATAGTTGTTTTATTGATAGAACTCATAAATTGTGATAGAAAATTAATATTATGGATTACCACAGTCTAAGTAAGTACCTCAATTATACAGTCAGTCATTATGTCCCGAATACAATTTGGATTATGATTGTTAGTACACCTATTTCGAGATTTCGTTGGGCGACTGTATGATTCTTAGGCTGTGGTATCACTTCTTACAGACATACACGTTGATAAATTATTGGGATTACCATTTGATTCCCTTCTAGTTTTAATGTACTCTGTGTCAATAGTTATAGTTATTATGTATCTACTAAAATAAGTAATAGGTATTGTTTTCTCAATTTTATCACGTTTTGTGTTTTAATAAACTATTTTCTGAATCGTAGCATTTGTTTTAATAATACATGCAAGTAATTACGAGGTCGTAGGTATACAGGATGGATTTTTGAGACTGGATAGTAAGAGCAGGTACCTTAACCGTAATAGTTACATGAAATAGGATCGATAGGCATAAAAATATTTGGGTATTTTAGCATTTTTTCGCTGACTGTACATTTTTTTCAAAATCTGTGAATGCAGTTCAGAATATCTCAAAAAGTTATGGATCCTAGGAAAGTTTTCCTGTAAATATAACGGTTAAGGTACCTGCCATGAATGCTACCTGCCCCTACTGTCCCGTCTCAAAAATCCAACCTGTATACAGAATGTAAAAACTAATGAGTCATTGAAGAGTCACTTTAATTGTTAATATCACTAGGTGACAAACAAGCATACGGCCCGCCTGATGTTAAGCAGTAACCGCCTATAGATGCTTGCAATACCAAAGGAACAGCTCACGCGTACAAGTATTTCAGGTGGTTCCGCTCTATAACTCGTTGATTTCTACCACCCTGTATACGAGTTGCCGAAAGTAAATATGTAACGACTGGGCTTTTAATACGAGGATCGCGTGGTCGCTCGTCCTTGCTCGCCTCGACTCGGCCAACACGTTTAAGGGCCCTAAAAGAACACTCACGTTTCAACTTACTAGTAAAGCGTTTTAAAAGTGAGCGTTTAGCTTACTTTACTTTATTCCCACTTAAGGTAGAACTGTTAACACAAAACGGTTTCAGCCATCCTCTGTGAAGAGTTCTAGTTAGAACATTCTTTTACACACGGCTACCTGTTCCCAAACTAAGCAGAGCTTGTACTATGGAAACCAGATAACTGATATTACTACATATACTACTTTTTTGTTTGTAAATACATACTTAATATACATAATTACACCCAGACTCGGGACAAACAGACATGTTCATGCACACAAATGCATGTCCCGGGTAGGAATCGAACCTACGACCTGCAGCGTGAAAGGCGGAATCTTACCAACTACTAGGCAATACCAAGACTATTGTTCGGTATACACTTAAATGTAAGTACAACATATGACTGGTTTTACAATCGTCGAATAAAATTTATTTTCCAAATTAATTTGACGTTTAATTTGAGCTTTTCATTGACTTATCTGTCGACTAGCGACTGTAGCCTAGGGGCGTACACGTTGGGCTAGCAATCAGAAGGTCCCAGGTTCGATCCCCGGTTGGGCATGCACCAATAGGTGAATTTTCATCTATGTGCATAATTTACAGTTCGCTGACGGTGAGGGAAAACATCGTGAGGAAACCTACCTATCCCTCGGGATTAGGTAATAGTTAGTTCCTGAATACACGGCGACACGGGTCACCACCTGTCACGTTGGGTTCTGACTATCTAGTGAAACGTGGGCTTTGAGTTGGTTAATACCTCCACAATGTTGTGGTGTATGGCCACTCAAGCCTCTGACTCCCCCGAACGGGGATAAAAGTCGTGACGTTACATTTTTTTTTTTTACATTATCTGTCGAAACGTCAAATTTATTTGTAGAATAAACTTAATCTGAGGATTCTGAAACGGGCCAATGTAACTTAACCCTTTTATAACCAATTAGTTGCCCTAATTAAACCCAATTTTACATGTTTCGACCAATTAATTAATATCAGTTAAACCCAACTAAGCTCCACCACAATGCCTCTTCAAACGGGATGGCTTAATTAATGTAACTACAGTCAATATTGGATCTATCAATTAATTACTGAAGCCTGAAAACGACCTGAAAATTTTCGCAAAACATGAAAAAAATGTGTTGTGAATTTTTCTTTTTTCTTTTGTCGCAGATAAAAAAGTAGATATAACTTCATGAACTGAAAGTATAGACCAGGGGTCGGCATGTAGTTTTAGGTGGGGTCCGGATACTGTGGGAAAATTTTAACGAGGTCCAAAAAAATAAATTATGGTTTCAAATAAAATTCCGAATTATAAAACACAGGACCTAAAATTAATGTGAGACACTGCACCGACGGTCTTGAGCCTGTTTTCTATAGTTTGGTTCTCGAGAAGAACAGCAAATTCGAAGTGTGTCTTCTAGGTGGGCGTCCGTTAATTTCGATCTACGTATTAATTTATACTTGGTATACAATACATTACAATATTTAGTAGTCCGAGGTTCGACTTTTCGCGGTCCGCAAACGGACCGCGGTCCGCCTGTTGCCGACCGTTGGTATAGACTATAGGTACAAGATTGTTAAATCAGTAAGCGTTTGATACCAGTACATCAAACAAACGATCACTGCTTTAACGGTCCACTAGTGTGTTCGTGAACACGGCCCCACTTGTACTTGTAGTAACGGTCTTCTTTTTCTTCTTATCGTATTGTCATTGGCCAGCCTCTTTTCAGTTGTTCAAGCCGCCCGAAGCTCTCTAAAAAGGACTGATGCATAGATGACAACAACCGGGGCCGACTTCTTACGTGCCCTCCGAAGCAGGGAGACTCGGTTCAAAAGCCACTAAATGGTCACCCATCTCTGACTGACCTTGCGAAGCGTTGCTTAACCTGCGATGGTTTACCGATCAGTGATTGCAGCTGGCTATGAGCCTCACCTTATATAGTATAGTCATTACTTATTCATAAGTAATGGACCGGGATCCCAGCGTGCACTTCGTGGATTTACTCGAGCGTCGTCCAAACCTAGTAAATTCGGTAGATGAGATGATAGGAAGAATACATTGTTCTAGATGTTTCCACTTTCAGCGGTGGGGGAAGCGTCTACATGACAATTTCAAAGTTTTTTTTATAAAAAGCAATGACATGGAAATACTCAAACGTGTCAGATATTGATACTTTTGAAAAAAAAAAAACTCATACGCGCCAGATTTTTTAAGCATCTATAGGCTACGGTAACTGCTTAAAATCAGGCGAGCTTATTGAGGATTTAATAAAACTTATTAAATACTTTTTGTAGAATTTTACATCAGGCCTATTATAAAAATATAAGTTAACTTGATTGACTTCTATGTGTCACTTTTCGTTTTACCAGTTCACAATAAAGAGCTAGTTACGTCTGTCGACTCTACCAATAACCCAAGTCAGCGCTCTATATTCTAAGTAACCGGGACCACACTCATATGCTGAGTCGGCAAACGGAACGACTGATTCCACTAACTGGGACCACCCAGATGCTGCGTCAGGCAAACGTGACGATAAGCCCATCCGCTCCACGGTGGTCTGTTGTTCAGACCCTAGAATTAAGTTAGAATTAATTTAGTCTTAGTTACGCTCTTGTAGAGAATAAACGTCTTAAACTTTAAAACATTTGTTTTTTAAAAGATCCTCCGGCTTGCCCAAAACTTGACTGGCGCAGCCGGTAGGATTTCCGCGTCGCGAAAACTCGACTTTAGTACCGCGCGACGTACGTTTTCAAGCGTTTTACGGGAATCCACGAACAAATAAATTTGTCAAGGACATTAAAACTGTGAGTGATATCATCACCGTCACCACCGTGATCCGGAGGACAGCGTCTAAGGCTCAACGAGGGACATGGGCAGTCTGTGAGTAGACCCAAATCGCTATTTCCAGTCGAAGTCCATTCCTATTCATTATTTTAGTTATATGTATCTAGATAATCTGAACGCTATTTCCAAAACTTGAAGAGTGTTTTATGATTTCTTTTAAATAGATCTAAGAATACGATACGAATTAAATAAATTAAATATATACATAGGTATACAAAATAATTATGGATAATATAGTGCAAGTACCCCGCGACTTTGCTAACGTCATCCCCAAATTCGACGGTGACGAAAAATTGCTTAGTCTATTCATTAGAAAGTGTGAGTATGTTATAAACTGTTGTAGAGTAGAAGGAAATGTACACCAGGATCTATACGTATTTCACGTTATAACATCGAGATTAACAGGTAGAGCAGCCGCTCTTATTAGCGAACGACAAGACTTAGATACCTGGGCCCAATTAAAACTCGCATTTGAGCAACATTTCGGCGATCCCCGTTCCGAGGAATGCATCGCAATAGAATTAGAGACATTAAAAATAAATCATGGTGAGTCATATCTAGATTTCTGCAATAGAATTCAACACGTTAAAAGCACATTGATTGCCAAGGTCAACTTGATCAATGACGTAAATCTTCGCGGAAGTAAGATAATTATTTATAACAACATGTCAATGAATGTGTTTCTATATAACCTGCCAGAAGAATTGCTTCGCATCGTACGTCTTAAAGGCTCAAGTTCATTGGAAAATGCCCTAAGCATAGTTCTCGAGGAGGTGAACTTTATGTATCAATATAATTCTAGAAATAAGATGCTGCGATTCCAGAATCCATTACCATCGAAAGCTCAACCTGTGAATCCAAATCCTTTTATAGATAAACTTGGCATGAAGCCGTTCTTCACGACAAACCCACAAACGCAACAGTTCAAATTTGGTGTCCCCCAAAATAACCCAGGTGGTTCAAACCCCTATCAACCTCAGGCTAATTTTAAATTCGGTGCACCGTCTGGTAAGCCTATCATCAACCTACCTGCTTCACGACCCCAACAGTTTGGCTACCGACCTCCGTTCAACCAAGGTCAACAGCAATTTGGTTATAAACCCTCATTTAACCAGAATCCCCAACAGTTTGGCTATCGACCTCAGTTCAACCAAGGTCAACAGCAATTTGGTTATAAACCTTCATTTAATCAGAATCCACCCCAATTTGGCTATCGACCTCAGTTCAACCAAGGTCAGCAACAGTTCGGATACCGTCCTCCACAGCGATTAGCTCCCCAATTATCCACGGACATAAGCATGCGCACCGCGGCCCCTGCGAAACCCCAAGGTTTTGGAGTTAACGAACTTTACAACCTAAATAACTCTGAAAATAACGATGATACCTTATACGACAATCCTGAAACAAACTATTACCACGACTACAACGATAACGATTTTGCTGACAACGCCGAAACGTTCGAAACTAACATTGAGCAAGATGACCAAGATCCAGCTGTCGTCGGTATTGAAAATTTTCACATGAGTGCCTCCGACAGAATCCTGAAATAATAAAACTTAATTACAACACACTAAAATTACCATACATAGTAATACCCGAAATTAATTCCAAATTCATGATAGATACCGGAAGTTCAAGATCATTTATTGGTCCAAAAAAGGTACATGAATATTTTAAAAATTTTATTCACTACGAACCATTCGAAGTTATTAGCACCCACGCATCCAGCCGACATGACGAAGTAATAGTTATACCTTTATTCCCGACTTTTAACAGTACAGAAACACATAAGTTTTATATTTATGACGTAGACGGCTGCTACGACGGACTTATAGGTAGTGACCTTTTAAAACAACTGAACGCTAAAATTGACATGAAAAACGAAATTCTCTACACCCAATCGTCAGCTATACCGATTATTTACAATCCTAACAATGAAATCAAATTAGCCCCACGCTGTGAACAAAGAGTTAGATTACCGACAGAGTTACAAAATGGCGATGCTATTTTAAACTACAAACTATTCTGCGAAGGTGTAAGAATGCCTACCGCTTTAGTAAGATGTGAAGATGGATACGCAACGACGATCATACAGAATACTTTAGATAACGAGATGACCTTAACAGTTACGCGACCTTTTAAAGTGACTAAATACGACGGCGAAAAATGCGATTTAAATAAATTAGATAATCAAAATAACATAGAAATTGACCAAATATTAACTGAAAATATTAGCAAGCTCCGTTTAGATCACATGAATCCGGAAGAAAAGGACTCTATTAGAAAACTTTGTCTACAATACAAAGACATCTTTTATACTGAAAAATTACCCCTGACTTTCACCAACGACGTTAAACATCATATCCGAACACGAAACGAAGACCCGATCTTTATCCGACCATATAGACAACCCCAAGTAATCAATGACGAAATAAATAGACAAGTAGATAAAATGCTACAGGATAATATAGTAAAAGAGTCATACTCGCCCTGGAGTGCACCCGTGCACCTAGTGCCCAAGAAACTAGACGCGAGCAATGAAAAGAAATACCGACTTGTTATAGACTATCGAAAATTGAACGAAATTACTGTCGACGATAAGTACCCATTACCCAACATAACTGAATTATTTGACAAATTAGGACGCAGCTGTTACTTCACTACCCTGGACCTTGCCAGCGGCTACCATCAAATAGAGGTTGCCGAAGAGGACAGACAGAAAACCGCATTTAGTACAAACTCTGGACATTATGAATTTTCTCGTATGCCATTCGGACTAAAGACAGCACCAGCGACTTTTCAACGAACAATTGATAATGTGCTACGCGGACTGCAGGGAATTCACTGTCTAGTATACTTAGATGATATAATTATATATTCATCTAGTTTACAAGAGCACATAACTAAATTACGGACCGTTTTCGACAGACTGAGACAGACTAATTTGAAAGTACAGCTCGACAAATCCGAGTTTCTTAGGAAAGAGGTCTTATACCTAGGACACACGATAACTAGTGATGGTTTAAAACCTAACAATGACAAAATTAAAGCTATTTTAGAATACCCGTTACCCCGAACTACGACAGAGATAAAGAGCTTTTTAGGTCTAATCGGCTACTACCGTAAATTCATCAAAGATTTCGCAAAAATTACCCAACCAATGACAGCACGATTGAGACAGAAACGCGCAATGCCTGTGGACGATGAAAAATATATATCAGCTTTTGAAAAATGTAAAGAACTACTCGTAAACGCCCCAATATTGCAATATCCAGATACTGACAGACCGTATGTACTGACAACAGACGCTTCGGACTTCGCTCTTGGAGCAGTTCTCTCGCAAGGCCCAATTGGCACTGACAAACCAGTGGCATACGCTAGTAGAACTATGAATGATGCTGAAACACGCTACAGCGTAACTGAAAAAGAGTTACTTGCGATAGTATGGGCAGTGAAACATTTTCGCCCTTACCTCTATGGAAAGAAATTCACTATAGTAACTGACCACCAACCCCTAGCCTGGCTGAACTCCTTAAAAGAAACAAACAGTAGGTTAACACGTTGGCGACTACGATTGTCTGAATACGATTTTGAAATAATCCATAAAAGGGGTAAGCTTAACGCTAACGCAGATGCGCTATCGCGAATCCGAACTAACGCACTAGGTAACGACGACGACGGTAATATTTCTACACAAGTAAATATCGACAAAGACGAAGATAGGAATAGAGAAATAAGACAATTGACAAAAGAAATACAGCGCTTAGGTGAAGAGCAAAAGAAAACACTAGCCCAACCAGATAAAATAATATCCCTAATTTCAGACGACGAAGAGGAAATAGTTATCTCAGATTCAGAAAATTCAGTGAGGTGTCGCTCCCCATATTCAATACCGTGCCCTTCAAGTTCAACTTTAACAGCTTCTGAAAATTCGTCTATTACTGAAACAGCACATTCAGGACAAGATACTGAGTCTAAAGGTATTCCAATATTACAAGAGGCCATAGACACAAAGCCCAATCAGATTTTAGTATACTCCTGGTCTATTGATAAATTAACCGTCAAGAATTTATCTCGGGAAAAGCAAAAGATTCTTGAAGTGCACTTACCTTTAAACCGTCTAGATCTTGTAAAACAGTTTCTAAAAGAATATATAAGAAATAATGTCAAATATTTTATTTACTTTGAGGAAAAACAGCATAGGAAACAGTTCACGGAAATGGTAATATTTTTGTTTAAAAAGGAATCAGTACAGTTTTTCGAGTGCACCAAAAGAGTAGTGTTTATAGAAAATGAACTGGAACAAAAGGAAATTGTTGATAAATATCACACTGGAAAAACTTGTCATCGTGGCATTAGAGAGACCTTAGCTCATATCAAGCGCACATACTTTTGGCATAATATGGAGCAAACTATTTCCAGCATTATAAATTCATGTGAGACATGCAAACGAATGAAATATGACCGAAAACCATTAAACCCCAAACTTCAACTGACACATACTCAGTCGAAACCTCTAGAGGAAATTTTCATCGACCTATTCTCTATTGAAGGTCGTTACTATTTAACAGTAATTGATGCCTTCAGTAAAGTTGGCCAAGCTTTTGAAATCCCTAACAGATCTACTCCAGAGGTTGTAAGAGCTCTCATTAAATATTTTTCATTCTATGGCGTGCCTCGAAAAATTAGTTCCGATCCTGGTTCTGAATTTAACAATGCTCTGTTAAAAGAACTTCTAGCCCTTTATAAAGTGGAACTACATATTGGAACCCCTAATAACCCTAACTCTATGGGTCTCATAGAGAGGTTTCATTCCACCATAATAGAAATCTACAGGTTGGCTAAGTACGAACATAAGTATACGGATGCTGCTACCGTGATGACTTATGCTATAATGGCCTATAATCATTCTATACATTCTAGTACTGGCTTTACACCATTAGAAGTTTTATTAGGACATACAGACTCTAGAAACGTATTTAATGTCGAATTTGAAAAACAATATATGCAGCAATTAATTAGAGAACATGCAAAAAGAACTAAGTTTCTATACGAACATTTATCAGAACAAGCCATTAAACAAAAAACAAAAATAATAGAGAAAAGAGGTGGAGAAACGAAGTTTGAAGTAAAACCTGGCGACACAATATTCGCGAAAGAAGTTAACAAGAGAATAAGTAAAGACAAACCGCGTTTCCAAAAGGCTATAGTTTCTGATGAAATTAATAGAAACGTAGTTCCTATTCAAGTTAAGAAACGTGATACTAAGGTTCCATTAAAAAATGTGAAACGCCCTTCACAGGCACCTCCACATCCTCCTGGCAGTAGCCATGGTGACCCAACTGCAGGCCCTTCAACTTCAGGAGCTTGATAAAAACCCAGGAATCCTGCTTGTGAAAAACGGTGTTGCAGTAATGAGTAGAGACAAATGGATAATCGCAAAAGTGTTGAACTTTAAGCCCTTAGAAGAAGAGCTAACGTTTAACATTCAGCGTCTCTCTGATTTAGATAAGTTAGTTAAGATTAATTTTGATAAGAGTTTTACTGATAATTTAATAGACATAAGAAGTCAAGTGGAATACATGAAAAACATAACTATAAACAAATTCAATCAAATCATCCCAACTGTCAGAATTAAACGAGGCCTTATTAATCCATTAGGTTCATTAATTAAAATGATCACCGGAAATCTGGACAATGACGATGCCATTAAATACGAAAAATTGATTAACGACATTAAGTCTCAGCAAAATAACAGTAACAGAAAATTAACGGTGATTAGCGAAATGGTGCAAATTTTGACAAACTCTACATTCATACTGAATAATAACCTAGCCCAGCTTAATAATAAAATTGAGATGATATCTAAAGAGCTCAAAGAATTAGAACATCTAAGCATTCAGTTCATAAGTACATACAATTTATTAATACATAACTTTCAGGTTATTTATACCCAAATAGATGAGATAGAAACTAGTTTATCATTTAGTAGATTAGGAATTCTACATCGATCTATAATAGAATCGAATAAGTTACTTTACGTTCTTGAAAATATTAATCGATTGGAAAAGTTAGTGTATACACCCAGTTTAGTTAACTTAGTCAAGATAGAACAAACTATAACATTAAAAGCCTATTGGAAGGAAAATCAAATCACTTATCTTTTGGAAATACCGTTGATTGAAAAGGATGCTTATATCTATTATAAATTAATTCCCTTACCTGTATTATCCTGTAACTCCACCGTCATCATAATACCCAAATACCCTTACCTCTTAGCGAAAGGGTTAAAAACCAGACAGCTCGCTCATCCATGCCAAGAAGTAGATGACTCCAGCTTTTTATGCACTGATGATGGAATACTCCAGTTTAGTCACGACCCTTGTATCACCGACTTGATGACGTATGCTGAAAACGTTACGTCATGCACTCAGATCCCCATAACCATTGAAAAAGTCAGAATCCAGTTCCTGCAAAATAATAGATGGATGCTCTATAGTAGAGATGAAGAGCTACTCACAAGCACATGTAATGATGAACTAATCCGCCACAGGATTAAAGGTACCTATATACTTACCTTGGACGATTCCTGCGAGGTGAAGATTCGAGATATCACGCTGAAAATGCACCAGCTATATACGGAAAATATAACATACCCAAAGTTACCAATCGTGAACTTGCCTTCGCTCGTTTCACCCGATGACATCAAACCCTCACCACCTGTAAACCTGGAAGGCGTTGACCTAGATGACCTGAAGATCCTAGCATTGGCGTTGAAGAAAAGTTTTAGTGATACCGAAAACAGTGAAAGTGAAAGGGCAATTATTGAAGTGCGTAGTATAAGCGTTTGGACTCTTGGAGTCTATGTTCTGATCTTTGTAATACTTTTGTACTTAGTCTATAAATATTATCCAAATTTAATGTCAAGGTTATGTGTTCAAAGCTCTCCCAAAAAAGAGAACTTCGAACTTGAGGAGGGAGGAGTTACGTCTGTCGACTCTACCAATAACCCAAGTCAGCGCTCTATATTCTAAGTAACCGGGACCACACTCATATGCTGAGTCGGCAAACGGAACGACTGATTCCACTAACTGGGACCACCCAGATGCTGCGTCAGGCAAACGTGACGATAAGCCCATCCGCTCCACGGTGGTCTGTTGTTCAGACCCTAGAATTAAGTTAGAATTAATTTAGTCTTAGTTACGCTCTTGTAGAGAATAAACGTCTTAAACTTTAAAACATTTGTTTTTTAAAAGATCCTCCGGCTTGCCCAAAACTTGACTAGCTATTTAAATATTGCTTGTATATTTTACTCTTAGTTGATGCTATTAATCCATTAATTTCCTAGAAATTAATAGGTTATGGGCCCAGCTATTGAGTAAAATTGCAGGTAATAGCGGAACTCGGTATAGTAAGAAAAAAGTCGTGTTCACCGGTAGAACGTACAATCAGCATCAAAAAGAAGTGATCGTACAGGATCCTAGTATGGATTTCGCCGGGATGAAAATGAGTGTGGAGCGTTTTAACTGGAATAATTTCCGACAGTGGAAATTCCAGATAAAATGTGCCCTGAGAGCGAAGGGGATTGACATTACAAAACAAAAGCCCACGGACGTTGACAGTTCCGATTCAGAATGGCTGAAGAACGATGGAATGGCAATGTTTATTATAACTTCGGCCATGGAATATAAACAAATCGCGCTCATAGAAAATTGCGATAGTGCTGCGAAGATTATGGAGAAACTTGAGTCGATATATGAGCAGAAGTCAGAGTTCAATAAAATGTTGTTTCATGAGAGATTCTACCAGTATAAAATAAATCCATCAGACAGTATGGCGCAACATATTGCAAAAGTGGAGAGTTTGGCGCAGCAACTGAAAGACAGTGGTGAAGAGATCAGTGACAGGGCTATTATTACGAAAATTATAAGTACGTTGCCGTCAAAGTACCGCTCACTACGACAAGCGTGGATGTCACTTAGCGCGTTACAACAAACCATACAGAACCTGACAGCTCGACTGATGGATGAGGAAGCGAGTCTGACGGAAGAAGAACAACAAGAAGTTGCACTGATGGCTGCTCAAGTAGAAGAGAAAGCAGGGAAAAGTTCAGCTACTGGAAATGATACCGAGAAACCACGACATCGCTTCGTCTGTTACAACTGCAATAAACGTGGACACTTTGCCAGACAGTGCCGTGCTAATAAGCAAAATAAACCAGACAACGAGAGTAGTATGTCAGCAAACCACGTCGAAGGAGATACATATTTACCTGGAGAATCATATAATGATGTGTGGTTGCTAGATAGTGGTGCGTCGGTTCATATGACGTTTAATAAAGATTTTTTCTTGGAGTTTGAGCAGTACAGCGAAGACAGTAACAGATTTGTGGAATTAGGGAACCAACAGAACCTGAAGGTTTGTGGAGTAGGAACAGTACTGATCAGAAAGAATGTCAATGGAAAGTTTGAGAAAAATGTACTTAAAGACGTTGCTTATGTGCCTGAACTGCGCCGTAATTTGTTTTCGGAAGGAACTATAATGCGGTTAGGTTACACAATAGTAAAGAAGAATGTTTCTGCTCTCATATTCAAAGACAACGAAGTGGTCTTAAGTGCATCACAGAAAAATAATAATCTGTATGAAATGAACTTCACGACGCTAACAAAAGACAGTCATAAAACAGTAGAAATAACTCGGAAAAGTTTGAAAATGTGGCATGAGATACTTGGACATTTGAATATAACGGAAGTTAAGAATATGGCGAAAAGTGGACTTATACAATGTCAAGATGACACTAATGAGAAGTTTGAGTGTGAAGCCTGCAAGTTTGGAAAGCAAAGCTGTTTTCCGTTTCATACCTCGCTGCGGGGCGTGCTCCGCCCTGGAGATTTAGTATACAGCGCCATGTGTGGACCAGTGAGTGAGTCTTCGATTCAAGGTATGAAGTTTTTTGTTCTTTTTAAAGATGCCGCTTCTAAATTTTTGAATGTTTACTTTATACGCCATAAGAGTGAAGTTTTAGATCATTTTAGAAATTATAATCGAATTATACAAAGTAAATTTGGTCATAATATAAGCGTTTTACATGCCGACAACGGTGAAGAGTATGTCAAAGATGATTTTAAAGTTTACTTGAACCGAAATAAGATCGCGTATGAATGTTTCACACCCAAAAATAATGAACGTGTAGAGAAAGAATTACGTACTATTGTTGAGAGTGCAAGTACGATGCTATACAGTCGCAGTCTGCCGTTGAACTTGTGGGCAGAGGCGGTTGGATGTGCAGTGTATCTTCATAACAGAACAATGTGTAGTCAAACTACAGATAAGTTACCCTATGAAGTCTGGTGTGGTGAAAAACCAAATATACAACACTTGAAGGTGTTTGGCTCTTGTGGATATGTTCATGTTCCTGATTCATTTACAAGTAGACTGAGCAACAAGTTAATTTTAGTTGGCTATGAAAATCAGAACTACAGAATGTATGATTTGAATACAAACAAGTTTATAATTTCACGACATGTAGTGTTTGATGAATTCAGTTATAGTCCAGTAATTGAGAGTCCTGCTGTGATTGAAACTGGGGAGCCAAGTTATGAACAAATTCTGTCACAGGCAGATGATCAAGTTAGTGAAGATGGTTTTCAAAGTTGTGATGATGAAGATGACACTGATGATGTCGATGAACCACCGAGGGAAATCAACGACAATTTAAATGTACCGACCATAAATTTGAGACCCAGAGTTGACGGACAATATTATGTTGCGAACATTACCGACTTTGCAAAGCCAGCCATCAGTAGTCCAGAGAGTATCCAACCGAATATAAACATAGTCGAGCAGAAGGCTCGTAAAGAGAAAAAGACATCGACTATTTTTGATAGAGATTTATGACAATATACAACTGAAGTGGAATTTTTGAATAGTCAGGCTGTTTGCTTGATTTCATTAAGTTCTTTAATGATAAGGGTCTGTTTATTAATGACTTTATGTAAAGTTGATGCCTTGGTATAGGTATAGTTGGTGATTTCATTTCATAAAATAATTTAATGATAGTGGGAGCGTCTATTAATGACTTGATGTAAAGTTAGTGGAGTGCCTGTACGGTTTATAGAATTAATTTTAATTTTACATCGGGTTGTTTTTATTGTAACTTTCACATTGTGCTTTTGAGATTTGATTAATGTTTGTATAGTAGCTTATGAGCTTGATGTAAAATTAGTGGGAGTATTGAGGATTTAATAAAACTTATTAAATACTTTTTGTAGAATTTTACATCAGGCCTATTATAAAAATATAAGTTAACTTGATTGACTTCTATGTGTCACTTTTCGTTTTACCAGTTCACAATAAAGAGCTATTTAAATATTGCTTGTATATTTTACTCTTAGTTGATGCTATTAATCCATTAATTTCCTAGAAATTAATAGAGCTGTACGCTATTTTGCCACCGCAGTCCTATAAAAAAAAAACTCAGGTGGTGAAAAAGTGAAACTTCCAGATGCTCCCATTTCTTAGACTGACGATCAAATTAGCAAAATTGACACTTTTGACACTTCTTAGCTAGTAATGAATCCCCCTTATCTTAATCTGACGAGTTCGAGTTTTTTTTTTGAGATGGCCTATTTTTTTTTGTTTCCCCTTAGCGTACCCACCAATATTAAGGGCTCATACTGGTTGGAGGTTCTTATGAATATGTAAGCTATCCCCTTATCTTAATCTGACGCGCTCGAGTAAATCCAGAAAATCCTTCTACGGCTCCCCATCCATAAATTCTAATTTTAAAAAACCTATAGGTATGACAAACCCATTCTGATACATTCTCTATAGAAGTCTGCGACTTTGACCTAAATTTAAACCGATGCTTTTAGGGATACACAAATAGACCTGAAACTCCTGAAATATAATCAAGATTCATTAACAAATTCCCTCGCGGTGTTTTAATTAAAACTCGAAGGTTGGACCGTTTGTTGCTCACTTAAGGGTTGACCACAAAGTCTGTTCTCTTTTAGACAATTTGCAATGGTCTTTCGGTCTCAAAAAGCATTTTTAGGAAAAAGAGATTTATAATGCCAGTGTAAGTGCATAAAACGTTCTGTTTTGAGAGTGTACTGTTTTAAAAAAAATCTTCAGAAGCTTTTTCAGAAACGTCCCGAAAGTTAACGTCACCAAGCTGTAGCCAATTGACTGCAGCTTATTTATGAGCTAGGTCGACCGGGGTAGTACCATCCTCGCATAGAAGATCGGCGTAAAGTGGCTAATATAGCTGCGTTTCGTACGATGAGTGAGAGAGCCGGAAGCCCAACCCTTCTTTCCCCTTCCTCTGTCCCACTCCCCTTTAGGTCGACAACGTGCGAGCGATGCCTTTGTTATTGCAAACATCTATAGGCTACGGTAACTGCTTCACATCAGGCAGGCTGTACGCTTGTTTACCACCTTAGTAACATTAAAAAAGTATTTGTGGCGGTCAAACAAGGCCCTAAGTCGCTAAGCCATTGTGGAGCCACTGTGGCGTTTTGCTATCGATCGACTCTCTGAAAGGTCGGTGGATTCTGACCAACCAATCAGAGGGTCGATGACTATAGCAGTTTAATGGCAATGGCTATGCGACTTAGGGCCCGGTTTACAAGTATATTTTCTTGTATTTGAATTATACAATGTTTTTCACGAATATTGTATGGTTAACCCCTAAGGAACGTCTAATGGTTGTAATTGATGGCACTTAAAAAGTTTAATTTGCAACTAAGGGTGGTCTGTGCTTAAAATTAATTTTCGCAATCGCACTGTTAATTCAAGATTATTTCGTGGCCGGAAGTGATTGAAATAACTTTCTATATTTAGACCCTTAGGTGTAACCATTTTAGAATTGTAACTCTACGGGTTAACTATAAAATCAAGTATCTACTTATTTTTAGGGTTCCGTACCCAAAGGGTGCCAACGGGACCCTACGCTATCCGTCCTGTCTGTCCGTCTGTCACCGTAATAGGTAGAGAGTTCAAATTTTCACAGAATGTGTATTTCTGTTGCCGCTACGACAACAAATACTAAAAATAAAATAAAATTTAAAAATAAGGGGGGTCCCCATACAAGAAACTTGATATTTTTGACGTTTTTATACAACGGTGGTACGGAACCCTTTATGTGCGAGTCCGACACGCACTTGGCCGGGTTTTTAATTATTTGTATCTGGCCTACCAACAAGCATTGCACCAAACCAAATCATATTTTTTATTTTTATGGGACTAAGCTCGCCACACATTCCCACCACTGTTACTCCTGTAAGCCAGGATCGACAATGGTGTCCAACGATGACGCCGAGGTTTGACCCTCGACGAGTCCCGGGAAAAGCTAAGTTGTCTTGGAACCCGCACGAATTTATTCAGAAGAAAGGATAGGAGGAGTTGGAAGAAGATTATCCACTTCCCTCCATAACAAAGCGGGAGACAATAATAACAGTATATGAAATATGTATAATTATGTACCAAATAATGTATTAGCAACATATTAAAATGTTCTTTAGATCAAAGAAAATACATTTGATGTAAAATAGAATATGCATTAGGGCCTCCGCAGACTTGCTACTTTTAGCATCGGCGATCGGCGATTTTGATGCTGCGTCTCGCTCGTTCGCGCTCGACGAAACGCGACACGGCATCGATACGTCACAAAATCGCCGGTCGCCGATGCTAAAAGTAGCAAGTCTGTGGAGGCCCTTAGCGACTTATTACTTTGGCGACCGCCTGGCGCAGTGGTTTGAGCGGTGGCCGCTCGGCTCACTGCATCGGGTGGTTGCGGGTTCGAATCCCACCAGAGGCAAATTTCTAAAACGGCCTTTTCGTAATTTGCCCTGGTCTGGGTGTCACTGGGATCGCCCCCAGTCTCTGATATAGTAGCCATAGTATGAGCGTTGCTTAGTTTGGGGCCATACAGTTGGTGTGTAAGTCTGGCGATATTTATGTTGCTGATCATAGACCAATTACTAAGGGGACTGGCCCTAAGCAACTCGGCCGAGTGGTCGGCCTAGTACTAAACTCGACATAAAACGAAGCGAGTAGTACAACTATTTACCGGTAGATAGAACAATGAAAATGAAAAAACAATGACCACGTATTTTTTCATACATATATCTAATAAGGGAACCTCTTTCTTTAGTCTTTACTCTGTGGTTGCTGATTGTACCTGCCCAGCTGAAAGTTTCTGAAAGAGTAGGTACATTAAAATTCATTTTACTTTTTCGCGAACGATCCTATTAAACTTTTCCTAATCTTGGATAGCCACCGCAGTTATGTAAAGTAAGCCACTTTTTTATTTTTAATGAGAAAACCGTTATTGTCTTAACTTCAGGAACTTTTTGTTTTAGCTCATTTTCATGGAGATTGAAATATATATTTCCCTTATTACATATTTGTATGAAACAAAACGTGTTCATTGTTTTTTCATTTTCATTTTACTATTTACCGGTAAATAGTTGAACTACTCGCTTCGTTTTATGTCGATGTTAGTACTAGGCCGACCACTCGGCCGACTTGCTTAGGGCCAGTCCCCTTAGTAACTGGTCCATGGTACCATTGATGTATTATTTTAGCAGATATGATACTTTCTCACATTGCAATCACCAGACTTGCTTAGCGCACCACTACATGCAGTGTTTACACATCTGTTATCGTACTTAAAATTAATTCGTATTAGTATCTTGGACGCTCACATATCTCTTCTTTCTTGGTAATATCTTTGGTACCTACCTATCTATTATCTTTTCGAGGTTCGGTAATTTTCCCTGTAGAGGTGGAAAACTACGGAATTTGTATAAATAAATAAATTATTCTTATTCGATAAACGAATGAAATAAAAAAATATTAAGCTGAAATACATATACCCCAAAATGTATTTTAAAAACATAATTGTCTTACAAAACAAGACCGCTTTGTAAAGCAATTGTACATTGATTATTATTATAGAGGTAAGAAAAAATCTGCCTTTTCTGTGATATTGTAGTAACGACAAAACAGAGAGGCTGCGAAGTGGAAGTGAACAATAAAGGAGCATCGGCTGTACCAGGCATTACATTGATGGATCTACGGGGCCATTACACCTGGGACCGTGGGCACTAAGGCACAGGATGGAGCGACGTGATTGGATTGGGTGGCTAGGTAGATCAAATAAGAATGAAAATCCCCTGGCAAATTTAGTGTTACAGACGTAAATATCCCTAGCGCTTTTGGGGTTGAATTTTTAAAGGTTACCAATTGCAATTTTGGTAATGACAATTTACCGTTCCATTGATGGTCAGTAGACTCCCGTCAGTAGAAATCCGTCAAAATTATACAACTTTCATCATATTGCATTATCATGCGCAAATGCCATAAGAGACTCGACTCGCATACATTGTTAGTAATACACTTCTCTTATCCCATATGTATCTGTCATGGACATATCGTAGATTTGCTCACTTCATGAAATGAACGCATTAACTTAATTTGACTAGATCATTAAATCGTCAACGTTTCACGATTTTGTCATCCACGTCTGGCCGGCTCCTCCGACTCTGTCATGGGCGCTAGCAGCGCCTCTACCGGTAATTAATTTTACGATATGATCAAATAATCTTGACCATTTCATGAGACTGTGAAATATTTCATGAAATGCGATCATATCATGAAATTCTCGAGCATTTCATGAAGTGAGCAAATCTAAGATATCGCTACGACATCTCCACTATTCCTAAGAAAATAAGGGTTGAACACGATACCACAGGATTGGCCTACGTAAGAACAGTAAACTCTGCCCTCAACCGTGGCCACAGTGCTATTGCCGCTATAGCCCGTACCCTACGCATCTGAGATGCTCACCTCTCAAACCTCTTGTAGCGACTTCACATCTCGCTACCAACAGATGGCGCTAGTTGCACGCGCCATTACAAAAATGGAGTCCTAAACCACGCAAGCAACATTCCCGAGGCACGCAGCATATATACGAGACCCCGACAACATCCATTGGGGCGTAGCGGCCGACCCCGCCAGGCATACCACCCGCCTGGCCGGAAGATCTTCCCTTTTCCGCTAAATTGGTGACCTCCGACAAAGAACATTGCAAGCCTCTGAAGATTCAAGCAAGAACATCAACTCCACCCCGCAGTCGATGGTCAGCAGCAAGTCACACAGCAAGCCAGTTGTCACCCAGGACCACCACAGCCGACTCACCGCGCTACTGGTTCTGTGACGCACACTGCTCGGTCTCGACCCACCGCAGACCTCGAGCATCCTGGCCCTTGCAAGCACCCAAGCACGACGTAGCAATCTACAACTATCGACCTCCGGTCTTCGTGGGGGAGTACTGTAGCGACTTCACATCTCGCTACCAACAGATGGCGCTAGTTGCACGCGCCATTACAAAAATGGAGTCCTAAACCACGCAAGCAACATTCCCGAGGCACGCAGCATATATACGAGACCCCGACAACATCCATTGGGGCGTAGCGGCCGACCCCGCCAGGCATACCACCCGCCTGGCCGGAAGATCTTCCCTTTTCCGCTAAACTCTTATACATTGCACCACCGTCAACAAGTGGTCGTTCCCAGTTGTATAAAGGCGCATTAATTCGGTACCCTCGTTACATTGAGGACGGTCATTGCGATGCTGTGAATCGCCCGCTTCGCTCTCGGCGCTGATGGTTCCACATAAATAACTTCGGAGCACCTGCTTGCTAATGCTTTGTAGCAGTTAGGGCTAATGATATCGGCGTGAGAATCAGGATGGTAGCCATTTGCTAAGTTTCCTCAAAGTCACACGGTAAAGACGACAAAATGCTTCCGTAGATATACTTAAAATATGTAACGTCACGACTTTTATCCCCATTCGGGGGTAGTCAGAGGCTTGAGTGGCCATACACCACCACATTGTGGAGGTATTAACCAACTCAAAGCCCACGTTTCACCAGATAGTCAGGACCCAACGTGACAGGTGGTGAACCTTGTCGCCGTGTATACAGGAACTGACTATTACCTGGGTCATTCCTGCGAACAAGATTCTCGCCGTGATTTTCGTGGTAATTTTTGTTTTTGTGAATTTTAGATAATTTATATTAATAACATAATATAGCCTTTTATACAAGTTCAAATCTCTATCGCTTTTGTAAATCTGATGATAACTTTGGACAGAATTCGAGGTTGAAGAAAATGGTGCCACGAAACTCATGCAGTACCACACGAAACTCACGCAGTAAATTCCGGGTATTTTTTACGCATTATTTATGTACTTAACTATAAGTTTTGCTCTCTTTATAGTTATTGGGACTTATGTTTAATAACAAGAGAATTTATAAAAGCACAATTTCTGTTTCTGTATGAAAAAGACCAAATATGGGGGAAAATCTAACATAAACTTGTGAGCTGGTTATACTTGATTCCAATGATATTTTCCCTGATTTCTACAAGTTCTGTGTGATATACTACACCAGATGTCACTTGCAAGCTATTTAACGTAGTGTTCCGTTCGTTTTACCAGAGACCACACTCCCAAAAGATGTGATATGCAAATTGTTTGTGACCGTTATGCGGCGTCGAACATTGTTATAGAGATGAAGAAACTAATATGAAATAGAATAATTTAGGTACTCCAAAAGATGTAATGTCTCCTGAAAATTTGAGCCACACTGTGGTCCACTTCTAGCCTTGTCTTCTCCAGATGCTCACAAACGCATGGTAATAATTTCACGAAGGTGGCAGCCCTTAGTTCTTATATCCCATCTGGACTGCCATTTGTTCAGACATCTTCGTAAACGACAGAATTCTAAAGCGATCTCGCGTTTTAAGGAACTTTGTGTTCATGTTTTCTGGAGGAGAAAAGTACATGACCACGCGTCCCTGAGTCTTTGGGTCACCTGGGAGCATTCTCGCAAATAATAGCAGAGCCTCAATCAATCCAGCTTTAGGACCAACTAGAGCTCGAAACCGATCCAATTGCCAAAGGTGTCAGACAGGGAAACGTTCCATCTTCGAAATTATGATGATGAATGATGTATTTTATCTTCCCCACTGGAAAAGGTAAAGCATCGGTGCTAATGGCGAGTATAGGTGTACTTGTAAGCACTTTCAATTTGCTGATGATATCCTGGTCTGGACTGGAGGATCTCAGCTCTATGTTCTCAATAGAGCTTCCCGTCAGGTGTATCTTAAAATTAAATAGACAAGACGAAAGTTCTTGCGGCTCTTCTCAATGAAAGCAATACGCTAAAATGTTTATATTAACTATTCATAAGCACTACCTAGGTATGAGCTTTGTCCAGAATAAAATCCGAATCAAAATTAGCAGGACCCGATAAACAAATAAAATCGCCCAAAAAATTATTAAATTAAATTATTTTGTTGCGTTGCGGGTTTAGTTTATCCTCTCCCTCTTCCTGACTATGTATCCCACATGGTGGTGGGGTCAGCCTTCCTAGGCTTTCCCTTCCACTTCGCTCTATTCTCGACATCGTCTTCGGATACCTGACACTCTTTCATGTCTAGCATTACAGCTTTCCATCTTGTTCTGGGTCTGCCTCTGGGTCTTGGGCTGGGAATGGAAAGTTGTAGTGCTAAGTTCCCTACGTATTCAGGTGGTCTCCTTTTCACGTGACCATACCATCGCAGCCTACTCTTTTGCATCTTGTCGGCGATATCGCGTACGCCCAGGCTTCCTCCCACGTACGCGTTACGAATTTTATCAAGCCTGGTAAAACCACACATACACCTCAATATTTTCATTTCAGCAACTTGAATGGTATGCACGTTCGTTTGGTTTATGGCCCACGTATCGCTGCTATACATAAGGACTGGTCTTATGATGGTCTTATATACAATGCCCTTTAGTTTTACAGTCATTCTTTTATCGCATGTAACACCAGTTACTTCTCGCCATTTTAGCCACGCTGCAGCTATTCGGTGCTAAATTTTGCATTCTACGTTCCCGGAATTGTGCATCATACTCCCCAGGTACTTATATTGATCGCACAAAGTGAACAATTGTCCATCGATAGGAATGGAACTGCTGTCGCTTGGACCTGGTTCGTTAAAGCACATGAATTGGGTCTTTGCTACACTCAGCACAAGTTGCAAGCCGTGACTTGCAACTGGTGTTTCCAGATAAAAGTGCCTGTTGTAACTCATCACGGCGCTCTGTGCAGATGGCTACATCGTCAGCGTATATAAAAGTCCACGCTGCCGAATTTTGCGCTAACTCCGTGAGTGAATCCAAAACGAGGCAATAGGAAGAGACTCAGTACAGAGCCTTGATGTACTCCTTCTGTGACCGCTATTGGTTTTGTCTCACCCACTACAGTCCGAACCATTGGTCTTGCACCCTTATACATGTCGGCAGCGTTGTTGATGTATTGTTCGGGGAAATTATTATTCCGAAGGCTCCACCAGATCGTGTCTCTTGGGACCCTATCATCAAATGCCTTTTCCATGTCCAAGAATGCAACATACAATGGTCGGTTTTTGGAGTGATATTCATCAGCAATCGTGTTCAGAGCAAACATCGGATCGGTGGTCGATAGGCCAGGTGCAGGTTTCTTCTTCTTCTAGTGCCGTCTCCTACCGGAGGTTGGCAATCATTAAAGCTATTTCCGCTTTCGAGACCGCAGCTCGGAATAGTTGTGGTGTATTCTTGTCGAACCACTGTCGTAAGTTCTTCAACCACGATATCCTACGACGACCAGGCCTTCTTCTGCCGTCGAACTTACCCTGGATTATGAGTTGGAGGAGCTCATACTGAGCGAATGAGCGAATGAGGAAGTCCACAGAGATCCTGAAGACTATAAAGAGAAGGAAGTTGGAGTATTTTGGTCACATTATGCGAGGTGCAGGTTTAGTTAATATTAATAAATAAATGATATTTTGAATTATGTTCTTGAGTTTCCTGGACAAATCACTAGGAAAAACGGACACAACCATAAGCAATTAATAATGCAATGAGATGACAGTATGGAGCAAATGCGATCAACGCTGAGCTTCACGATACCATGAAAATAAACAAATGGCGAAGCATCATGAGACAAAAAAAAAATTCCGCGACGGGCAAATCATGAGCGTCAGCAACGAGGATCGCTGCGTGAGGGATACAACCAGTGTCTGATGCCAATATGTACTACATTATGGCACTGAGACGTGTTCATCACATGAAAAATCCTACGAAAAATGAGATTCGTGGTAATTTCATGAGATTCGTGGAGAAAATGCCACGAATCTCATGCCACGAAACTCGTCAAATTAAACATATTTCACTATTATTCTTGCACTTCAAAATGTAGTATAAATTAAATAACACTAAATCATACTTCGACAGCTAAGTAATTCGTATTAAAAACCCCAGTATCTAAAGTGACTGCAAACAACAATAAATTTTGTCCACAAAACTCCGGTACATCGGCAAAAAAACTAGTTTTTTGTACTTTGATACCCTATATCTCATCGAGGAGAGACACACCCTCGATCATCTCTCTGCTGGACTGCCTCGACATGACTGGCTGTCAGTAGTGACATCAAACAAGACCATACATCGTTTCATCGTCGACTTATACATCATTTAGTAATGCGCCGTAAAAATGTGCACAAACGTGTGACCAACACAAATAGCTGTTTAATATTCAAACTAAGCAATAAAATATATTAAATTTGTAATCAATAAAAAGAGTATATTTTTACATTTTTTTTTATATCTATAACATGATCCCAACACCATTTACCGAAAAGTTAAACGCTATTGTTTCATGAAAGTGAAGCGTGTGACACAGCGAGAACGGCTAATTTGACCCCGATTTTGGTTTTCAAATGAAGTTTGGATGTATAATTGATTTATTTATGAAATAAAAAATATGTTTTCCAAATAGACAAATGTAGTAAGAAACGAAAAAAATATACTTTTAATCGTTATCTCTGATATGAACAGAGATAAGACTGTGTGACCGCTAAAATCGAGCTTTGCAGGAACCACCCACCTAATCCCGAGGGATAGGTAGGTTTCCTCACGATGTTTTCCCTCACCGTCAGCGAACTGTAAATTATGCACATAGATGAAAATTCATCCATTGGTGCATGCCCCACCGGGGATCGAACCTGGGACCTTCTGATTGCTAGCCCAACCTGTTCACCCCTAGGCATGAACCTAATACTAAAGGACTGGGTCTAAGCAGCTAAGCCGCGTTGCTTAAACATCGCACAACTAGGCCGGTGACGTAATCACAGTAGGCGTGGCTTAAGTCAGTGTGCTGTTGGCGTTCGTCCTGTGCAGACGTCTTGCCAACATTCGCATCCCAAATATAATTATATTCGACACTAGATGGAGTCCCTTTGTACGTAATTTTTCATGATCATACACTTAGTGACATCTAGTGCAAATAATTAAACTACGTACTAACATCGACATAAAACGAAGCGAGTAGTTCAGCTATTTCCCGGTAGATAGACGCCACGCATTTCTTAACCCCCACCACCCGCGCCATCCCGTGCAAATTACCACGCGTTGTTTAATAAAGAAATCTAATAAGGGCACCTCTTATGCCCCTAGGCTACAGTCGCTATATAATATCGCTAAAATAATATTATTAGCCCTTTTAACGTCCCACTCCTGGGCATGGGCCCCCTTTCAATGCGAGGGGGATTCAGGCCATAATCCACCACGCTGGCCCAGTTCGGATTGGTGAATTTCACATGTCTTGTTACATTTTCTAAAATTTGTTAGGTTTTCTAAGACATGCAGGTTTCCTCACTTGTTTACCGTAGATACCATCCATAGATTTCCGTCCATAGATACTCACCCAGTTTATTTTACTTTCTTCTTTTTCTTCTTATCGTATGGTTAGTGGCCAACCTAGTGTCAGAGTTGTTCAAGCCGCCCGAATGCCTCTGACAAGGATTAAAGAATGCTGCCTATAAGCCTTTTGTCATACCGGGACCGCCTCTTACGTGCCCTCCGAAGCACGGAGGCGCTCAGTTTAAGTGCCACTAAATAGTCACCCATCTCTGCCTGACCTTGCCCAGTATTGCGTAACTTCTGCGTTACTTAAAAGCGGAAAAATACGAGAAAAAATCGACTTCAGCTTCAGGTGTGAGTAAAGACAGCAATAGTGTGCGAGCGAGAGCTGAATAAAAGCGACGCCATTTTCCTTATTAACGATCAGAGGTTAAGCAACGCTGGGCAAGGTCAGGCAGAGATGGGTGACCATTAGTGGCATTTGAACTGAGCGTCTTCGTGCTTCGGAGGGCACGTAAAAAGTCGGTCCCGGTTGTTGTCATCTAGGCAGCACTCGTTAAGCCTAGTCAGAGGCCTTCAGGCGGCTTGAACAACTCTGATACCAGGTTGGCCACTAACCATACGATAAGATGAGAAGGTGCCTTATTTATTCCAGTAGTAAACCAACTCTTCTCCCAACATTTTCAATATCCCCAGCTTAGGGTTATCAAGTCGGGCGCCATATTAAATCTTTCCCGGTGGGAATTTGTTTGGCCTCGTAATCCCGGCACTGGCCCTGATAAAGGGATGTAGGTACATTTTGTTCAACCCTACCTGGGCTGAAGGGTCGCCCTATTATAATAACGTAATTACTTTATTTATCTTCCATTTAGGGTGATTTATTTATGTATTGAGTTTATTTTATGGGAAAGTAAAGATGAGATGGGGTTTCCTGTGGGAATATTATTAACTCAATTTCGAACACAACAATTTTTTTTTATAGGACTGCGGTTGCAAAAAAACGTACGGGCCGCCTGATGTTAAGCAGTTACCGTAGCCTATAGATGCTTACAATACCAAAGGTATTGCTCGCACATTGACGACCTGAAGGGGAGGGGAATGGATTTCGTAGAAATGAAATGAAAAATATTTGTTCAGCACAGCACTAACACCACCGTAAAATAAAAACGTCATAAATATTAAGTTTCTTGTATGGGGAACCCTTTATTTTTAAATTTTATTATATTTTTAATATTTTTTGTTGTAGCGGCAACAGAAATACACATTCTGTGAAAATTTCAAGTCTCTATCTATTACGGTTCGTGAGATACAGCCCGCTGACAGACGGACAGACGGACGGGTAGCGTAGGCTTAGTAATAAAAAGGAACAGCACATATAGACATATAGATAGCGTGGTTTTTTTTTAAGTTATGAAGATGGCAAACAATTGTACGGTCTGCCTGTCACCCCCCCTTCCCCTCCCCTCCAGGTGGGCAACGTGCGAGCTATGTCTTTGGTATTATAAATGCTTACTATCAGGCGGGCCGTACGCTTTTTTGCCACCTTCTTTGTCACATAGAAAAATATCAATAATATATTTTATGAAATACTTAGGTACCTAATTGAAGCTCGGCAATGTAGGGTTCCAATTTCCATCGAAATTCCTATTGAGGAATGTCTCAAATGAAGCATTGGAATCCCTATAGAAGGTTCAGCTCGAAACATACGGGAGGACAAAGTGAACGTACCCGTAGCGATATTGTTCACTTAACCAAAGTATTTTTTAAGTTTCGAGTTCGTAGAGAAACTCCTATAGTATAATCCACCAGTGCCTCCATTCGTTCATCCTAGCATGTAACAGTGTCATAACTTCTGTAGATTTAAATATTATGAAAATTGAATGAAAATTAAGTAATTGAACTTAGTTCTGAAAAATATAAAATATAATTTAATATAAAAATATTCGATGTTTTCCTGACACAGTGTTTGATCTACCAAGACGGGATATCGCACCGTATGTTTTCTAAAGCGTTAATGAACTTGGAATATTTTTAGGGGAAACTTACTTCTACGAATTTGAGGACTCATTTGTCAATTGTAAGTGGTTTAGATATTGGAGATTTCAATTAGATTACTCTTGTGACACTTATGGTCTAAGATACACTGAAGAGCGACCTTCACCCATCGACTTACCGGATCAACCCAAGATTTTATCAAATAAAATATGTGTCTGAACATATACCAATAGGGTTGCCATAAAGAATATGCTCAAGGATAAAAAAATATAACAAAAAGCTTCGTCGCGCGCAACCTTTATTTTGATATAATTTTCATTTGGCAAGCAAGTCCGTGAAAATTGTTAAAAAAGAAATGGTTTTTATAATTTTAATTAATCATTGAGCCTTGAGCCTTGGGCATATTTTTTACGGTAACCCTATTGGTACATGTTCAGAAAAAAAAATCTAGGGTTGATCCGGTAAGTCGATGGGTGGGGATCGTCCTTAAGCTTATCTCGTACTATTATTAAAATCTATCTAGTAAATTAGAAGTTCATATATGAATTGAAATTAGAAATTCATCCCTAGCCAGATGGATTTGTGACTGGTTCGAGCGTAGGCCGCTCGGCTCGCTGCATCGGGTGGTTGCGGGTTCGATTCCCGCCAGAGGCAAATTTCGGAAAAGGCCTTTTCGTAATTTGCCCTGGTCTGGGTGTCACTACGGTACCCATATAGTACAAGCTTTGCTTAGTTTGGGACCATACAGTTGGTGTGTTTGTCCGGCGATATTTATTTATTTACTAGCATTTCCACAAATCGTTCACATTACAAAGACGAAAACCTGGACGGTGAGGGCAGAGGAAATTCTCAAAGCTTCATAATAAGGAAAATAAGAGAGTTTTTATATATATAAAAACATGGTTTTATATATATATCATGGTTTTACAGCTCCTAAACAAACAAAAGTTATACAAATTAGTCGAATAAATTACCTGCCCTGCTCCGTAATGAGCAGTTATTAATATTGGCTCTGAATACAGAGAGAGTAATAAATCTACTCCGAATATTAAAATAAACATAAATAAAATTGTGTTTGATATTTTGTTATTCCCCGAAATGTTAAGGCGAGTTCCTATGATAATGTCATGACGAACTTCCGTATCATAGATACGTGTCATAATCGTTATTTTGGACACATTATGATACGAAGATACGATACGCACCGTCCGGTATCAACTGCTTTTCTATTTTTCCTCTATTAACAATAAGGTAGAGAAAAATCTAGACATTTTTTTTTGTTTTTTTTTTTTTTTATAGGTCTGCGGTGACAAAAAAGCGGACGGCCCGCCTGATGTTAAGCAGTTACCGTAGCCTATAGATGCTTACAATACCAAAGGTATTGCTCGCACATTGCCGACCTGAAGGGGACTGGGATGGAGGGAGGGGGAGGGGGGGTGGGCTTACGACTCTCTGACTCATCGTACGAAACGCAGCTGTAATAGCTGCTTTACGCCGATCTTCTGTGAGAGGGTGGTACTACCCCGGTCGAGCCAGCCCGTTTATGAGCTGCAGTCAATTGGCTACAGCTTGGCTCTACCACCTTAAAACATCCATTCCCATTTGCTAAAATTTACCTAGTGTGAGAATCGAAGCTTCAACTTTACTAAACTTTTTAATTACTTAACCTAAGTACCTACTTAGGTACTTAAGTAATTAAAAAGTAAAATACAGGTAGGTTGTTATAATTAAAACATACATTAAGTACGTAGGTACTTACCTAAGTTTTTTAGTTTAAAAACTTGTTTTTACGTGAAAAAATAAACATTTTTTTTTATTGCTGTTTTGATAGCAATTGGAGCAATAGAACTCGAGCAATACAGGGTAACCCCACCACAGTCACAGTGCCCGTCAACATCATACGTCTTTCAAAGGAATCTAATTTGCTGTATGTTGCCTGCACGCAACAAATAAATATTAGATGTTGGCAATAGGGTTGATACCCATCCGTATTACAACTGACATAAAAAGTTTTAAGAAATTTGACTAAATCAAAACAGAACATAATACTTATATCAATATTCATATTCAACTTACTAACACTAATAGTAATTATTATTAATTCTGTAAAAATATCCGGAAATATAATATATGGTTCCGTATTTATTTTTAGATAAGTAGTCATTCCGAAATTCGAGTCTCGACGATTTTTTGCCTGTTTTCGGAACAATACATATAACAACATTACACGACGACGATTGGACGAGCCCGTTGGCGTGGTTGGCGTGATGGCGCCTTTCACGCTGCAGGTCGTAGGTTCGATTCCTACCCGGAACATGCATTTGTGTGCATGAACATGTCTGTATGACCCGAGTCTGGGTGTATTATGTATATTAAGTATATATTTACAAATAAAAAAGTAGTATATGTAGTAATATCAGTTATCTGGTTTCCATAGTACAAACTGTGCTTAGTTTGGGATCAGGTAGACGTGTGTAAAAAATGTCCCAGGATATTATTTATTTATTTACAAAGCCTAAGAATCACAAAGGAAATTTAGTTAGAAAATAGGGACTAGGCCCACCACACACTCCCACCACTATTACTCCTGTAAGCCAGGATCGACAATGGTGTCCAACGATGACGCCAAGGTTTGACCCTCGACGAGTCCCGGAGGAAGGCTCTCTTCTTAGTGGGCTAGAATTTCCTCTCAGTTATTCGCAATTCCTATTTGTGTTTATCAGATTGACCTATCTAGTAAGCTGGTAACCCTATCTTGTACACAGTTCATCAAGTATTCCATCGGTAGTCTATTAACTCTCGAGTGTAAAGTTAATCATGATGGTGTGTGTAGCTGGTATAAAAAATGAAATACTCTTCATTCTACGCCCACGGAATGAAATAAGAGGACACAGGTTTGAATCCCAGCCTCAGCTTATACTTCTATGATTTTCTAATTAAAGGTGCTAATGTCAGGGTCGATCTATAAGACGGTGCCAAGCTGATATCAGATAAGACAGTTTCTTCTCTGGGAAACAATAAAGCCGGAAACCCACCGCGGCGCACGGAGAGACCGCGCACGGAGAGGCCATGCACGTGGGTCAAGCTTCGGTTTGCAAGAAAATGTATGCAATCGTATCCACCGCGGCGCATGGAGCGGCTACGCACGAAATGACGTCATGCATACATTTTCTTGCAAAACGTGGCCGTGGCCGTGTGCGTGGCCTTTCCGTGCGCCGTAGTGAGTTTCAGGCTTTATACAGATCAACTAGGTACCCATTTCACACACAATATTTTTTGTTTTTTTTTTTTAATTGCCTGTTAATTGTCCCACTGCTGAGCAAAGGCCTCAACTACTCCTCCATAACTGCAGATCCTGCGCCATATGCTGCCGCTATCTGCCCGCAAAGTTATCCATATCGTCTCGCTATTTTCGCCTCGGTCTGCTTCGACGAATTAATCGCTTATAATTATAAAATAAGCAATTTATTTATTTTTATTTAAGTTACTTGCATGTACGGTCAGAAATATAAGTCGACTAACATTATTCGTTTTTCAACTTGATTCCACACTTGTGTTTTGCATCGAATCCATTATTTTTCGTTATCTAAACAAAATTTAGACATGTTGCTATTGTCTGGTTTTGAGAACATTCTCCAATGTTTGTAAAATAAAGAGTATTACTGATTTGAAAAGGTGAGAATGTTCACCGACTTATGTTGCTGACTGTATATTGACTGAATATAACCTCTCTTACACAGATTAATAGAAGTAGGCAGATGTAGTGTTGGCAACAAACAATGTGAAGCCGGGTAGCATTATATGTGTGCGTGACAACTAGGAGCGGCACTAGGGGCACATACATCTGTGTGCGTGTAAAGTTGTGTAGTTATAAGGCGAGATTGTATTCGCTTCTTTGTTTTGTATTTTCTTTGGTGGCTTCACTTTCGTGTTCTATGCACTCCATCTGTAGCTCCGAAATCTATGCTCCCTTATATCCTCATTGAAAGTTAAGCGTAGTACCTACCTAGCTTTGATTCGAAGCGCGAACAAAACCGCGTGATTTATAAATGCCGGTGCCGCTACGATTAATTGTCACGGCTGTTCGACTTGGTTAATTAATTAATTAATTAATTATATTTGAGGGCGCATGAGCCTTTCATTATTCACGTGATGCTACATGATTTTAATTAAATGAGAGTATTGTGGCAATGCGACAGTTATTTGTAAGAACAAACTGATATCGCTCAAGAGTAATAATGAAACAAAAGTCACCAGAATAGGGCTCTTGTAGGAAGGCAGAAACCTAAATGGTAGTAGGCCATATTCCCTAGACCTGGGTAGCTATTCTGTAACGAAAAACTTATTTATTTTTTATAGCTGTGCCCCGCTGCTTTGCCCGCGTGGAAATTGATGTGTGAGATTAGCCTGTCATATTCCAGAGCCTACACTATCTACGTTTAAAATTTCATTAAAATAGTTTTTTTTTTATAGGACTGCGGTAGCAAAAAATCGTACGGCCCGCCTGATGTTAAGCAGTTACCGTAGCCTATAGATGCTTACAATACCAAAGGTATTGCTCGCACATTGCCGACCTGAAGGGGAGTGGGATGGAGGGAGGGGGAGGGAGGGTGGGCTTACGGCTCTCTCACTCATTGTACGAAACGCAGCTGTAATAGCTGCTTTACGCCGATTTTCTGTGAGAGGGTGGTACTACCCCGGTCGAGCCAGCCCGTTTATGAACTGCAGTCAATTGGCTACAGCTTGGCTCGGCTTGGCTCCACCTTCAAAAAGGTTTAGTAGTTATGGAGATACGTGGTAAAAACATTCAACAACACTTTCGCATTTATAATATTAGTAGGATAGAAAGCTGAATAGGTACATAAATCAGATGTACTCGTTCGTTGCATAGTGTACAGTTATTCATAGAATTTTATTGTCAAGGGTATTCCGGACCGCCATTAAGCTTTTATAGGGCATTCGCTCTGCACCGGCACGACCTAATTTTCCTCGAAGATTGGAGATTTTTTGGCCCAAGTGAAGAGCTTACGGCCGTCGCGCGAAGTCGTGGCCGGGCTGTTAGGTTAGGTTTGTAAAATTTTACATTTAGCTGTTATAAACTTATATTTTGAATGGATGTTTATTAATGCAATTAGGAATGTAACATCAAAATGATTTGAGGCTTTTTAAGGCTTGTCCGATGGACATGCCGATTGGGGTACTGAATCCGTATCGCCGCATTTCAAAACCATATTCAGAAATTGGTAACAAAATCGAACACGGACCATGATCAGCTGACCCTAATTATTAAATAGTGACTTAATTTATTATAGATGTACCTATCTAAATACTCATATATATACTCATTTATACATAACAAGTGGTTTGTATGCAAGGCGTGTCCATAAATTGATCATGATTCATAAATCGCTGATCACTCATACATTGCACCAGGGTATATTAACTGATGCCGCGGGCAAAAGCAGTTATTGGAAATAACGGAGCAGCCCCTAGCTAGCGCTGTCTAACAATAAATCCATAAAACTTCCTGTACAAAAATATTTTAACTGACTTTGTCACTACCTATTACCAAATTTTTTAACAGTGTGTTAAATGTCTCACTGCTGGGCAAAGGCCTCCTCTTTCTGCCTCCCTGTCCGGGGCTTGTAGTGGCCACGTTTTACCCGCAAAGGTGTTCCAATAGTCGCACCATCTTCGCCGCGGTCATGCTATGACGTCTGTGACCATCTGGGACGTCGGTATTAATGCGATTTGCCCACCTTGCGGATCCATTCGTCACAAATACCTTAAGTAGGTATAGTCCGCGACAGGTTCGGATGACATTCGGGCTATGAGCTTCTTCCAGAATAAAATCCGAATCAATATAAACAATTAAATTGAATAAACAATTAAAATCGCCCACGAAATTATCAAATTAAATTATTTTGTTGCGTTGCGGGTCCTACTAATTTTGATTCGGATTTTATTCTGCACAAAGCTCATAACCCGAATGTCATCCGAACCTGTCGCCTGCCAACTGCTGGTTGATAGAAAAAAACAACGGGTTGCACTCCGGGAGTGCCGGCAGAAGTGAAAACTTGAACATTAACGTTGTGCATTTTGGAATGGTTTGGGATTAATTTCGCACGAATTGCTTTATTTATCAGTATAAAAGTACTATAATTTATGTGGTTAAATACAATATTCATTTATTGCGCTATCGTATACAAACATGACAATTTATATGTAGTACAAACACACACGCACACTCGCGCAAGCGCCCTGCGCTGCTTAAACGTAACAGCATGAGCAGGCATACATTTTCGCCGCGCGGTAGAAAGAGAGGGGGATATTACTTTCTCTCCTACGCCGCGCCGACGGTCTACTCTCCCTCCGTCTTACGAATTTTCGATCAGGACCTGTCGCTAGTTTAACATTTTTTAACCATCCCAAGAAAAGTGCCCAACGCCGCTAAAGAAGTTTTCACTTCAATAATAATAATTTGTGATGAAAGCAATTTAGTTTCGACATTTTACATTTTTCATAGTAGCTAATAAACTGTTTGCAACTCTTAACACGTAGAGAGTAGAAAGTCTCACTATTTTTCATGAACATTGCCCTGGCGGTAAAGAAGCCAGACGTCATTTATCTTTGCTCGTGCGTACAGAATAAAAAATGATAAACGCCTTCCGCCATATTTCACAGGCAACACCGCGGAACACGTAATGTTCCTGTCGGGTAATGCGATACCTCGGTGCCTTTGGACATTTTACTTAGTAGGTATCATTATCCTGTGTTATCATTAATTGAATTTTACTTAGTAGAGGCGGAGCGGAATAATGATAACGGTTGTTGGTTATAAGTTTGTTGTTTATGTGTGTATGTTTGTTTAATATGTTGTTGTTAATCGACTGCCCCGGAAAGAGGGTTATAAATGTGTGGTCATTTATTTTTATACTACACAAACCTTGAATTTCAGCTTGGAGTTCGAATTTTTAAGGCTTTATAATGTTTTCAGAAGCGATTCTAACACGTTTCAGAGCACTGAACGTTTCAGGGTAGATACACGCTGAAAGCGGACGAGGAGGCTGGCTTCCTGAACAGAACAACGCAATATCCGGTGTTTGGCTGCTGCGAGCGTTCAAGATAGCTTCGTAGCTGGAGGCTGTTTAATGTTCGCTCATAAATCGAACTAAACTAAACTAAACTAATTGTAGTCATTTATAAACATCAAGATAAGGATGCTTCGCTAATGTTTAAAACGGATTTATTAGGTGGTGCGTCCAAATAGCACCCGAGCACTCATAAAATAAATATAACATCACGACTTTTATCCCCATTCGGGGGTAGTCAGACCAGAGTGGCCATACACCACCACATTGTGGAGGTATTAAGTCAACTCAAAGCCCACGTTTCACCAGATAGTCAGAACCCAACGTGGCAGGTGGTGAACCTTGTCGCCGTGTATACAGGAAGTGACTATTACCTAATCCCGAGGGATAGGTAGGTTTCCTCACGATGTTTTCCCTCACCGTAATGACATTATGTCTTTATGTCAGCATGAGCCTGCTGTAGACGCACTCAAATCACAAAACTGTCCTAAATCAGTTTCAGTCCACGTCTGCCCTTTCGTCCGTCCACTTTTTTATATTTAAAACAGGCCGAATATCTTTTCATGTTGTGTTTATCATCTACTGGATCTTTTAAAATATGTTACACAATTCATTCTAAGGGCCTCCGCAGACTAGGTACTTTTAGCATCGACGATCGGCGATTTTGATGCTGCGTCTCGCTCGTTCGCGCTCGAAGAAACGCGACGCAGCATCGATACGTCACAAAATCGCCGGTCGCTGATGCTAAAAGTAGCTAGTGTGCGGAGACCCTAAGACCTTATAATCATCATCATCATCTCAGCCGAAAGACATCCACTGCTGGACGTAGGCCTCCCCAAGGTTCGCCATAATGACCGGTCTTGCGCTGCCCGCATCCAGCGGATTCCCGCGACCTTCACCAGGTCATCGGTCCACCTTGTAAGAGGCGTACCCACGCTACACTAAGGGTAGGAGTTGGTTGCCGGCGGCAGTTGCGGCGATGGCAGTTGCCGCTGTCAGTTGCATACAAAATTGTCACGATGACATGTGCCGCGACGGCATGACGGCACTCAAATCTATGGGATTGACGTCTGCCGCCTGCCGTCGGCCGTCTGCCGCCCGCAACCAACTCCTACCATTATAATGTGTTCTCAAAAATATTTCAATATTTTCAGTGGCAGGAAAAACCTTTAGCGTTTATCGATTCTCCCACGGTTCAATGAATTTCACAATTTTATTTCATAATTCTGTCTCCCGTCCAAACAGGTGCGCCAACCTTTTAATTAAAAACTCCAAGAGGTTTATGTGCTTTGGTCTAATTTAATTAGAATTTAGAGGCAAATGTCTGCCACCTGGGACCGGAAATGGAGACATGATGTAATTAATTTGTAAACTGGTATGGTTTCCGGTGTAAGCGACGCTACACAGGATGTTAAGAGACGTATTAAAGGAGGGTATTCAGTATTCCATTGGTGGTAGAGTTAAGCTGTAGCCGTTTGACTGCAGCTCATGTACGGGCTGGCTCGACCCGGGTAGTACCACCCTCTCGCAGAAGATCGGCGTAAAGCAGCTATAGTGGCGTTTCGTACGATGAGTGAGAGAGCCGGAAGTACAATTTAGTGTTTTATTTATATCATTTTACTCTTGATTGGTGTATTTTTTAAGGAAACTGTATGAATAAAGGTATATTATTCATCATCATTTCAGCCAAAAAACATCCACTGTAAGACATAGGCCTTCCCCAAGGTTTTCCACAACGACCGGTCCTTCACTCGGTCGTCGGTCCACCTTGTGGGGCCTACCCACGCTGCGCCTTCCGGTACGTGGTTTCAATACCTTTCTGCCCCATCGGCCACAAGTTCTTCGGGCTATGTATGTGCCCCGCCCATATTTTATGAAGGTTTATTTAAATGCTACGTTAAAAAAATAACATCGCTTTTTCTTTCTTCCTAAATCTATCGCCTCGCTCTCAAGGGGGTGTTTACTCAAATATAAATAATGAAAGTCTCAGTTGGTGGTTCCCGAGGGAAACATTAGTTGCCCCCGTCTCACTATCGCGTTAGATAAAACTTTCAAGTACAAGGCGAAATGTGTTCTTGGCAACTTTGGCACTTTGGTCCAATGACGATTTATTTTATAGACCCAACGTACAAGGTGGCTGGCAAAAACTGGACGCAAAGAGCTGAAGACCGAGCTCAGTGGCGTGCATTGGAGGAGGCCTATGTCCAGCAGTGGACAGCAATAGGCTGAAGGTGATACACGAACATAAATGCTCTTAAATCTGCACAAAAATAATAATTGAGAAAGGTATGCTGAGATGGTTTGGCCATGTCGAGAGAATGAATGAAGAACGATTGACGAAAAGAGTGTATAAGGCGAGTGTGAATGAAAGTGTTGGAAGGGGTAGACCTAGGCGGACGTCTCGAGACCAAATCCGGGACGTCTTGAAAAAAGGCCAGGTCAAGAGTACCCTAAACCGAAGAGCATGTATGAAGGGAATAATGAAAGTGGACGAAGCGAAACAAGTATGTAAGGATCGTAGCAAGTGGAAAGAAGTGGTCTCTGCCTACCCCCCTGCGGGACCCTGCCCCCTGCGGGAAACAGGCGTGATTATATGTATATATGTATGTAAAACTGCACATTATACTATGCCTATAAATATCAATGAAACCAAGCCAGATCTGATATCAGAAAGAGATGAATATATTTACTATATACCGTTATAAGCTACATAGGTAATCATTGACGAGCGCGTGTGCAGCCATGCAGCCGCGATGCTGCGTGACGCGTGACTAAGCGCCGCCATCCACGGACTGCTTGTCGACAGCTCTAGAGCAGTTGGTTGCAGTCGACCGCATCGACCGCCCGCCGACTGCTTGAGCGGTCCGTGTATGGTGTAGTCAATTTTGTATTGAAACTACGGTCGACTGCAACCAACTGCTCTTGAGCTGTCGACAAGCAGTCAGGTGTATGACGGCACTAAGTGGATGCCGGGTAGTTACCTTGCATTCATCTTGCCAAAAGAAGCGTGGTAAGTCGCATCTAAAGATTTAATACATCTTTGCTTTGGTCTGTGTATAAGGTATAAGTTACGTTGGCCTTAGTTTTTGCTCCCTCTTGCGGAATAAGAAATATTTCACTTCGAAGAAGTTGTTTGGAGCATAACACTTGACCATATTCTCTAAAGGGATAGGCAGGGGTGTAGTAGTGACCCCAACTTTGGCGATGGTTTTAGTTCGTAGAATATCTAGGCACCAAACACATTACCAAAAGAGGGAGAAACGTGACTGTCCTAAATAGTACTCTACCAAGCCAACTAGACACTCGGGTATAAAATATCAAATGATAATGCAGAGATCGGAGTAGGTAGATTGATTTACGGTAATTGACGTCAAACGTATATGTTAATGGATAAGACTTCTACAGATATTGAACGATCATTTTCTACTTACAAATGGATATTAGACGTCAAAAGAAATAGATTGAAATTAGAAAATATTGAAAAACTTATGGTTATTTTAATTGTATAGGGACACATAATCAGGATGTACAAATTGTAACCGATGACGATTAAATATAAGCAACGATAAATGATTTAATTTGCTCATTTAAAAGTTTTTCATTTTAATACATTTTTACGAAATGTTTTGACATCCCAGTTCCATTTCCGGTCATTCCTATGATATCATGGCGCTAGTACGAAAAATCAATCTACCTACTCAGATCTTTGAAATAAGTCAATGATTCCGCGGTCTTTCCACCACGCGCCACGTAGTGGGAGCTACATGCCACAGGAGTGCCCAGCATTAGCTCAGGCTCACTACGTTGTGGACGGACCGTAGAATCATTGACTTATTATCATTTGATATTTATACCCGAGTGTCTAGTTGGCTTGGTGGATCAGTAGTTTGTTCTACAAAACGGAGACCATTGATACAGTATATTTGTACAGTGCATTTTCATTCGAATTATTCACCAAAAGATGAGCCATATTAGCAATACCGACATGTTTTCAACATAATTTTTCGCGGGCGACTGAGTCGTACCATGACCATAGACTATTTTGAATAGTAACATATCTCCCTCTTTAGTAATATCTTTGCAATATACCAACCTAAACAAGAAATCCGAAAACATTGAACAAGTTCCAAAACATCAAATGCACACCTTTGCCGGGGATTCAAACAAGATAAAAAGTTGTAAGATCAAGTCAAGGGCATCGGTTTGCAATTCCGATTTAGATGAGATTGGGCTATTCGCGTGCATACAAAGAGCTCATTACAGATTAGCTGTGAGTCGTGACATTTGAACTAAACGGGAAACTGGCTGTATAAGGGTCGGGTAAGAGTGGCAAGAATGGTGTAACAGACCTTTTTGATGGGTCGGCTAATAGGGGTCTAGTTTTATGGTTATTCTCAAAGACTTTACCAAGTAAGAGGAAGACATAGTATGGCCTACTCAACTAAGTCTATTGACACAGAACGAGTTAGTCGTACGCGGAAAATAATGTTGAAAACATGTCCGTATTGCTAATACGGCTCATCTTCTGGTGAATACCTACGCATCAAAATGCCTTTAAGATTGATTGTCGAATTGCGAGTGCGATAACAGATGTGTGAATTTCGCTGCATGTAGTGGTGCGCTAAGTAGGTACAAGTCTGGTGATTGAAATGTTAGGAGGTAACATATCCGCTAAAATAAAACATCAATGGTTTTAAAAGTTTTTGTTGCGTTAAGCGCTCCGCCAGACACTTTCCTACATTAATTTCATACCCAAAAGCGGCTTTTTTTAAAAAGATTACGTGCGTGCCAAAAATTTATGTAGGTACTTATAACTGTTCATAAAATTTATTTTTATCGTATGTAGGTATATTATTATGATAAATTAATATGGGCGAATGGCTGCATCCATAACTGGCGCATGCCTCGCCCGAGCACTGAGTTTTTGACGTCGGAACGCATATATATAATGTCATAAAATGAGTGCGCGGGCGAGGCATGCAAGGCATCTGGACGCACCAAATGAAAATAATATGAACCTACTCAAAAAACTATGTACAATTTAATAGTCAATAGCTACGTCCAGATGTGTCACATGCCGCGCGAGGCAAATTGCCTCACGAAGTTTGACTTGCCTCGCGCGAGGCAAATGCGCGTCCTGCCTCACCTGAGCGCTATCATTTGCCTCGCTTAGTTTGGCACAGTCATAAGACAGAACGATGTCAAACGTGTCAAACTGATTGCTCGGCTATACCTTTCTCTGTCTAGAGTGTCAGTTGCCTCGTCATTTGCCTCGCGCGGCATGCGACTGAGACAAACGTCGTACTTCGCGAGGCATGTGGGTGAGCAGCCTCGCGCGGCATGTGTATGTTGTAGACACGTCTAATAGTAAACGTTGGCATACTAGCTATTTATTTTAAAGTATTTATTGATGTATATTTGGCGCATCTGAGAATATTGCAACGACAAACAGAAAACATTGCCTCGAAAATATTGTTGCTCCCAACATTGCCGATAAAATATGATTATTCTGTTACCCTCTGCAGATAAGTACAGTAAGTACTATTCCACCAAGCCAACTAGACACTCGGGTATAAATATCAAATGATAATAAGTCAATGATGCCGCGGTCCGTTCACAACGTAGTGGGCCTGGGTACTCCTGTGGCTGTAGCTCCCACTACGTGGTAGAAGGACTTATTATCATTTGATATTTATACCCGAGTGTCTAGTTGAATTTGCTCCCAAAATGGCCGATAAAATTTGATTATTCTGTTAAATTACTCCCTGCGGATAGGTACAGCTTGTATCGTGAGGCGTAGATCAAAGAGCGTAGTCCCTGATTGAATTTGCGATCTCCCCCACTCGACGGTGGAAGGTGTACTCGGTTGCCATATGCAAATAAACCTCTCTGCTTTGATGTGAAAGTGGAAGAAAATTGTATTATCGAAATTGGAACGAGTAGGTATGAGATTTAATTTATCTGAGTGATGTATGTTCCGACATGTACTCGTAAAGGACAAAAGGTTATCTTGGAACCCTTTGGTATTCTTAAAATAACCTTTTGGCGACCGCTTGTACTAAGAGACATAACACGCCGGGACGCCAGGGGACGTCGCCAGCCACCGTAGCCAACTAATTCGTATTGAAATGTACGACAGGTACCTAACCTACCTGGCAACCTACTGGCGACGTCACCAGTCGGTCGCCAGATGTGTTACCTGTCATACCTGTCATACATTTCAGTACAAATTAGTTGGCTACGGCGGCTGGCGACGACGTCGCCGGCCACGTATCCAAACAATTTGTATTGACTGGCCAGTCGCCAGGTGTGTTACCTCCATACATTTCAATACGAATAGTTGGCTACGGTGGCTGGCAACGTCGCCATGGCTACCCGGTGTGTTATGGCCCTTATGGTTTTAGCGTATTCAGTCAGTGACCAGAGACTAGAGAGTGATCCGAAATGAATAAGTACTTTTTTATCTGACCAAGGTACAGCGTAGGTACATCCCGGCAGTTACCGCAGCCTATAGATACCAAAGGCAATACCAAAGGCATCGTTTGCACGTTGCTGAACTGTAGGTGAGTGGGAAAAAGTGAGGGGGAGGGGGAGGGGGGATTTTGCTATCGGTTCTCCCCCTCTTGGTACAAAACGCAGCTTTAATAGCTACTTTACGCCGATATTCTGTTGGAGTGTGGTACATACTAGATTATGATGAATCGACCTAAATTACCTATGGTCCTCTGTAACATTTGTGTTCGTATACAATTTATTAGTAGGTACAGTCAGCAACGAAAGTCGCTGAACATTCAGAATTTTTCAAATCGGTTATACTCTTTATTCTACAAACGTTGGTAAACCTTTATAAAACCAAACATTAGCAACATGTCTACATTTTGTTTCGATAAAGAAAAAATATGGATTTGATGCAAAACAAAAGTGTGCAAGCTATTTGAAAAACTGAGAATGTTCAGCGACTTTCGTTGCTGACCGTACATACTATTGCATATTGACGATAGCACAGTCTAATAGTGTCTAAAATACTGAGTACAAGGCTTTTGTAGCATTATTGGCAAAAGTTTTTTAAGTACCTAGCTATATAAATTAGAAGTAGTGCCCCATCCATCTCTCAACTTCTCTACATTAGCGCTCAATAGATGTGTCCATATG
Organism: Drymonia ruficornis; assembly: GCA_947859195.1. NCBI lineage: Eukaryota > Metazoa > Arthropoda > Insecta > Lepidoptera > Notodontidae > Drymonia > Drymonia ruficornis. The sequence goes on from OX401924.1 coordinate 7,605,517, forward strand.
GCGCGCATGCCTCACCCGAGCACTCATATTATGACATTGGCTCCAAAATAATCTTCAAAACCGATGTGTTAACCGTTATATCCTTACAGATGGCTATTCTACAAATTATTTGTAATTTTTTGGTGTATGTTATATAACGGTAACAACTGCGGTTTTTTTTTTAATATTTTATACTAAAATTTGTACATACATGTGGACCAATGGGTTTATTAACTTGAAATTTTGCAGGGAAGTGTCTGTATTTTAAAGAAACACTAATATAGCATATAAGTACAAATTTTAGTTCAAACTATTTTTATATAACGTATTTATAAAAAAAAAACCGCAGTTCTTACCGTTATATGAAATACGCCAAAAAATTACAAATAATTTGTAGAACAGCCATCTGTAAGGATATAACGGTTAACACAGCGGTTTTGAAGATATTTGGATTTATTACTTTGGGGCCATGCTAAATTTTCATTTTTTCAAATTCTAATTTAGTAGACCTACGAAATTATATTCCTTATATATATTCATGACTGCTGAAGGCATTAGAAGCTTATCAAAAACAAAAGAAAATAAAAAAGAGAAAAAAAATGAAAGTACTATGAAGCTCGATTTACAGCCCACAGTGCGCCGCGGTGGGTTTCCGGCTTTACTTGCTTTAGGCTTAGTTATCTTGCATACATGTTGCCAAAATATGCCCGGTAAGGCACATCTAAAGATTTACTAAATCTTAGGGTATTAAAACGACTGAAGTTATTTACTGTTCTTCTTGTAATATGGTTCGGATAGACCCGCAGAGAATCCAGTCCTTAAAAGACAAATTGCGAATTTAGAAAGACATTAATTCAGAGATTTGTTTTATCCGTTTTGGGGATTTGGACCGAATATTAATCCCTAGATTATTGAGGGCTTCGGGATTTTGGCTATACACAATCGTTTTAGCGGAAACATTTCAGGAGATTGTGGTAGACTGTTTTCAGTACTCAATTAATGGATCTGAAAAGCATTTTAAACGGATTATAAAAGATTGGGGGAGTGGAGGAAAGGGGGGTTGGGATTCCGACTCATCGAATGAATCGCAGTTGTATTAGCTTTTTTACGCCGAAGTCCTGTAGGAGGGTCGTACTACCCTGGTCGAGCCAGTAAATGTATGAGCTGCCTTCATTGACCACAGCTTGGCTCTGCAATCAATATACAGGGTTATTGGTAAAACACTAACAACCTTGCAGGGGCGGTGTATTACTGACATCAAAAACAACAACTTTTGTTCCAAGAAGTATTACAAAACAAAATAAAAAAATCACACACTAAAATGTATGCAACAAGAAAATATGCTCATCTAGAGGATAGCCTTGGTCCGTTTAGGTGCTTAAGGGCAAAGTGGAATACAACCACGTACCATGGCTTTCCTCAAGATGAGAAAAAAAATACATTTTAGAAAGTGATTTTTGTTATTTTTTTTTTTGTTTTGTAAAAATTCATAGAACAAAAGTTGTTGTTTTTGATGTCAGTTATACGCCCCTGCAAGGTTGTTAGTGTTTTACCAATAACCCTGTATAATATAAAAATAAGGTGTCCGAACCCTTCCCATAGCCCAATACCCGGTCCATCTAAACCTCATGCAATAGACCCTTTTCTTTCCACTTAGCAATAGGTCCTACACCTGCTGGGGTCAAGCTGCTGTATGTGTCTCACCATAGCAGGTGCCTTACATAAGATCAAACTTGTCTCTAGGGTCCTCTTCGTGTTGGACCCATGTCCCCACGCAAGCCTTCCAAAGGTCCGGGTATAGCCCGTATGTTATTAACGAGATAAATAATAATATTACCTGAATTTCTCGTTTAATACCCAGCGGAGATTAGAAATGGCGGAACACCCTTCGCAAATCTACACGAATAATCAAATTACATCACCTACATAAACACGCTACCATTAGCCCGCCCAAAGCCATCAAAAGATCCGCCCAATCCAGACCAACATGCGCGCAAAACGTTTTCACTTTATCAAATTGAACGCAGTGAATTTTCAACTTTACTGACAATATTAATGGAGTTCGAATTTATTATATATCGTTGGTGGTAGGGCCAAGCTGTAGCCGATTGACTGCAGCTCATATCTGGGCTGGCTCGCCCGGGGTAGTACCACCCTCTCACAAAAGATCGGCGTAAAGTATCTATTAAAGCTGCGTTTCGTACAATGAGTGAGAGAATTGCAACTGCTGAAATGATGACGATTATGACCTAACAACCTTGTTAGATTCCAGGGGGCTTACCACAAGCTCTTATTGCGATTCAATTACAGGAACGTATTAACGTTTCAGCGACTTTTTGTGCAATGACGTACCTTATTGTCATGACAATAAGAAACGTCATTAAAACGTCGTTAAAACGTTCCTATAATTGAATCGCAATAAGAGCTTGTGGTAAGCCCCCAGATCAATATTTTCAACCACTTAATATACTTACTTACGCTTGTTTTGATAATTGCAAATAACTCAAGTCGTACTGTGTCCATGGACTCAGTTTATTAGAGCATACTACTTTGGATCGTCACTTGTCTCCCTTTCTTGGTAATGTTTTGGGTGGCCAGTCTATTCACCGGCCGCCAAATTGAATTTGCCAGTAATTGGCGAGCCCCGTGCGGTCAGACTGAAAGCTCCCCTGCCCTAATTTCGTCAGTATCCGTCCTACCTGCTAACGTACTGCCGAGCTTAAATTGACCTGCCTTTATACTGCTTCATCGTGTTCTATTGAGGCCTACTATTGGTTTGCAAATTCTGCAGGTAGTATGAAATATTTAGGGAATATTAATCAACAAATCAATTGATAAAAATGTATTACCCAGGTGACCCAGGTTAGGTATAACAGTTAAATGGTTTACCCGAGCAATTTTTTTTTATCAATAGATTTTTTTATTTGTTTTCTCAAAATATTCTGAATCATGTGTCGAGCCATATTTTAAAATATTGCCCACGATTTCGATTTCACCCTGTATAGGTAAAGCAAGGCCGAGTCGAATGAATCGGCAGAATCGTTAATGAACTCGAACTCGAATAATAGGTAGGCACTTAGTAGCTCTCTAGACCGCCCGTTGCTCGGTATTTCTCGTTTGCGGCTGTGGGCTAACGTATCGGAGTGGAATTGACTTATGTACTAACAGATAGAGATCTGGCCCACAAATCTCTTAACAGTTGTCCATTTTCAACCGACTTCAAAAAGGAGGAGGTTCTCAATTCGACTGTATGTTTTGAAACCAACTAGTCTCTACAATATTATCTTCCTAAATTAATCATTGTATATCGCAAATTCTTGTCAAATGGCATGTTGTCGGCCAGAAGACCACCTACTAACAGGGGGCTTACCACGACCTCTTATCGCAATTCCATTATAGGAACGTTTTAATGTTTTAGCGACTTTTTGTGCAATGACGTACCTTATTGTCATGACAATAATAAAAAGTCGCTGAAACGTTAACACAATACTGCTATAAGAGGTGGTGGTAGGGCCCCTGATGGCAGATGGCAGATGGCGGCATATGACCGCCAAGAATTCACGATTTATAATGAAATATTCACGAAGACAATATCAAAGACTAGCGGTTTCGAAATGGACCATGAGCATTGTTAACACTCGAGACTCGGGTCGCCTGTGACGTTAAAATTTCCAACCCCCATAAGTGACATAAGTCACGCGATCAACTTATCGACTTGTACTGTCATTTAAGCGTAGCGATTTGTAGAAATGCTTGTAGACGGAGCAACTTGACTAGGCTGCAAATTTTCCTTCTGCTGGAAAATTTACGATTCACATCAACCGGAGGGCAATTACAGTACTTTGGAAGGTGTAAAATAATATTGCCAGTTAAAATATTTCACAACGTTTTTATTGCACTGTGTAACATTTGTATAACGATTGTCTATAGATACTTACATCGCAATCCACACTGCAGTTTATACTTTGGCCGCTAACCATTCAAGTAGGAAGATAATATTTAAGGGTTCCATTGTCAATTAAATTACAAACGAGTTCTATGAGCAGAGAAATAATTATAATCAAACTAAATAAATATAACATATATACGTCACGACTTTTATCCCCAATCGGGGGTAGTCAGAGGCTTTAGTGGCCAATACACCACCACATTGTGGAGGTATTAAGCCAACTCAAAGCCCACGTTTCACCAGATAGTCAGAACCCAAGGTGACAGGTGGTGAACCTTGTCGCCGTGTATACAGGAACTGACTATTACCTAATCCCGAGGGATAGGTAGGTTTCCTCACGATTTTTTCCCTCATCGAAATAAAAAAACATCTTAGTACTCAAACGTAATTAAACTCATTCCAACATACCTACTCAAATACTTACTTCTTTAGGTTCAAACATGTTATGGAACATTGCATTAGGTACGTGAAAATTTGGTGAAAAAAATAAATCAGCATTATTAGATAATCAACTTGATGAAAAATTGCGATACGCCGTAATTTTAATAAAATCTACATCAAACAATCAACAATACATCCAATCGCAACATTTACTTACAAAATGGTGTCCTGTATTTAAAATCTATGAATTACATGGTATCGATAAATTAATTACCTAAACACTACACATTATTATCTATACATAGTTCACTTGTAACACATTTTACAGTCTAAATATTAAATGCAACAAATTGTAAATATTTTCTTTTTCACAATTGGATTGATCTACAATCTATAAAGAAATCTTTTTCTAACAGTAGAGGAAGCTCACAGGTGGAACAAGCACAACACAGAGTAACCTATGACTAGAAACGGTTTGGCAATTTACACATTAACAATAATTAAGAGTTTAAGGTGTCCACAACGGTTGGATTTCTTGATCAATTTGTTGAAGTCGGTATTGACAATAGGTACTATACGATTCATCTTCGTGCAAAAAAACTCCCACCAAGATATTTACAACCTATGCGACTAAGATGCGACTCTTAGGTTGCCTATTGATATGCTACTCTCCCTCGTATAGAGTTTCAGTCAGTCGCGAAACGTGTTGTTCACACACGACGCTACCCAAATTCAACTCGATACCTAATTCGACAATATTCGATTGGATTCCTGACTTTAAAGAGTAGCATATCAATTGGTGACTGTTGGATCGAATCGCAGTCGCGTTGCTTTTGAATATGTTCATGGGAGAACCTTACTGAGGTGATGTTGAGCCAAATTGAGTCAACCGCTCTATTCCCGATACAACACGCGATTGATCTCTCAATTCAATTTATTGATTGTAGGGATTGTCAATAACAAGTTGACGTGATCAGTCGACAATCAACAAATTGATTAATCAAGTCGAACGTGATATTGAATTTGGGAGACATTTTCATGGAGGGTAACAAAATATGATCGATAAACTAAGCCACAAACATAAGAACATCAAGAAATAAAATTAGTTCAATTTACACACATTATTCATAACATATTTCTAATAAGTCCCCATCAAGTTGTAAGTAGAAAAGTGTAAAATACCCTGAAATAAAACTAATACATGTTTTTTTATTTAAAGCTTAACTTATTGATAGAAAGTGGAAAAGACCCGTTATTAAATAAAATTTAAAAAAAAAAAATTGGGTATTGAATCAAAATTATCGACTTGCGGTAGTGTGTAATATTGCGTGAAAAGAGCTAAAAAATACCAAGTTGGTAGACCGTTTGCCAACCCCACAAGTAATGAGGTTCTTAGATTGGCATTATACATCACTTTTGTTTATAAAAAGGTTTTGTGAAACGTTTGTCAGCTGGCTAATAATCTCTATATTTTGCGGTAAGGTTTTGGGTATCAGAATTGAGAAAATGAAATTGTGATTGAAAATTTAACTGAATTCAAAACACAATGTCTTAACGAATTCAGTATCTAATACAATATTTTCATTCAAAATATCATTACCTATGAAAATTGCGTTCGAAATATAATTAGTTATTTTCATTACTTTTTGTATTGTCACGGAAACGATATATTAAAATATCTATTCTACAACCATTTTAAAATGTTTAAACTTATATAAGTATTTACTTTTATAATGCTCGCTGTTTCATACGATGGGATACATTACTTAAAGGTTAGGACTTTAAGTAATACAGCTCTATCACCACGCTGGCCACTGCTCAGTATCTCTACCATGAGTCTAACATGTTCTCTATGTAAAATATCTGAACAGCTTTTGATAGCGTCCCTATTGGGGAACAAAGGAACTAACAACGCAAGTTAAAGTTAGAGCCGCTGCTCTAGCGACTCTACCGAATAACTCTTAGTAGAGCTGACTTTGACTGTACTTACATTGCTTGTACTTATGTGAGCTCTTAGATACAAATGCTCCTATATACCCACCTTAATATGCAAATGTTAGTTACATAGATTCTAAACAAGTTTCAGTAATTTAATCTCCACTAGTATTTCGAGAAATTTCTGAAGTTTCAGGGCAGACTGAAGCACATTCAATAGTGAATTGAAGATGCGGAGATTCAACTAGCTAGCCTTGCGTGATTCGAGCTATACATTTCATCGAACATATTTTATGATAAGGAAAATCAGATTGAAAATCGACCTATATGTGACGATGTATTACATAAAGGTTCAATATGTTTTGAACACGTGTCGAAAGTCAAATCTCCCTTGTAACATTTTACTAGACATGCCGTTAAGGGCCTCCGCAGACTAGCTACTTTTAGCATCGGCGATCGGCGATTTTGATGCCACGTGTCGCTCGATCGCCCTCGAAGAAACGCGACGCAGCATCGATACGTCACAAAATCGCCGGTCGCCGATGCTAAAAGTAGCTAGTCTGCGGAGGCCCTAAGAAAACGTATTAATACTGTTAATGTTTAAACTAGCTGTGCCCGCGACTTCGTAACTACGTGTGGAAGTTAGAAAAAAAAACTTTTCAAAGCATCAGCTATCTGCCATTGAAAGTTTCGTTAAAATCGGTCCAGTAATTTCGGATATTTGCTGGAACAAACACAACAAAATTTCCTACAATTGTTTTTTGTTATGAGTACCGCATACTTTTACATGCATTTAGTTAAAAGCTGTTATTTTGACATTACAAACAGACAATCCAATTATATTTATTTGTACAGATATTGTTTAACAAGCAAGACGCTGTTAAAGTTAGCCACAAAATCTTTTACAACAAGCTTATTCATAACAAGCGCATAAACCAGCACAATTTACTGGAATATTGGATTCCAAGGGAGCCTCGTTACTCAAGTTTACGGGCACAAGTTTCTAAAATTACCTCATTCACAAAACTCCAAACACGAGCTCTAAGCGCGATATCGCACGAGGCAACCATGGTGGCGCCACCAGTGGGTGTTTCGGTAGCCGACACCATTTCGGTATTCGATATCCTCCATACAGCTCTATACATTTTGTTGGTTGAGCGACTGGTTGCGCTACCACTGGTGTCCTCGTGCGATATAGCACTAACTACTCGAATTAAATCAAAATAAATAAACAGAACCATCGTAGAATTTCGTGGCTACTATTACTTAATTAAATTGGACGAGATTAACAAAGATTAATGAGAAAGTCTCGGGAATAAATGACTTCATTAGCTGTAAGTCGATTCTGTAAAACAAATTCTCCAGCCGAATAATTACTCTTGTATAAATCAAGAGTATTCTACCATCCATAATTATAGATTACTTCACCACAGCTTCGAAAGCAGCGCTGACGGCAGAAGCGAGTTTGATGACAGAACTCACTCCATTAATGGCTTTGGGCACGATTCTCGTCGGGGCAGATTTCGGAAATCCCTGTCGAAATGTGCGCTGGTAAGAATCACCTCAGTCCATTGTACAGTAGCTACCCATACTCCAACTCTTCCTATTCACTATTTTCCATTAAATTCATGTGGGTTTAAGTTTTTCCCCGGGAATCGTCGAGGGTTAAACCTCAGCGTCAACGTTGGACATCAATATCGATCCTGGTTTACAGGAGTAACGGTGGTGTGAGTGTATGGTAGGCCTACGGCCGAATACTCAAAGGCTACTTTAATATTTAAGTCCCACTTAGCAGTCTGAGACGTCCTTATCTGTAATTTTTTGTATGGCGCGTTAAAGTTAAGCAGCTCTCAAATGTAAGTTGCGTACGAGTATTCGGCCGCTAGTCCCATAGAAATGAAAGTAGGTACCCGTTTCTCATTTTAAGATTATACAGTTGTTATAAATCTGACGATTTATGAATCACTGAATTGGCCAGCAGAACCAAAACCCACATCAGAAGATCCTATTCAAATAATCAAACAGCTTACAGAATATTTTGTGCTAAGCAATCACACATCGGTTCTCATGAGACGTTCCTCCCGTTGAGGAATCAGGGGGAGGCTCCGCGCTCCTTCCACCCCCACTCCACTCCAACGAATCAATCATTTCCATCAGCTCCTTAAACACGGCTATGACCCTCCAATTATACTTCGCTGAACATTCGACGTAGCCGCATTTCCAGTGCTTCCGAACTAAATTCACAATAGTCCGTCTCTTTTCCCTCGAGTCCCCGCAAGCGCTTTCAGCGATAGCCAGCTGCTGAAGACCGCTGGCTGCTGAAGGGGTATTGCTGCACAACAAATCCTGTTTGTTACCCACGACTAAGACAGGGACGTTTCTCATGTCTCTGCTTTCAACCATCTGGTCCCTAAGAGTTCTGATGTATTGGAAGGTTTCGACGTTCGATAGATCGAAGACTAGGATGTAGGCTGTGGCACTTCGGAGTCCATAGAAGCGGTAGTGGGCCCACTCGTAGTAGGAGTTGATGGGGAAGTAGGGGATGACTGGCACGTCAGTAATCTTGACTTCGTAAAGGTGCTCGTTGATGATCACCGATGGGTAGAACGTGTGTTTTCGGTCGGTAGGTATGTATTCTTCTGAGAAGTCGCTCCAGACGAATTGCTGTAAAGAAATAAATGTTTTAGTTCTTAATTTTTTTAAGAATTATGGAAAATTCATATAATATAGTAATTAAGTATCAGCCTAATTTAAAACACTTGGGTGACTGTTTTGTTAGATATGTGCGTAGGTTAAGATAAACTTGTAACTCTGCCTCGTTAGGTCTGTCTATATGAGTCGAGCGATGCGCCCGAGCTTTAAACGCATGACCACAAAGACGTAACGTCATATCTGACTGCCCGGGCGCAGCTGCACGGGGTTTGTGGACGCGGCCAGTACAGTGTAATGTAAATGTTATATAGAAAATAAACGTGAAGTTCTCCAACCATTTAACTATACAGGGTGTCCCAAAACTTTGCCACATGGAGGGGAAGTACCTTAAATATTGTAGATAGAGAATTTTACTGAATGAAGACTTCATTTTTATTTTAAAAACAATATGAACTGCATTCAAAGATTTTTGAAAACTCGCTTGCCACACTCGGGAATCGAACCGGCTAAAATCCGAAAAAATAACACCCTGTTCTTTTATGGCATCAATCGATAGGCTCAATGATAAGAACCAAATCTCTCTAACAAACATGGTAAATTAAATGAAAGGAAAACCATGAAATCTAAACTTATAAATTCATGAATTCAAAGATAAAGTGTATGCACAAAAAATGGAGCTAATTTCGAGCAACAAATTAGTTAGTTTACCATTTTTTATTCGTTCAATTAAAATAAGTGAAGATTTTATGGTTTCCTTTCATTTTGAAAACTCGCTTGCCACACTCGGGAATCGAACCGGCTAAAATCCGAATAATAACATCCTGTACTTTTATAGCATCAATCGATAGAGTCAATCATAAGGATAAAATCTCTTTAAGAAACATAGTAAATTAAATGAAAGGACACCCATAAAATCGTTACTTATTTTAATTTTCACTTATTTTAATTCTTATAAGTTAAGATATCACGGTTTTCCTTTCATTTAATTTCCTATGTTTGTTAAAGTGATTTGATCCTTGTGATTGATCCTATCGATTGATGCCATAAAAGTACAGGATGTTATTTTTTCGGATTTTAGCCGGTTCGATTCCCGAATATGGCAAGCGAGTTTTCAAAAATCTTTGAATGCAGTTCGTATTGTTTTCAAAATAAAAATGAAGTCTTCATTCAGTAAAATTCGCTATCTACAATATTTAAGGTACTTCCCCTCCATGTGGCAAAGTTTTGGGACACCTGTATACTCGGTACTCATCGCCCCAAGTATTATTGTTGGTTTAGAATTATTGGTGGTAGAGCCAAGCTGTAGCCAATTGACTGCAGCTCATATACGGGCTGGCTCAACGGGGGTAGTACCACCCTCTCATAGAAGATCGTCGTAAAGCAGCTAATACAGCTGCGTTTCGTACAATTAGTGAGAAAGCCGGAAGCCCAACCCCCTACCCTCCGTTCCACTCCCCTTCAGGTCGGCAACTTGCGAGCAATGCCTTTGGTATTGCCATCATCTATAGGCCACGGTAACTGCTTAACATCAGGCGGGCCGTACGCTTGTTTGCCACCTGTCCTATAAAAAAAGAGCGAACTTTTCAAATAGTCTGTACAATGTGAAATTTGAAATAAGATGTTATACCTTGGGGCCTACTCTGTTTCAAACGAAAACGAAATTTCGGACGAAATACGCGTATTTCCTACTACGTTTCTCATTCATTCCGACATTTCTTACGAACGAAAATTGTTTGACGTCTTCGAATCTAAACGTCAAACAATTTTCGTTCGTAAGAAATGTCGGAATCAATAAGAATCGGAGTAGGAAATACGCGTATTTCGTCCGAAATTTCGTTTTCGTTTGAAACAGAGTAGGCCCTCTGATCTTTCCTAGCTCGTCACCTACAACCGTAAGTACTAAACATAAACAAAACGGTCAGGTTTACCGTGGGAAATGGAACTGGGTAGTTAAACATCCCTACGTTATACCTATGAGTTTCATACTACAATGTTTTATATAACTCTCACAACAAACTTCACCTAATGTTTATTTTGTAACTTTGTTGGACAATTTTGAGGCTTAAAACAACGGTAACTTTATCTTGCTGTTACAGAATTCCGTAAAACATAGAGCCGCGTATTGACAAAACCCTACTCTATAATTAAGTATTCGAGCTTAGGTTTAATATAATTCTGGTCAGATTCCCTCTTGCACTGAGGGGAGGCCTGTGCTCAGTGGAATGTTAGATGACCCGGTGAACTTCGTATCATGTAAAATAATAAAGTAATCCGAAGTGACAATTCTCATACATAATTCCCATACTTTTCGGCTATTGCTATGTTTTTTTCCTAATACGCTTTGTTCCTAATCTATCCCAGTATACAACAAGGTACAGTATACCGTTTACCCCAATAGGTAAAAGAAACAAACAAATAAAATCGGTCGAGCCATTCCGAGTTTTTAAGAGACACGCATGACAATGAATTTTTAATACAAACATTTTTAGTTTCTTAATTCACTTAAATATTTCTTTAAAACAAATATCTGATGGTCAAGAATGACTTGACTACCCATTACCATAATCAGCGAAAAAATTTCAGGTCTGTAAGGAAAGGTTTTTGAAAGTTACTTAAAGCAAATCTATTCCAAAAATAATTAACATGATTGGGTGATTTAAACTTTATCAGCCCCATAAGGTCCGCATCCCAATTGTCCACAAAGTTAATTATACCAAAAGGGTGCCGACTATATCAGAGACACAGATATTCGGGCTCTCACGTTGATGTATTATTTCAACAGATATGGTACCTCATAACATTGCAATCACTAGATTTGTGCTCAGCTCACCAATACATGCAGCGAAATTCAGACATCTGTTATCGCACTTGCAATGAGGATCAATAATCAACAAATCAACTCATAACCAACACTATAGTTAAAACTAAGCTTTCTTATCAATATAGTTTTAAAATCATCGAAATCGGTCCATCCGTTGCGATTTCATAACACATTTTATATAATGTGCGGTATTTGCGTGTGACGTCACACGCTTCGTCAGATTGAAGGCGCGCTGTACCCGCGCTGGCCGCGCCGCCGGCCCGAGCTGTGCCCGCGCCGCCGTTCATTAAAAAGCGCGCGTGAGCCCGATGACGTCACTACAACCGCGCGAGAACTTCCTTAGTAATTTGGCCCATGCTTCGTTAATTTTTGTCATAGAGCAAAATTTTTTGCACTGTATTTTATGGATTTCTTAGCTCTATAAATCTGCAGTCTCAACTAAATTCGTTACGGATCTCCATTCGACAATCAACTTAAAGGCATTTTGATGCGTGTTATTTAATAAATACTTAAATAAATAAACTAGATGATCCAAATACCGATATGCTTGCACAATTTTTTCCGACCGACTAAGGGCGAGGCCCCACTAGCGCGTTGCGCTATCGTCGATCGTCGCACCGGATCAAAGGGAAGACGGGCGCGAGACGAAGCGGGGGACGGTGATGCGCCAGTACAAAATCTTGCGACGACGCAACGCAACGCGCTAATGGGGCTCGGCCCTATGTCGTACTGTATCCTGTATCCATGGGCTCGCTTTGGTGGGACATACTTTTTTGGACGGTCATATGTGGGAGACATATGACCGTCCTTTTTGGTAACGTCTTTGGGTTTTCCCTATTTCATAGTTACGTAAAATATTCATGGAATATTTTCATGAGGTGTTTACTGAAATGCCTGATAATGTCACTTTGTTACCTGTACCTATATACATACCTATTTACCTACTACCTATATACCTATACCTATATACCTACGTGTTATAGTTATTCATGTCGAGGGTAGCGCAATAGGCAGTAAATATACACTTTGCGAAAAAAATTGTTATATAGATACAATTTATGAAAAAAATAATGAAGTACATATTTTGTGAAAAATTTAGTCATAAATTTTGTGAAAAATGTTGTCATACACTTTGTCAAAAATTTCATTATACATTTTGTGAAATAAGTTCGAAACTATTCCTTTGGTATTGCAACCATCTGTAGACTACGGCAACTGCTTAACATCAGGCAGGCAGTACGCTTGTATTTTGCAAATTGGTACGTCTATAAGAGGCGAATTACGCGCCCGAGCAATTGGGTGCGTCTACATCAAGCACATGCCGCGCCCGAGCACTCAGTTTTAAAGCCGGGAATGTAACTAAAAAAGGTAACGTCACGACTTTTATCCCCGTTCGGGGGTAGTCAGAGGCTTGAGTGGCCATACACCACCAAAGCCAAAGCCGGGACTCATAGGTATAATGTCATAACATGAGTACTCGGGCGAGGCATCTGGACGCACCAATTGGGTGCGTCTAAATTTTTTATGTCTACATGGTCAGAGTAATTCTGCAAAAGGTACCGTCATTTATTTACAGCCTGCTATTTTTTTAACTTAATGATATACACAAAACAAAACATACACAAAATAACACACTCATGGACTGAAATACGTTATACGTTATACTGATATATTAACAATGCCAAACACAATATACGTGAAAAAACGAACGTTTGAAACGTCATCAATCATTCTGACATATTATTTTCTTTCTCTAAGCGCGGAGCACAGGGGAAAGCTTATATTGCCTTTGCTTTTTATAGGATACAAACATAGGTGTAGGGGAGGGGAGAGAAGCAGGGGGGAAGAGGAGGAGAGGAGGTAGGCTGCCCCCCTGGTACTGGGCTGCCTGCTTTTTTCAATCAGAACTCATATTTAAGTCCTTATTTTATCCTATACTAGCTTTTCCCCGCGACTTCGTTCGCGTAGAATTTCAATTTACAAAATCGGATCCCGTATCCCGGATATCCCGGATCTCGTATCCCGGATCCCGTGTCCCGTATATCCCGGATCGCGTATCTAGATCCCGGATCACGGATCGCGGATCTCGGATCCCGGAGCCCGAATCCCCGATCCCGTATCGTATTTGCCAGTAAAAGACCCGTCAATCGGTCCAGCCGTTTCGGTGATTAGCCGGAATCGGTACCGCTATACAAACTTTTACCCCCTTATGGGGTAAAATTTCAAAAACGCTGAAGTTAATATTTCTTTATTTATAAAAAGAAACCTCAATTTTCATCATCCTAACTTCAAAAATGACGAACTTCCATACAAACTTTTATCCCCTATTTAACGCCCATAAGGGTCGAATTTCAAAAAATCCTTTCTTAGTACACCTCTACCCATCAAGACAAATACACCCCCCAAATTTCAATTCTCTACGACCAGCGGTTTAGGCTATGCGATGCCTGTCAGTCAGTGAGTGAATGAGTCAGGACTTCTTATATATTTAGATTCTTATATACCTACCTAAAGAAAAATCCTGATTTCCCCCTTTAGTTCTTGATATAATTATTGCAAATTTTTAAAATTTGTGTGAAAACATATGTATTTGAAAAAAAGTGTTCAAAAATCAATAAAAAATGTATACCATTTAATTCTAGGTATTCCCGATAAACCCCTAAATTATTTCACACTTTTGAATAATTCTGTATTTATACAGGGTGAAATTGAAATAGTGGGCAATATTTTAAACGGTGACTCTACACATCATGCAGAATATTTTGGTTTCATTAAAATATTAGCAAAATAGCAAACTATTTAATTTGATTACTTGACCTGAGTAAAAATTATTAATTTATTTATCAATAGATTTGTTTTTTTTTATTTTTTTTATTAATGTTTCCAAAATATTCTGAACTAGCTTTTCCCCGCGACTTCGTACGCGTAGAATTTAAATTATAAAAAATCGGATTTCAGATCCCGGGTCTCGGATTCTGTATCTCGGATCCCGTTTCCCGTTTTTTGCGGATCCCGTAGCCCGGATATCCCGGGTCTCGTATCCCGGATATCCCGGGTCTCGTATCCCGGATCCCGTATCCCGGATATCCCGGATCCCAAAAAATATAGCCTATGTTACATTCTATAATGTAGCATTCTAACGGTGAAAGAATTTTTGAAATCGGTTCAGTAGTTTCGGAGCCTATTCAATGCAAACAAACAAACAATCAAATCTTTCCTCTTTATAATATTAGTATAGATCATGTGTTTAAAATATTGCTCACTATTGTACCCTGAATGTACCGTGATCAAACGTATGTTTCACATTAAATCCAAACGTCAAACAACCCACTAATATATCATTCAGATACGAAGCTTATCCTACCCATAAAACACTATCCGAATATTAATAGGCGCAATTACAAATGCCATATTCCAACATTTCACACCTGCGACCTCTTTACGACCCTTATATAACATGAGTATAACCCGAGCAATTTGGATATAACACCGAGCCTATATTCAGTGTCGGGATAATTGTACACTTAACGTTTATTGAGAGTGGCATTGTAATATGGCCGTATATTCATATCTTTCGTTAGAGCTGTAACACACTAGGACACCATGTCAACGTCGCCGGCTACTTAATCAATCTGTATTGAAATGTATGACAGATAACTCACTTGGCTATGGTCTGGCGACGTCGTCAATTCGGAAGTGGAGCCACGACCGACCGGCCCCGTGGAGACGAGATACTCTGGCGACCTGGCGCCGCGTGGCCAAGGTGCCAGTATTTTGAATACAAGTCCGCATCCCCCACTTAGTGGCCAACTGGTCGCTTGATTGCTTGATGACTGAGAGTCAGTAGCCACTCGCTATTTATTGGACAACCTTATTTGGCTACGTAGCCAGCGACGTCGCCATGACGTCCCAGTGTGATAGCACCCTTAACGTTTATAGAAAGTGACATTGTAATATGGCCATAAATATGTCCTTATCGTTCGTTAACAACGACAAATGGGACTTTTTGGCGGAAAGTGGAATAAAAGATATTAATACCAGATATAAATGTGATTTTGTTATTTTTGTTTTAATTTCCAAAACTTGTGTTTCTTTGTATTATAATGTGTAATGTAGGTGGAATAAACCATTATAGTAATATTATGTTTATAAATGTGCGTGAGTGTGGTCAATTGGAACAAAAGTGGTGAAGCATGATTTTCGGTTTGTAAAAATTTGTTAGATTTTCTGAGACATGCATGTTTCCTCACGATATTTTCCTTTGACGTAAGCTAGTGATAATCATATTCAAGTTGTGATTCTCACATAGATTTCGTGAAATCCCTAGGTGCTAGCGGGGGTTTGAACTTAAGCTTAAGGCAGAAATTAAGCCCGCAAGACGCGTGCTTAATCAATCGCTTATCACAGCTATCCCTCCTATAGGTGCCTATCTTCTTCTTCTTATTGTATGGTTAGTGGCCAACTTAGTCACAGAGTTGTTCAAACCGCCCGAAGGCCTCTGACAAGGCTAACGACTGCTGCCTAGATAGATGCCTGCGGCAACAACCGGCACCGACTTTTTACGTGCCCTCCGAAGCACACAAATGCTCACTTCAAATGCCACTAACTGGTCACCCATCTCTGACTGAGTTGGCCAAGCATTGCTTAGCGTCCGATCGTTACGTTCAGTGATTGCAGCGGGCTATGAGCGCCTCAACCTACCTATAGGTATAATCAGGTACCTATTATACCTATATGGATATTCAAAGATATTATCAATGTAATTAGTAGTGAACAATACACATATTAGGGAATTCAGTCGTATCATTCTGCCGTTATTTCACGTGGGCTGTAGTGAATTGCCATAATCCGGGATTACGTACACGTTGTATACCGCTCGCATAGTAAATGAATCGGAAAATCCGACGAGTCACCCTGAAAATACCCTGAAATGAGCGTGAAGTCTGATGAAAGAAAAATGAAATACAATTCTTTTCAGCCTTTTATATATTGGGATCGTTTAGAATGCCTTATCGAGTTCAGTCAGTTAGGTTTTTTTTATAAAACGTATGCCGTATTATGGCTGTGCTGCTGATTTTGGTTTTTGCGAGGACGCTCGAACTAAATTGAGCAACGCACTAATAAAATGCGGCAACTGATACTACGCCAATATCAGCGTACTTCGGTACATCTGACAGCAATCAATGTATGAAACTTACGTGCTGCAACGATAATATGTTGTCGCATTTTTGGAATGATTTTTGTTAGTAGGGCGGAATCTAGTTAAAGCGCGCGCGCGAAACTTTTATTAATCTATGTGTATTAGTCTGAGAGTACCAACCAGAAGGAGAGTGCAATTTTTTTTATCACATTTTCGTAGTTCAAGCACAGATTATAAAGGTTCAAGTATCAAAACTACAATACGAAGGTCGAACGAAAAGAATTGACTGGTGTGTAAAAGGGACCCAGATAAAAGCTAGAAACTAATGTTTTCAGTCTATTATCAAAATAATACAAAAGTAGAAATACATTTCTCACCTCAAAAGGGTTTGGGGATAATACGAAAGCGTCAGGACAAGGGCATTAGCAAAGGGATAGGAATAAAGATAATAATATACATAATTCTACACGCCCTTGTCGAGTACAGAGGGTTCACTTTACTGCTTACCCGATTATACATTTCACACATTTGTAGTATCTGAGGTACCTTCAAATTATAAAGGGTGTAAGGTAAGACTAGGAACGTATTGACGAATTCAGTGTACGATTCTCGTTCCAAATTATGTAATCAAAATATTATCTTAATTTTTGACCGAAATTCCAAAAAAATGCGAATCAATGAAAAAAAAATATTAATAAAATAAAGTATGTAGCAAGCAGTGGTAGCCGATTGGTTAAGCACGCGTCTTGCGGGCTTAAGGTCATGGGTTCAAACCCAGCTCACACCCCTGGATTTTTCGAAATCTATGTGTGAATCATAACTTTAATATGATTATCACTTGCTTACGGTGAAGGAAAACATCGTGAGGAAACCTGCATGTCTTTAGACATGTGAAATCCACCAATCCGCACTGGGCCAGCGTGGTGGATTATGGCCTGAATCCCCCTCGCATTGAGGGGAGGCCCGTGCCCAGCAGTGGGACGTTAAAAGGGCTAAATTAATTAATTAATTAAAGTATGAAGGGAAAACGGATTTACGTCATTTACACGAGTAAATTCCCTTTGATAAGAATACGCCTATTAACTGTCAAAAATGTGTAGAAAAAAACGTTGTCGTCTTTATAATGTCACAGTGATAATGTGAACGTTAGTTCAATCCACGGACTAGTAAGTCAAGACGCTGATTATGTCCACTATAGTACGAAAATGCAATCGTCACAAGTTGGCGGCGTATCGGGGAAGACGGCGAATTTTTAACAGTCCGTTAAAGATCAAAAATGTCAGGTGCAGTCACACATTATGCGGTGATAATGCATAATATGTAAGGCGAGCGAAAGCTATGCGGCGTCTATTAGGCTTATTTGTCTGTGGTTTAACCAAACTGGAGGTTGATGACATACTCAGAAATATTGTCGCATTGTACCACAATCATATTTTCAGTGACTTACCTGTATGATACTAGTTTTCCCAACCGCCGGGGCTCCGAGGAGTACCACCTTGACGAGGTCGAGGCTGTCAGGGCTGGGCTCCACACTGGGAGCTCCGCCCACCGTCAGGGTGCCCCCTCCACCTCGCTCCAGGTAATCCAGGTCCAATTCTGAGGACAAATAAATAAATTCTAAAGTCAAAGGCAATTTTTTTTTATTCACGTAAGCTAGGGAACTTATGAATCGTTAACATAAACATTTTGTGTTACCAGCGGTTCGTAATATTGCATTTGCTTCGATTAAGAAGAGCCGGCAAGAAACTTAATGGTTACTCTTTTCAATGGAAATAGAAAATTTGTACACACTTTCAAACAGCAATGTTATGTAAGCAGGCAGACATTTATCACAATAAACATATAACGTAGTGTGACGTCATGTTCTGTCTGATAATATTTTATCATTAACCCGTGGAATGATTAAAAAAAATTCAGTACATTTTCTTCTGAATTGGGGCACATGCGTATGTGCACGCATCACTCGAGGGGTTAAAAGACAATGTCAGTAATCAGTATTCCCGTCTGTCCATATGCTCTGTCCCTTTAGGGGACAAACGGGAATAAAAAGCTCACGAATGTCCCAATCTTGGCACAATACATTTAGAAATTTTACTACCATTTAAAAACTCTATAATGTTCTAAATGTCCGGCATTGCCTTAGTTCTCTAACTATTGGCCCTTTTCCAAAATCCAACGACTTTTGTATGAAATAGATACTCAATCAAAATTTATAACGTACACTGAATTAGAGCTTATGAGAGTTTGTATACAGAATAAATATAGTCTTGTATCAAATAGATACTCAATCAAAAGCTGTAAGTAATATTGTTAGCAAAAATAAATTGTTATATCAAAGCCTAAAATATTGCGAACTGCCTACCAGCAATCAATGAAAAACTGCCAAAACTGCCGAAGCTCTGAATAAACAAACCACTCGATATCCGAAGTAATGTCATGATACCACGAGAAATAATTATTCATTATCTTTTGTCTGAGCGTTCACTATTATTAGTCTGAAAGGTGGCGAGGTAAAAATAAATCGTATAATATTTTTCTCATTTTATCTAAAAGGAATAAGTGGTATTGACACGTGCCGTATCTGTATAGGTAGGTTGATACCTACAAGGTCATTGAACTCTTTAAGATGTTCACGAGACTCGTGTAAAGAATAAAATAAGTTGTACAGGTACTAGGGACACAGAACCTGAGGAAGATAGATTATAAAGTGGTGCCGTATCTGTGTACGTAGGTTGATACCTACAAGGTCATTGAACTCTTTAAGATGTTCACGAGACTCGTGTAAAGAATAAAATAAGTTGTACAGGTACTAAGGACACAGAACCTGAGGAAGATAGATTATAAAGTGATATAAAAGAGTTTGGAATGGACGTGAACAAAACAAAAGAGGAACGACGACGAATGGAAGAAAGATCACGTACTACGCCAACCCTAGATGAGGAATAGGTATGGTGGGATGTTGTTTTCTTAGCATGCCATTTATATAAAGAGTATTTCGTATTAGCCACGAGACGTATGGCTAATACGAGACGTATTTTTGTATCTGTGCGAGGTAAAGGATTATGATAGCTGATTGTATATTGTGCTTGTACAATGGTTGGAGACTGTATCTTCGTAATTTAATATATACACTTAGTACTCAAGGATTGTTTTAAAGATGATACGATTAGTGTGTCTATCTGGCGATATTTATTTTTGTTTTTAGGTATGGTTGGAAGTGGCCCCCTTAAAAAAGGTCAGCACCTAGAACCTTGAATGGAGGCAGAAGAAACAGCCGCTCATGTTCTGGTGGAAAGCAGTGGAGTGGCCACCTACTGGGACCTATTTGGGCTCTCCGGGTAGCCTCCAGAAGATCTTCAGTAACGTCAAGAAGAACGGAAACTTCTTTGTGGAGCTTGGATAGCAGGAGTACTAACTAGCCTGCTAGCGAAACACAAAATAGGCGAAACTTAGACATAATGAGACTTGCTAAAGTTTGTAGTCTCTAAGTTAGTGTAACAATACAAGTATCATATAACCTTACTCTATTATTCCTAACCGCTAAATTTCAAGGTAACGTTAGAATGATCGCAATAAAGTCCGTTATAAAATATTCATGAGACTCACCCCCAACTGGGAACGCAGACCTTTGAGGTGGTAACATAAAAACAGGACCTAATTGCTCGTTAGTGGAATCTGGGGCAAATTAGGTATGTCCACAAAAACTATAATATAGTAGGTATCCAATAAACGATTCCAGACCACAGGGGGGTTACTCCGAAATACGTCGCTGACGGATCGTCCGAAGTACGGATTCGATTTACGATCAAAACAATGTCAAATCGTAGAGAAAAACGAAAGAAGAAATGTCAAATCACGACAATCCGTCAGCCGAAACGTTAGGTTCGTATTTCGGAGTAGGCCGGCTGGTGGTATGCTGGAAAAATATCGCCAGATAAAAACACCATCTAAGCAACGCGTGAGCTAGTCCTACAGATGACTGATCACACCACAACACAACAATTGCTACATGAAAATACTACTTCTAGAATTTGAACGAAGAAAATAACTTGAACAACTTATTATTATAAACTGCTAGCTGGTGCCCGCGTCTTCGTCTGGGTAGATATTGTACTTCTAGAAATGATTGGTCTCCTATACATACTTTCATCCCCTATTTCACCTCCTTCAAGTTTTATTTTTGAAACAAAAAGTTGCCTATGTCCTTCTCCAAAGTCTTGTCTATCTCTATACTAAAATTTGTCGTGAAAACGTAACGAACCGACAGACAAAGTCACTTTCGCATATATAATATTTGTATAGATAGATATAGATAAGGTGTGGATGCTCCAAATAAACATCTGTTTTGCAGCAACTTCAATTATCAGGGAGAAATAAACTGCTGAAGACCTAAACCGAAACGCTGCTAAAATGCTTAAGTCTCACTTAGATGTTTGAGACGTCACTATCTGTCATTTATGTACAGGGCCTCTAAATTAAGCCGCTCATAAATTTAAGTGTAACTTGGTAAAAATCTTAAATCTCCACTCGCATTTTGTGAGTAGTTTTTACATACAATTCGCCGAATACGAACATATAATAAATCCAATCTCAAGTACAATTTATTGGTAACAGTAAACATATTTCAGGCGGCGCATGTTCGCGATCCTTTTGCCTGAATATACTGGCGGATTTTCCAAAAAAAATTTGCTCAAACACAAATTTATACTCACAAGTGGAATTGTTAGCATATTATGGAAATCTCGGCTGTAAATCAACGGTGCTTTGGGTTTAAATCTCGGATTAAAGTCGCTTCGCGTCTGGAATAGAATGATTGTTTTGGATTCGGCAACATTATTTTGCTTTTGGGGGTTTGTTTCATGTTTGACTTTGATGAAAAGTAAATGTGGAATGTTTAATTTCAGTTAATATTTTCCTCAAATATAGCGAAATGTTTGTTGGTATTTTATAAGCATACACACGACACGGAGCTTTGTACTGGGGTGTGATTCTCAAATTTTTCCCTAACAATCTCGGATGTTTCTACAAGTTTCTGTTGTCAAAAGTGACATCTCAAAGATGTATCAACGTTGGACTCATCGTTATAATACTTATTAATAAATGCATCTCAAAATTGAGATCGATCTTAAGATGTTGTTTTTGACAGATGTTCCATACATTAAAATTTGAGATGCGTTTATGAATACGAGCCTTAGACTGTGGTTATAAGAATGTTTGGACTTAGTGAATCACATAGCACATCAGTGGTTTATAAGCATTTAGTAAATTAGGTATTATGTGTGCTCACGTCATCTCATTTCTTTCAGAATCTAGGAGCCTCTGTTAGACGGATGGGCAGACAACGCTGAAACAATAATAGTGCTCTGTTTGGAGCCGTGGGGTGATAAGAGCTTTTTTATTTCTTTATATTCCTTCTTGTAATACAAAGATACTTAAATAATGCTTATTTTGTACGTTTAGACAACCGCGAACCTTTAAATCTCCGAAGAGTTTTCTTAGGGCAACGACGCCCTAAGAAAATCATTGCGTTATTTTAGCTGCTTACAGTTCATGCATGGAAAAAAGGGTTTGGTTTGGAGGAAGGGCACCGAGATTCGTAAACATTCCCTACATATTTTAGTAGCTGATTCCACATACATAATAATTATATATGTTAATCATGCTCTTGATATAATTATTTTATGAAAACACTAAAACTAACATGATCCCTTTGTTGTCATGGTGGATATCTAATAACTACATGCATTCATAGGCTCAAGGTGGGAGTTCGCTCAACGCGGCAGACGGCAGACGTCAGTCGGTCCCATACAAATTGTGGCAATGACATGTGCCGCGACGGCAGATGATATAAATTTTTTTATGAGATCGACTGACGTCTGCTGTCTGTCGCGTTGAGCGAACTCCCACCTTTAGAAGGCCGGTATCCTCGAAACTAAGATAGAAGATTCATTTCTTCGCTACTGCATTTAACTTTGAGACGAGCTAACATTCTTGTAATGTGATAATCTCTATCAATAATCCTACAAATATAATATTATAAATGCAAAAGTGTGTGTGTGTAAATGTTTGTTACCACGTATCTCCATAACTACTAAATCGATTTTTATTTAATTTTAAACGTAGATAGTGTAGGCTCCGGAATAAGACATAGGCTAATCTTACACATCAACTTCCACGCGGGCGAAGTCGCAGTGCACAGTTATTTTTAATAAATGCGTCAATAATAATGATTATTAAGTGTGAAAATTAAGTCATCTAGATAGACTGTCTCAAACTTCTGTAGGCCAATCACGTAGCCTAGCGATCTAACAATATAGAAAAGAATTTGGCTGATCAGTATGTCCGTATTATAGTTCTGAATGCGAAACATCCACCCAATAATTCAATTAGCAGCCGTGAAAGGAAAGGAAAAGGACAAATGGGATCTGACAGAACCTATTAGTGTTATCTACACGAGTTAATTCCTGCGCCACGAAGTTTCGTAATTCCTATAGGTGTTTTATTTACATTCGGGCAGATTGGTAATCCTATAGTGAGAGGCTTCTTTCTTTTATAATGATTCATTTTTATTTATTTCTAATGCAAATTTATTTACTATAAATATAAATAGCATTTTATTTCAGCCGTGTTTTCCATTCATGAATAGTAAAAAACATTAGGTATAGCCTTGATTCGTACAAGGACGTAATTGTCAATAAATGCCACTAACTCCTATACGTATGTCTAGATCACTCGTTTTGTTTATATGTAATTAACTACTACTGGAGCTACCAAAATAGTTTTAAGACATTGCTTACCCAAAATTTTGTTTTGTTTAGTACAATTTGCTTTAGCATTGTTATCATCTTCTCTCTCCTGCTTAGATAATATATTGTCAAATCTATTCATTTCAGTAGAGTATTCGTCCACAAAACTGACTCACTTTATTTTTCACTTTCAACCGTTTTAATAGTTTCTCAATCATTTTTAGTAATGTCTATTAAACTTCATTCTTAACTATCTATTTCACACCTCTACATTTCTAAATGTTTTCAAATTAAAGTGATTGCACACAGATTTTTATTCACACTAGCAGTTTTTTTTATGTTAATGTCCTCTAATTTATGGTTAGTTTTCTTAGCACTTAAATAACAAATTTTATTGAAGCAATCGAATTGTCCCTACTATCTTGTATCGTGATTTTGGCGGTAATTTTCTCCAGCGGCGACGCGTCTACTCCCGACAAACCACCGGGATTAACTGACGCGACGGTATCCGGGAGAGGGTGTAAGGGTGTTCACATTCGAAGCTTTGTATTGAAGCTACGTTCTTTGGAGACTGGATGTACACTTAAAGGAGTTTGTGTATCGAGACGCTGACAGCTACGAGCTCTTTAGAGATTACCATTTTGTATTTCAAGCTTAATACTGCAATACTGTTTGAACACCTGTCTGCAAATGTACCGACTGAAATATACAACAACAGTAAACTTTTTTTGTTAACCAAGCAATTTAAAATAAGAACAAAACAGTGAAATAAGGCATTGAAGAAATTTTCCGCTTCATACCCTATAAGGTACATATTAGGGTAGGTATTTCTTTGAATAGAATACAGATGATAGAGTACAGAAATAGATCAAAGCATGATTGTAATTTCTCAATTTGTAGCAACCCATGCTCAATTAAGTTGTAAAGGGATGAGGAAAGTTTGCGCTTGCTTCCTGAAACTATAACAATAGATCTTAGTTTTCCTGTAAATATAACACCCTGTTGAAAAAATGATAGCGATATCATTAACCAACGAAAACCTCCTGTCTAAAGACTAGACAATAAGAAAGATAGGAATAGTTTGTAATGTGAAATACTAGGACTTCATAAACATGAGCAGTTAAGAATAGATGAAGGTAGGTAATCAGAATTAACCGAGGAGTGAGACAATACAGGCTTATGAGAGGAAAAACATAAAAAAATCTTTACTAATTATTATAAATCCAAAGTGTGTTTGTTTAGTAAATTTGACTGATTCGCACAAGAAGAGCTAATTAGATTTGAATTTAATTTGGTATACGGTTAGGTACCTATCAATCTGGATTTATATATAGGCTACTTTTATTCTTGAAATACACGCAGGCAGAACCGCGGGTCGGCTAGTCAAAACCTTTTACACAGAACTTTCAAAGATAAATATAAAACTTCTCAAACTTCCTACACAGAAACTACACAATACGAAAATGTTAGCGAAACCTTGCTCTTAAAATATGCATCGCCAGCTATTTGTATGCGTTTACAGTGAGCAAATATACCCGTACACAGATGGACCGGGAGGGTGTTTCTTTTGAATGTAACGTCACGACTTTTATCCCCATTCGGGGGTAGTCAGAGGCTTGAGTGGCCATACACCACCACATTATGGAGGTATTAACCAACTCAAAGCCCACGTTTCACCTGATAGTCAGAACCCAACGTGACAGGTGGTGAACCTTGTCGCCGTGTGTACAGGAACTGACTATTACCTAATCCCGAGGGATAGGTAGGTTTCCTCACGATGTTTTCCCTCACCGTCAGCGAACTGTAAATTATGCACATAGATGAAAATTCATCCATTGGTGCATGCCCCACCTGGGATCGAACCTGGGACCTTCTGATTGGTAGCCCAACCTGTTCACCCCTAGGCTACAGTCGCTCCTTGGCCTTGGTGTTTCTTTATGTATGATTTTTTTTTCTGGAGATATATGTTATGTTGATCGTAAGAAAAAGGGTAACATGAAACAAGTGAAGTTATTTCGGTAACAGCTTCGCTTAGTACGGTCTAACCTTTGAAAGTTTAAGGCAGATCATGGACCAATTACTAAGGGGACTGGCCCTAAGCAACTCGGCCGAGTGGTCGGTTTAGTACTAACATCGACATAAAACGAAGCGATTAGTTCAACTATTTACCGGTAGATAGAACAATGAAAATGAAAAAACAATGACCACGTTTTTTTCATACATATATCATTCTAATAAGGGCACCTCTTTCTTTAGTCTTTTACTCTGTGAGGCAGATCAATACGAATATTCCCAGTGGTCTTGACAGCAGTCAGACCAGTAAATTTTCCTCCACTCAGATAAGACTAGTCATGATGACCAAAAAGGTCAAGTCCGTAACACCATCAACCGACGGTAGTGCATGAGAAGATGTATGAATGTGGATAAAGCAAAAGAGGTGTGTCGAAATCGTCACATGTGGCAATCAATAGCCTCTGCCTACCCCCGTGGGATATAGGCGTGAGTATATGTATGTATGTATGTATGATGACATCGTTGTTAAACACGTAGTCAAACTACTGTTTATATAATTTTCCGGCTTTTCCGAGAATTTTTGAAAGAAAATTTTTTGCTTGTTGCTCATCTCAAGTCTGTCACCGCCTTACAATAGCGTTACTAAGCATTTTTCAATATATGGATGCTTTGTAACACCGCTGTAAATGGATTTAACTTTCTAAGAAGCAAATAGAAACGTGTTTCATATTTTCTTATCCTTCACAAAATTAAAAAGAAGGCCAAGAGTCCATTACATTCGGAAAATACTTTTGTAAGAGCCCAGAGGGCCACTTTTGATAGTATTAATAGGTTTTTTACGTCGCAAGCATACGGTGGCATGTCCTCTATTTCAGAAGGGCCCATTACATTTCAAACAAATTTATTTCAAGACGATATAAAACTACAGCTTTATTTCAGAATGTTACGGTCACTCCATGGTTTTATAGTCGGGAATGTTAAAAAATAAAAATAATAATAATTTTAGCCCTTTTAACGTCCCACTGCTGGGCACGGGCCTCCCCTCAATGCGAGGGGGATTCAGGCCATAATCCACCACGCTGGCCCAGTGCGGGTTGGTGGATTTCACATGTCTAAAGACATGCAGGTTTCCTCACGATGTTTTACTTCACCGGAAAACAGTCGGGAATGTTATAAAATGAAAATAATAAATGAAATGAAACTTAAAAGCTTGTCTGTTCAAGGATTGATGAGAGATCTCCGTACAATTCAACATCATTAATATATAAAAATAAATATCACCAGAATGGGGGAGACCTCTGCCCAGCAGTGGGATAATGTAGGTTAAATAAAAAAAAAACAGACTTAAACACACCAACTATACAGTCGCAAAACTAAGCAACCTTGAACTTTGGCTAATATTATAGGGAAAATTGCAAAATTCGCTTCTGGCGAGAATCGAACCTGCAACCATTCGATGTAGTGACCCGAGCGGCCTACGCTCGAACCACGGCGTCAAGCGGTCGGAGCATGGATAAGTTACTAAGTCTTTACTCTGTGGGTTGGAGCGTCAATAGTTGAGCAATTGTATATTTTTAAATAGAGTACATAATCTACGCTGGACCGCAAAGCAAAAGGGTCGGTTAGAAAATCTTCAACATCTTCAAAAGTAACGGACCTAGCTTTATGATATAAAGAAGATATTAAAGATTTTCTAACCGAACTTTTTTCTTTGCGGTCCAGTGTATGTTTACATACATATTTATGTATACTTATAATAGAACATGTTTACACAAACATGTCCACAGGTATCTCCGAGGATGAGACAGTAATACATATTTATTGCTTATTATCCACCCCTTTGCGGCAGGGTATACATAAATCTGTGTAGAGAAAAAACAACCCTTGAATTAGGGATGCAAGCGTCCAAATCCTTTGAAATGAATGGGTAGGTGTGATTAGGGCTGTTGTTAGAGCCATAATAATATATAGGTCGGCTCGACCACCCTTTCATAGAAGATCGGCGTAATGTAGCTATGAGTGAGAAAGCCTTGAGCCCAATCTTGAAGGTGGTAGAGCCAAGCTGTAGCCAAGTGACTGCAGCTCATAAACGGGCTGGCTCGACCGGGGTAATACCACCCTCTCACAGAAGATCGGCGTAAAGCAGCTATTACAGATGCGTTTCGTACGATGAGTGAGAGAGCCGAATGCCCATCCCCCCTCCCCATCCCTCCATCCCACTCCCCTTCAGGTCGGCAATGTGCGAGCAATGCCTTTGGTATTGTAAGCATCTATAGGCTACGGTAACTGCTTAACATCAGGCGGGCCGTAAGCTTTTTTTCCACCGCAGTCCTATAAAAAAGACCTCTTTTACCGACCCCCTAACACAGTAATAAAATTACCGTCGTTGACAGTACATGTAGCTGGGTCGAAAACACCCCCAGAATTGGTCCACAGTGTAAATTGAAAAAAAAAAATTGTAAGTGAAAAAAAACCCTCTCCGTCCCCTTGTCTCATTCCCATTCAGTTCAGCAAAGTGCGAGCGATACCTTAGGTCCTGCAAGCATCTACAATATGTTAAAAAAACCCTGTCCGAGCCGAAACCGGTATTTAGGTTACCCAATCACATGACCAAATAATAAAAATAAAAAATAAAATCATGATAATATTCATTTAATTGTCAATGCCATTTATTTTTTTGCCTTTTTCCCTCAAAATGTAGCAAATTTTATAAATATGACAACACCGTTACCGGAAGTAATTATATTAGATCGTGTGGCGGCACCTCTGACCACAATTATGTGATGACGTCATTTTATGATTTTTTTAAAATGTAAATTGGGTTTTTAATTTCCACAAAAATATGGGAGGCCTTTGCCCAGCAGTGGGACACTTACTATGCTAAGAAATATTAAAAAAAAAAGATTTTTTTTACAAAAATATAATCTAATCTCGATACCCATCTATACGTTTTCGGGTCGGACAGGGTTTTCTTAACATGTTGTATAGGCTACTGGCGTGTCGTGCGATTGTTTGCCAGCTTAGTAACATAAAAAATAGAGCCTTTAAGGTCTCTGGTAATCTATATCGCCAGACTAAAACAATAATGGTGCCAAACCCCAGTGATACCCAGACCGGGGCAAATTACGAAAATGCAATTTCTGATATTTACCGGCGGGAATCGAACCCGAAACCACCAGATGCATTGAGCCGAGCTTAAGTGCGGGACCCCACCGCGGCGCACGGAGAGAGGCTACGCACGAAATGACGTCATTGACGTCAATGACGAACGAAATTATCATCATTGACGTCATTTCGTGCTCAGCGTGCGTAGCGTGCGCCGCGGTGGGGTCCCCCCATAAAGCCGGAAACCCACCGCGGCGCACGGAGAGGCCACCAACGTGGGTCAAGCTTCGCTTTGCAAGAAAATGTATGCAATTGTGTCCACCGCGGCGCACGGAGAGGCTACGCACGAAATGACGTCATGCATACATTATCTTGCAAAGCGAGGCGTGGCCCGTGTGCGTAGCCTCTCCGTGCGCTTCGGTGGGTTCCCGGCTTAAGCTTGTCGTCTAAATAAAAATAGAATATGAAAAATTATTACCGCTACAAAATACTTCAGTTGACAGCATGTCTTTCACAGCGACGTTAATCTACTGGAGCGGTGCGAAAAAATACACAAAATATTTTACGAACCAGAGATTTTTCTTGGCGTGTGACTTAATCAACTTACCTCGTCTTAAGATCTTATTTATTTCCTTAAGTTGAAGGTTCGTTTAAACTCTTGCATTTAATTTAGTTGAAGCTAACTAATGATTTATTATGAGTTGAAACCACAGAGTAAAGACTAAAGAGAGAGGTGCCCTTATTAGATATTTGTATGAAACAAAACGTGGTCATTGTTTTTCATTTTCATTTTACAATTTACCGGTAAATAGTTGAACTACTCGCTTCGTTTTATGTCGATGTTAGTACTAGGCCGACCACTCGGCCGACTTGCTTAGGGCCAGTCCCCTTAGTAACTGGTCCATGGTTAAAACTATGCTGTCTTTTGCGCTTTAAAAACTATATTTTTAAACTTCCATGTTTCTAACATGAGTGGTTTGGGCTGTGACAGATGGACAGACACAGATAACGAAGTGATCCTTTCTAAAAGGGTTCAGTATTTTCCTTTTGAGGTACGGAACCCTAAAAATAATACTTATCTTTTTTTTTAACGGTGAGGGAAAACATCGTGAGGAAACCTACCTATCCCGCGGGATTAGGTAATAGTCAGTTCCTGTATACACGGCGACAAGGTTCACCACCTGTCACGTTGGGTTCTGACTATCTGGTGATACGTGGGCTTTGAGTTGGCTTAATACCTCCACAATGTGGTGGTGTATGGCCACTCAAGCCTCTGACTACCCCCCGAATGGGGATAAAAGCAGTGACGTTATATTATTATTACTATTTATCTTCTTTTTTTTTTTTTTTTTCATAATGACTATGTATCTTTTTAATGACCGCCGCCGTCTCGATTTCGGCATTATACGTTTTTGAGTGATGTTGAGGAGGTCGTAGCCTAGTTGGTAAGACGCCCGATACATCGGCGTGTTAAGCCACGTTCGGCTCGGTCGGGCCTTGGATGGGTGTCCGAATTATAACATCTGACCTCCTCCGTGCTTCAGAGGGCACGTTAAGCTGGCGGTCCCGGGTGTCATTTGAAGATCTTTGACAGTCGTTACAGGCAGTCGGAAGCCTGAAAAATCTGACAAAAATGGTCTTACCCTTAGTTAGCCGATAGTCCCACTAGTTGGGTCTCGGAGGGCAGATGGCAATCGCTCCGTGTAAATATCGGTGATCAGCCAAAATCAGGGTAGACTGAAAGCCGACCCCTCATAATGGGAAAAGGCTAGGAAGAAGAAGACGTTTTTGAGTGATGTTAGAAATACACATTCTGTATTTTAGAATATTGTCTATATACCCTAAGACAGAATAACAAAGGTCCACCCTGTAAAGATGTGATAAACGGCTTTATATTAAAAGCACGCTGTAACGCTGGTGCTTGTTTTTAAAAGTCGCTGTAAAAAGCGCGGAAGCTTTTCTGCTTTTTAATATTTTTTCTTACTTTTCTGCTTTCTACTTTTTTAGTGCTTTTGTGCATTGAAATTTTAGTTAGCAAAAAAATATCTGCTGAAAAATTGATAGTGAGCCTTATGCGCATAGAAATATGGTTGTCAATAAAGTTTAAATAAAACACTTGTCTAATATAATTTAGTATCAATGTATTGCGTTTTATGGGTAAAGAAATAAGGTTCAATTTAATTAAATATTGATTTGAGCTGTATTTTCATAACAATAAGGTTACTTTTTGTAAATTTTTGGATTTTTTTTCTCTTTCTGGCCTTCATTGCTTAAAAGCTACATGCTTGTGTATGTAAGCGCGCTTGTGTGCTTACGTAAAAAAACGAACTATTCAAACGGCTTTTCGTTTAAGCACCCACTTCTACCACCCTGTATTGTCTATTTAAAGTAGTGAATGTACAGTGTTACTCAAACATCGGGGCTGATTTGGGTCGGTGTCAAATATAACAGTGCAAAGAAACCCTTGTTTCGGAGTCGTGTCAATAGGGGACAGGTTAACTTGTTTGGGAATATAGACGAGATTTTAAAATGAAAAAAGCCTAAAAAGGTAATGGAATCATACCAACTGTATGGTCCTAAACAAAGGAATGCTTGCACCATGGACCAATTACTAAGGGGACTGGCCCTAAGCAAGTCGGCCGAGTGGTCGGCCTAGTACTAACATCGACATAAAACGAAGCGAGTAGTTCAACTATTTACCGGTAGATAGAACAATGAAAATGAAAAACAATGACCACGTTTTTTTCATACATATATCTAATAAGGGCACCTCTTTCTTTAGTCTTTACTCTGTGGCTTGCACTATGCCTACCACACTATAGATCCCAGGCACTGAAACTAGGACAAATTACGAAAAGTCCGTTTTCGAAATTTGCCTCCGGCCTTGTTTGTATAAAAAAAACAACTACATGATATTTTATGTTATAATAGCACTGTGATAGCCTTATTCTAGCGCGGCGTAAGACCTTGGTCTCTTATTAAATGCTACAAGTGACGTCCGACTTTTCCGATTGACGTCTGAACGTCAGGCACAGCATCAGCGGTCATTAATTTGGTACAAGTTTTCATCCATAGATTAATTTTAGTTTCCACGGCGCTCCAACTAGATGGAGCATGCGCACTAATAAAATGCGGCAACTGATAATGCTCAAATTTTTGAGTACTTCAGTACATCTGACAGCAACCATTGTATGAAACTGACAGGCCGCGTCGAAAATAAGTTGCCTCATTTCTGGAAATGATTTTTCTTAGTAGGGCGGTATCTAGTAAATCTATGTTTTCATCCCTAACTAAAATTAATTGTATTTTTTAAATATTTTTTGCTTGGTACACATCGATGGATTAGTTACAGCAAAATTTTATTGAAATTCACCATTTAAGCGATCACATTTGAAAAGGTACTGAAGCACTCTCAGCCGGAATCCGACGTGAACAAAAGATCCGGCGATGAATGAAAAAAGTAGATTTTGATCCGTGCCTCGCGAGCGGAGTTCCCCGGATAATCCGCGCTTATACCCGGAGGCGTACGCGAAGTTCAATAGCGGATTTTGAGAATACCTACTTATATTATTAAACTCTATTGTAAAATATTTCACGAATAACGCTTGCGTATCTTACGATTATTTTTTTTATAGGACTGCGATGGCATAAAAGCGTACGGCCCGCCTGATGTTAAGCAGTTACCGTAGCCTATAGACGCTTGCAATACCAAAGGCATTGCTCGCACCTTGCCGACCTGAAGGGGAGTGGGATGGAGGGAGGGGGAGAGGGGGTGGGCTTTCGGCTCTCTCACTCATCGTACGAAACGCAGCTGTAATAGCTGCTTTACGCCGATCTTCTGTGAGAGGGTGGTACTACCCCGGACGAGCCAGCCCCTTTATGAGCTGCAGTCAATTGGCTACAGCTTGGCTCCACCACCTGCAAATTGGTATTCTACCGACATAGAATGTATAACGTCACGACTTTTTATCCCCATTCGGGGGTAGTCAGAGGCTTGAGTGGCCATAACCCACCACATTGTGGAGGTATTAAGTCAACTCAAAGCCCATGTTTCACCAGATAGTCAGAACCCAACGTGACAGGTGGTGAACCTTGACGCCGTGTATACAGGAACTGACTATTACCTAATCCCGAGGGATAGGTAGGTTTCCTCACATAGAATGTCTCTAGTTTTATTGCCTTTATTTTGAATCGGAATACCTAGTATACCTACCTACCTAGCACCTAACCACCTACCTAGTACCTAGTGAAATACCTAGTATACTATTTTTTTTAGAAATTTCGAAGTTTTAATGAAATCGCATCAATACCTGGATGCGATATCTCGCTACATAGATAAATAACTAATTTTAGTATATATTTCAAAGATTAACTTCAGTTTTCCTGCCCTAAATGAAATTCCCGACAAAGGCAGTCTTTTACAATAAAAAAAGATATTAGATAATTTAAATCCTTTGTAAATAAATGGACTGTTAATAAAATTCTCTGAATAGAAATTATTAAACGGGCTGAAGCGAGTTTTCGACCTCTTAGTGTAATTATTTTCTCATCCCGACCTCAAAGGAGGCGAAGAATTGAAGGTAAGTTAGATAAACGCTGAAACTTTCAGTTTTATCTTGTACGTTTTAGTTATTACAGCACTTTCCTTATCTGAAAACTTTGAGTTTGAAGCTCCTTACTTAAAGACTGTATTTGGTTACTCTAAGTTTCGACTTTAGCTAAAGTAAAAGTAAACTTTAATTTGTAGTAGTAGACGAATTTAGTGACAGTGTTGCCAGATTGGGGAGATGCCCTGCAAATTCGGGGGCTTTTTTCACCTTTGGGGGGGAGATTCGGGGGGACGGATTCTTTGGGGGGATTTTCGGGGGGAAAAATAAACACGGAGGATCATCAATACATACTTATTTTCATTTTTCAGTAATAAATTCTATCTATTAATTCAATTAGTTTGTTATCGTTTTGTGACGAAGTTATTAGGAAAGAGTACCTATTTTTGTTTTTGTATAAAAAATAAAAATTTAAATGTTTTGGGGGGATTTTTTCTCAAAAAGTTAATTTTCGGGGGTTTTTGAAAAAAAATTGGGGGAACCTCACATGGTCATCTGGCAACACTGAGTGACACCCTGACTAGGAAATTTACGACACGGTAATTTCCGTTGCCCCGCCGGATTCGAACCTGGAACCACCCGATGCAGTAATCCGAGCGACCTACGCTCAGACTACTAGAACGAGCGATAAAATAAATAAATAATTATCGCCAGACTTACATACCAACTGTATGGTCGCAAACTAATGCTTGATCTCAGTGGCACCAAGATCGGGGGGCTTACCACCACCTCTTATAGCAGTTTTGTTTTAACGTTTCAGCGGCCATTTGCACAAAAAGACGCTGAATCGTTAAAACGTTCCTGTAATTGAATCGCAATAAGAGTTCGTGGTAAGCCCCCAGGGCAATTTACAAAAAGGCCTTTTCCGAAATTTGCCTCCGGCGGGAATCGTACGTAGTACATAGGTATACATCGTATCATACATACATAGGTAGAGATGTCAATATACACTGGACCGCAAAGAAAACGGGTCGGTTAGAAAATCTTCAATATCTTCAGAAGTGCCCGACCTAGCTTTATGAAATAAAGACTAAATTAAAGAATATTTTACTGGCTTAAGTGAAAATAAAAAAACGGCCAAGTGCGCATCGGACTCGCACGTTAAGGGTTCCGTACCACCGTAGAACAGAAACGTCAAGAACATAGTCTTAATTTTTAAATTTTATTTTATTTTTTCTATTTGTTGTTGTAGCGGCAACAGAAATACGCATTCTGTGAAACTTTTAAGTCTCTAGGTACCTATTACGGGTCGTGAGATACAGCCCCCTGACAGACGGACGGACGAACGGACAGACATACAGCGTAGGCTTAGTAATAGGGTCCCGTTGGCAGCCTTTGGGTAAGAAACCCTAAAAAATGAATTGAAGCTTTTTATCTAAATATATAAGAATCAAAGTCCTGATTGACTGACTGACTGACTGACTGACTGACAGACAACGCACAGCCTAAACCGCTGATCGTAGAGACTTGAAATTTGGAGGGTGGGTTTGTCTTGACGTGTAGAGGTGTACTAAGAAAGGGTTTTTTGAAATTCAACCCCTAAGGGGGTAAAATAGGGGATGATAGTTTGTATGGAAGTTCGTCATTTTTGAAGTTAGAATTATGAAAATTGCTGAATAGGTGTCTTTTGAAAAATAAAAAAATATGGATTTCAGGGTTTTTGAAAATTCAACCCCTAAGAGGGTAAAATAGGGGATAAAAGTTTGTATGGAAGTTCCGTCATTTTTGAAGTTAGAATTATTTAAATTGGTGATTAGGTGTATTTTCAAAAATAAAAAATAGTTATTTCAGAGTTTTTGAAAATTCAATCCCTAAGGGGGTAAAATAGGGGAATGAAAGTTTGTATGGTAGTTCGTCATTTTTTAAGTTAGAATTATGAAAATTGCTGACTAGGTGTGTTTTAATAATGAAAATGATTAATGTTATGGTTTTTAAAATTCAACCCCAAAGGGGGTGAAATAGGGATGAAAGTTTGTATTGAAATTCGTCATTTTTGAAGTTATAATGATGAAAATTGTTGTTTAGGTTTCTTTTTACACATAAAAAAGATTAATTTTAGCGTTTTGGAAAATTCATTCAATTCAATTCAATTTAATTTATTGTGTATCATAGGTAAGTACAGAGGTGAACATGGTTACTTAAAATATTTTGCTCTCTATGAACTGCCTATACGGCGTACAATTTTTGCCTGCCTACCTAATCAAATAATAATAATGATAGTAAATGTGATAATAAACTAGAAATGAAACCTCATCCCCTGGGGGTGTAAAATAGGGAATGAAAGTTTGTACGGCGGTACCGATTCGGGCTAATCTCTGAAACGGCTGGACCGATTTTGACGGGACTTTTACGGGCTAATACGATACGGGATCCGGGATATCCGAGATACGGGATCCGATATCCGGGATACGGGATCTGGGATCCAGGAAACGGGATAAGGCTCCGGCAAACGGAAGCTGGGATCTGGAAAACGGGATCCAGGATTCAGAAAATGAGATACGGGACCCGGGAAACGAGATCCGGGGTATGAAAACCGGGATGTGTAATACGGGATGTGGAATACGGGATCCGTGATATCCGGGAAACGGGATCCGGGATCCGGAACACGGAATCTGGGATCCGGGGAACAAGATCCGGGATACGGGACCCGGGAAACAAGATCCGGGATATGAAATTCAGGATATTTGATACGGGATTTACGATATCCGGGATACGGAATCCGGGAGTTAGCAAACGGAATCTGAGAAACGGGATACGGGGTCCGGGATATACGGGATCCGGAAAACGGGATCCGGGATACGGGATCCGGAAAACGGTATCCAGGATCCGGGCAACGAGATCCAGGATACGGGACCCGGGAAACGAGATCCGGGATACGAAATCCGGGATATATGATACGGGATCCGTGATATACGGGATCCGCATAACGGGATCCAGGATACGGGATCCGGAAAACGGTATCCAGGATCCGGGCAACGAGATCCAGGATACGAGCCCGGGAAACGAGATCCGGGATCCGGGAAATGGGATCCGGGATCCGATTTTTTTGAATTTAAATTCTGCGCGGACGAAGTCGCGGGCAAAAGCTAGTATTTAATAAATGTAAAATAAATAAAATGTGATTGAAGATATTATTGAAGATTTTCTAACCGACCCTTTTTCTTTGCGGTCCAGTGTAGTTTAAGTTCAAAGAGCAAACCATAGCTCTCCGAACTAAGGTAAGGTTCTTATGGCAGTAGGTAGAGTCCTTTCTTTTTTCTTTCACTCGAGGTCTAAAAGAAGTCTCTGTATACGGGCTCTGTTGACGGGCCCGTTGGCGTGGTTGGCGCGGTGGCGCCATTCACGCTGCAGGTCGTAGGTTCGATTCCTACCCGGGACATGCATTTGTGTGCATGAACATGTCTGTATGTCCCGAGTCTGGGTGTGTATGTATATTAAGTATGTATTTACAAACAAAAAGTAGTATATGTAGTAATATCAGTTATCTGGTTTCCATAGTACAAGCTGTGCTTAGTTTGGGATCAGGTAGCCGTGTGTAAAAAATGTCCCAGGATATATTATTATTATTATTATTATTATTATATGAACTGCAGTCAATTGGCTACAGCTTGGCTCTACCACTTATAACTTACTTACCAAACACATAATTAAATATAAACATAGTGCAACATATAATTTAATCTTTGTAACCCCAATTTTTTTACCTAAGTTGTCAAATAAATGATTACTTACTTACTTACATAGTACCTACTTACTTGTAATAAGTTTTAGATAAAATTATTATATGCACTATCACATGTTGATTAATTTAATTAATGTTTTTAATTTGTAGCTTTTAATAATTATATTTTTTTATGTGAAAATTATCGACGTCTGGTGCGATAAATGTTAACTGATGTTATTGGAATGACCTCATTAACATTATGTGATATTCTATCAAATACCTAATAATTAACTATGGAGATTATATTTTAGGCCTCAAATATACGAGCGGCACTTGCCGTGGACAAAGCCAACTGCAGTCGTCGACAAGTCGGCGCTAGCCGTCGGCTCGTCGGCGCGGCAGACAGCAGACGTCAGTCGGTCTTATAAAATTGTAATGCCGTCTGCCGTCGCGGCACATGGCATCGCCAATGCAGCTGTGGACAGCAGCCGCCAACGTGCCGACGGCTAGCGCCGATCAGCCCCCCTAGCCAAATGGCTTCATCTACAAGTTCCTACAAATCGCTACGTTTCATGTATGGAAATGACATAAGTCACGTGATCTACTTATCGACTCGTAATGTAATTTCTATACATTGAAGCGTAGCGATTTGTAGAAACGCTGATAAACGAAGCCACTTGGCTAGGGGGGCAGTGTCGTCGACTGCAGTTGGCTCCGTCGCCGGCAAATGCCGCTCGTGTGTTCGCAGCCTTCTTTGACCGAAAACGTTATAGTGCACTTTTGGTGTCCTTCGCAAGGTTAGACCTTAGTATTTAAATCAGTTACAATTTTTTTCTGATTGATGTGATAAGTTTAATTAGGGTTTAATAAAAGTAGGGTATAAAACGGGTCGCAGGGCTCTGGTCCGGCAGTGCGCTGCTACTGCCGCCATGTTCTACTGCACAGTTCTCCTGCTGCTCGCGGCGACTGCCGATGTGTTCGGCTACAGTGAGTACTTCTTCTTATCTTAGGTTAATGGCTAACCTGGTGTCAGAGTTGTTCAAGCCGCCCGAAGGCCTGTGACAGGGCTTAACGACTGCTGCCTAGATGATGTTACGTAGACTTTGCTTTTCCGATCGTTTTATTGGTTCGATTCCCGCCAGAGGCAAATTTCGGAAACGGCCTTTTCGCAATTTGCCCCGAGGAGCTAGCCAAGTGGCATGAACGCTAATCGAATAGAATAGAATAAACTCCACAATGTATGGAAATGTCAAACGTCGCTATGTAGATCAACAACAAGTTGCTATGTAGATCACGTGACTTATGTCATTTCCATACATGAAGCGTAGCGATTTGAACGAACGCTCGTAGACGTCAGCCACTTGTCTAGCCCACAGAGTAAAGACGAAAGAAAGAGGTGCCCTTATTAGATATATGTATGAAAAAAAAACGTGGTCATTGTTTTTAAATTTTCATTGTTCTATCTACCGGTAAATAGTTGAACTACTCGCTTCGGTTTATGTCGATGTTAGTACTAGGCCGACCACTCGGCCGAGTTGCTTAGGGCCAGTCCCCTTAGTAATTGGTCCATGGTCTAGCCCTTCTGGTCTGGTACGGTATCCATAGTACCAGCTTTGCTTGGTCCGGGACCATATAGTTGGTGTGTTTTACTGGCGATTACTTTGCGATTACATTGACGGGCCCGTTGGTGTGGTTGGTTGAGATTCCGCCTTTCACGCTGCAGGTCGTAGGTTCGACTCCTACCCGGGACATACATTTGTGTGCATGAACATGTCTGTATGTCCAGAGTCTGGGTGTAGTTACAAACAAAAAAGCGACTGTAGCCTAGGGGTGAACAGGTTGGGCTAACAATCAGAAGGTCCCAGGTGCGATCCCCGGTGGGGCATGCACCAATGGATGAATTTTCATCTATGTGCATAATTTACAGTTCGCTGACGGTGAGGGAAAACATCGTGAGGAAACCTACCTATCCCTCGGGATTAGGTAATAGTCAGTTCTTGTATACACGGCGACACGGTTCACCACCTGTCACGTTGGGTTCTGACTATCTAGTGAAACGTGGGCTTTGAGTTGGTTAATACCTCCACAATGTGGTGGTGTATGGCCACTCAAGCCTCTGACTACCCCCGAACGGGGATAAAAGTTGTGACGTTACATTACATTTTACATTACAGTTACAAACAAAAAGTAGTATGTGTAGTAATATCAGTTATCTGGTTTCCATAGTACAAGCTCTGCTTAGTTTGGGATCAGGTAGCCGTGTGTAAAAGAATGTCCCAGGATATTATTATTATTATTAAAAATGTGTTATCTATCAGGCTTCAACAATTCTCCGAATGTGGGCATCGTGGGTGGTGAGCCTGTGTCGATCTCGGAGGTGCCGTTCATGGCGGCTCTCCGCCTAAATGGAAATTATCACTGGTGCGGGGCTTCTGTGATCCACAAGCAGTTCGTCTTGACGGCAGCCCATTGCATCGTGCCGTAAGTGTTTCCCATGGGTCCAATCAATGGAAATTGGCCTCCTTTTTTAAAAGTTGTTAACATTTTTCTTAAGGGCCATAACATACTGGGACGCCATGGCGACGTCGCCGGCTACGTATCCAAACAATTTGTATTGATGCCGACGTCGCCAATCCGTCGCCAGGTGTGTTACCTGTCATACATTTCAATACGAATTAGTTGGCTACGGTGGCTGGCGACGTCGACATGGCGTCCCGATGTGTTATAACTCTAATATAGGCATCTTATAACTGATAGATGTTAAGTATTATATGGAATTTACTGATTTATTTGTTAAAATTTATTTTTTATGCGTATGTTAAAAAAACTACATAATAATACAGTTTTTTTATGATTTGGTATTTGGCTAATGGTTCGAAATATTCGGCCGAATACCGATTAGTAAAAAAAGCAGCTGAATAGGCCGAATAGCGAATAGTAGCCGAATATTCGTGGCTTCTTTAATTCTTAGTTATTGTGAGATTTTATAATTTTAGTTACCTAACATGGACTGTATCTGAAATAAATTGAATTTAATAGTTACATTATAGTTTCATAGATAGATCATGTTAATTTAATCTAGCTTGGATCGGTCGTTGTGGAAAACCTTGGGGGAGGCCTATGTCCAACAGTGGACGTCTTTTGGCTGAAATGATGATGATGGTAATGATGATTGTTATTATTGATTCAGAAACCGGAAGTACAAAGTTGCAGTTGGTACGGACAATATCGAACAAGGACAGTTGTATGAGGTTGAAAAGATTATTCCTCATCAGAGGTACTCCAACATAACACACGACTATGATATATGTTTGGTGAAGTTGACTCAAGAAATTACTTTCGGACCGAATGTATCAACCATTCCAGTGGCTGATAAAACGATCAAATTGAAGCCAGGAATGGTGTTCAGTGCCACTGGATGGGGGTATACCAAAGTAAGTCATCGTCATGCAGAGTTGGTAGCGCCTACACCACGGAATAATCACCATTTGGACACCGCAGGATACGACAAAAGATTCCGAAACACATACGCTTGATAAAGCGTATAAGATTTGGTATCTACAAGGCGTAGCGTCCGCTCCCGACAAATCACAATAGCGGGATCCAGAAGGCTCGCATGCTGCGTGCGACATGTGACCGAACAGCCTCAGTCACATGGCGAGCCATGCCAACAGCGATAACATTCTCGTTGTCTCATGACTAGGCCAAACTAGGCCAAGTGACAGCGCTCGGGTGCGGCAGGGCGAGCATTTGGCTCGGTCGCGCCCTGTCAATTTCAGCGAGGCAAAGCTGCCTCGCGGGGCATGCGATTCATCTGGAAACAGCAAATGGCGTTGCCTCCGTTCCCGCCCTGCGACTTTTTTTCGAAATTATTGTGATGCAAGTTTTTCGTAGTGCGGAGTCCAAAATGTTGGTTGATCCATGGTCCATCCGTACCACTTATCTCGCTCCTGATAACGTTATCTACTTGTTCAGACGTGAAACTGATTACTAAACCCATAAACATAAATCTGAACGTATTTTCCTTATTATGCTTTGCCGTGTTAATTATTTATTGGCGCTTTAAAAGTCTCTACCACGACTTTGCCCGCTAGTCACTCGACTCTACGTAAGATATTTATATCATAAATGTTACGGCTATTGGTTAACCAAGAATACCAATATTTTACGTGGGTACTTTCGACTAGCGTGCGCTAGAGCCACATTTTTTTTTAATTCACAAAAATCGTAGGTATATTAAAATATAAATTTTGTAAAACTCTAACTTAGAATGCTTTTACCACCTGCGGACCTAATACGGTCCTTATGCAATATTGCTAATGAATTGCATTGCAATTCATTTTTCTGATTTTCTGAGGAAACCTTAGCAATTCCGCAAAATTTATGTATTATAGTGACACATTTTACGCCATTCGTGACAGTTTCACGGAAATTTAGAGGATTCTGCTGGAGGGTTGGAAAAATGAATTGCTTTAGCAGAATTGCCGCAATTCATATTTGTGACGGTATTAACCCCACTGTTCGGAATGGCATTCAAACAGAGAAGTGGCCAAAAACTATGTGATAAATCCTTAGAAAGTATAATTATGTTAATTGTGGCTAAACTCTTCACTGTACAGGTTAGCACTCATCTATCAACTCGGCACCCAACCAGCACCGCCTCGTCGGTCGGCGTCCACTAACTGAACCGGAAATAAGTGGACCACGCGCTGACCACGCGGAGTTCACTCGTTGACCACGCGCGGACCACTGGTTGATCACGCCACGTTTATGGTGTCAAAGTAGCGTCCGCCCGCGGACCACCTGTCGACAACGAGTGGACGCCGAGCGGCGAGGCGGTGCTGAGGGCCTACTCTGTTTCAAACGAAAACGAAATTTCGGACGAAATTCGCGTATTTCCTACTACGTTTCTCATTGATTCCGACATTTCTTACGAATTAAAATTGTTTGACGTCTTCGTCGTCGTCGAATATAAACGTCAAACTATTTTCGTCCGTAAGAAATGTCGGAATCAATGAGAAACGTAGTAGGAAATACGCGAATTTCGTCCGAAATTTAGTTTTCGTTTGAAACAGAGTAGGCCCTCTGGTTAGGTGCGGGGTTGATAGATGAGTGCCGACGTTTTCCTTCCTTATAAAAGGTCCAGTAGACTAATCCTGAGGGCTTTACTCTACTTAAACTCTATAAAGAGAGGTAGTCTCTACATTCATCTACTTTCCACAGGAAGGAGGCAATGTTTCGGCTGAACTACGTCGAGTGTCGGTGCCGTTTGTAAAGCGCCGGGAATGCCAACTTTACTATTTACCGAACAATGCGATAACTATGAGAATGTTCTGCGCCGGAGAAGATGGGAAGGATACTTGTACCGTAAGCGCCCACGTGCTTTATTTGTCTATAATATCTACACACCGACTGTATGGTCCCAGACTAAGCAACGCTTGTACTATGTCTATACAATGGTCTGGGGACGTCAGTGACGCCCCATAGAGCACTCACCCAGATCCATTCACTTAGGCGCTAAGAAGACGTTGACGTTGAAAGCGAAATTATGAACTATATTATACTTTTTACCCTTCCCAAGATAGGACACGTGACCTGTCGCTACGAATCTGTCGCATTTTATTCGCGCAAGCGCCCTGCGCAATCTGTCGAATTTTTCGATCAGGACACGTTTCCCCTGTCGCGAGTTTATCATTTTTTACCCATCCCAAGAAAAGTGCACAACGCCGCTAAAGTAGTTTTAAATTTGAAAAAAAGCTTGAAAATCCAGAACGCGTGGCAGTTTCATTGGCTCATTGTCCTAACCTAACATAATCAGTATGTGTTATTCACAGGCCGACAGCGGTGGACCCCTGGTGGTGAACAAAGTGCAAGTGGGCATCACATCATTCGGGGCCCGCTGCGGAGACTTCCCGGCGGTCTACACGAAGATATCCGTCCTGGAACCCTGGATCAGACACACAATAGCCAGGAACAGTTAATTATCTTGAGTTGACGACCACTCCATTTACTGCTTACATGTTTTGAACTATTAAAATAGTGGTCTGACTGGGATCGTCTTTTATTTTTCTTGGGAAATCCTCATGCATTGTTAAGGCGGAAACCCACCGCGGCGCGCGGCGCACACCGCCACGGTTACGTTTTGCAAGAAAATGTATGTATGATGTCATTTCGTGCGCAGCCTCTCCGTGCGCCGCGGTGGACACGGTTACAAACATTTTCGTGTAAAGCGAAGCTTGACCCACGTACGTAGCGTGTGCGTGGCCTCTCCGTGCACCGCGGTGGGTTTCCGCCTTAAGTCTCGGAGAGGCAAAGTAAACCTTTTTACGGGGATTGACAGATGCCTATAGAATAAAACCCCAAGCTGAAAAGCTTCGACATGTTAAAGAGGCTCGAAGAGCTCCAAAATAAATGCACCTGAGCCCCCCATGTACGTCTAGTCACGTCTAGTGGCATTTTTGTTGGGCCTTTATTATTAGCAATAGGGTATTCAAATATAATAATGATCGCTGGATGCGATAGGGGTCTAATTAAGATAATGTTTCTAATTTAATTTCTTAAACATGTTTGATTTTGAACCATTTAAAATAATTATTTATTTGCGGGGTCCAGAACACTCGCATACCGCGCGAGGCTCCTCACCCACATGCCGCGCGAGGCGAAGGGCGAGCCAACCTACATTCTAGACAGAGAAGGGTATACCCGCGGGTACAACATTAAAGTTCTGTTTTAGTCATGACTAAGCCAAAGTTGGCGAGGCAAATGACAGCGCTCGGATGAGGCAGCGCGAGCATTTGCCTCGCGCGCGCCATGTGAACCTTAGCGAGGCAAAACTGGCCATTGACAGATGTAATGAGGCCGGTGAAATTATTTTAATTATCTCATTAAGCATTTATTAGTAGTATAACTAGGTAGAAACCTGATTAGGATTTAAAAAAATCCATAATATGGATTTTAAAAAACCATAATATGGATTTAAAAAAATCCATAATATGGATTTAAAAAAATCCATAATATGGATTTAAAAAAATCCATAATATGGATTTAAAAAAATCCATAATATGGATTTAAAAAAAAACCATAATATGGATTTTTTTAAATCCTAATCAGGTTTTACAGACAACCAGATTGTAGCATGACAATACACTCACTTTTTCGGCTCACTACGTCGTAATTTTCCCTGCCTCCTAGCAAAGTTGGTCCGTCTACAAGCGTTTCTACAAATCGCTACGCTTCATGTGTGGAAATGACATACGTCACACATTGGCAGTTGCCGTGAGCAGCAGCGACTCGTTTTATACTATAATGTTATCTATATAGATAACATTATAGTATAAAACGAGTCGCGTGGCTCTGGTCCGGCAGTGTGCTGCTAATGCCACCATGTTCTACTGCACAGTGCTGCTGCTCACGGCAACAGCCGATGTGTGACGTATGTCATTTCCACACATGAAGCGTAGCGATTTGTAGAAACCCTTGTAAACGGACCAACTTTGCTAGGAGGCAGGGAAAATTACGACGTAGTGAGCCGAAAAAGTGAGTGTATTGTCATGCTACAATCTGGTTGTCTGAAATAAATTAATATGTTTACAGGGTGACAGTGGAGGACCTCTGATGTGGAAGGATGTGCAAGTGGGCA
The DNA here is from genome assembly GCA_947859195.1 of Drymonia ruficornis. Taxonomy (NCBI): domain Eukaryota; kingdom Metazoa; phylum Arthropoda; class Insecta; order Lepidoptera; family Notodontidae; genus Drymonia; species Drymonia ruficornis. Next base: position 7,650,148 of record OX401924.1, read on the forward strand.
TCTCATCCAGGAGCATGCTCTGCGACCACTATCCGGCGGTATTCAACAAGATATCTGCTATCTTATCTCGGATTAATGATACTATAGCTAGCCACATTTAACTGTCGTATTTCTGTTGCGTTCTATTCACCTTGCCGTTGACGAAGCTGACAATAATTTCTTTAGTCAAAGCTTATGAAAAGAATGTCCTGGAATAAAAGGTCCCACATAGCCGTATTTCCCTATCACGAGCTAAACTATTTTCGAAATATTATATTTAAAAAAGTTTCTCGTTTATTTATCCAAGTATTTGTCGACTAAGCACCCAACTATTAGTTAAAATGGACGTAATTTTTACTCATTTTGACGCTATTTGACGCAAAATTAGAAAATAATAAAAATACAACCGCTTACTCTATTTATTGGTCACTGTAATTTTCAAAATTTCATTTGTATCATCTTCTGTATTTGTATACAGCAATTTTTGTATTGTGTGAACCATAGACAAATGAAAAATATTTACTCTTTGCTGTGACCATAACCTTATCCGCACTAGACATAGGTACCTAGCGGGAAGCCGCAGGCGGTGGCGGGTGTGCGGGCGGGGAAGCCACATTCCATCCGAGCGCCTAGTTGGCTTGGTGGAGTGTAGATACCAATCTTCACAAAATGTTCAAAATGTTCTTTGTTTTCTGCATTCCACGTTTTGTACACAAACTGTTAAAGGCACAGTCGTGTGCGCACATCGAAACGTTTGATCCGTTACCTGTCACACGATACTACTACATGACGGGCCCGTTAGCGTGGTTGGCGCGGAGGCGCCTTTCACTCTGCAGGTCGTAGGTTCGATTCCTACCCGGGACATGCATTTGTGTGCATGAACATGTCTGTATATCCCGAGTCTGGGTGTATATGTATATTAAGTATGTATTTACAAATAAAAAAGTCGTATATGTAGTAATATCAGTTATCTGGTTTCCATAGTACAAGCTCTGCTTAGTTTGGGATCCGGTAGCCGTGTGTAGAAAATGTCCCAGGATATTATTATTATTATTAATGTCGTATTTGTCACTTCATCATAAAGCACGTAAAAAATACCTTTGTTTTATTGTTTCCCTATACTAAGTCATTCCTTCGCCTGTTTTTCAAAGTAAAAAGTTTGATAGCGTAAGTATTATTTTTAAGTTGGTACTTTTTAGTGAAATCGATTTTATTTGTTGTCCATTACAAACAATTTCCTACACGTTGTAACACACATACATTATTATGACGTAGTTTTTAATTAACACTAACAGATGCTGTTGGTTCAACGTCTTAAATTTAGGACTACCCGCCACACACTCCCACCACTGTTACTCCTGTAAGCCAGGATCGACAATGGTGTCCAACGATGATGCCAAGGTTTGACCCTCGACGAGTCCCGGGGAGAATAACATAGAGCAACCAACATTTTGTGTTTCCGAAATGGGGTATATTTACACTTGTCCACACTGTAGGTACCTACACACAAGGCTAGTTTTATGGGTAGATTAGATGCGTAAAACCTTATCAATGCGAGATTATTAAAATAATTGCAGCGTCCTCGTTACACTATCGCTTCTAATGAACGTTAAAAAAATATTAAAAAAACCGGCCAAGTGCGTGTCGGACTCCCACATAAAGGGTTACGTACACCGTAGAATATAAAGAAACATCCCAAAAAATGTTGACCTTTAGAGGCACACGTTGAAGTCTTTTGTATGAAATCCGACCATAAGACAATAAGTAAAAAATTTCGAGTTTTTGGTGTGGCGCTCTTTATTTATTTTTTTCGTATTTGTTGTTGAAGCGGCAACAGAAATACACATTCTGTGAAAATTTCAACTCTCTACCTTAATTAGGTTACGTTTAGGTTACGGTTAGATTACGGTTCCTAAGATACAGCCCGCTGACAAACGGACAGACGGACAGCGCAGGCTTAGTAATAGGGTCCCGTTGGCACCCTTTTGGTACGGGACCCTAAAAATAACTTGTTGATTAGAAATGTATTATCTTAAGACGAGGGTTCGAAATTTGGTTGATTTTCTATTCTACTTTTTCTTTAAGTAAGTATGTGGACTAGGAATCTTATATTTAGATGTATGATTTTTGACTATATTATCTTGAGTATCTTTAAATCCAAATCACGATTTGATGAAATTTTCTCGATATTTTTTTTTTATGAAATGAGCTCTAATTATTTACAATTTTCCTTGCTACCACGATGTTTTTACGATTTAGATCACGAAATTATTTCTAAAACATAGCAAATAATGATATCTAAACTACCCTTCAACCATATTTTTAATTCATGAAGTAGTATTTTTTTAATTCAAGAAAATGTGGTTTGGCGCTTACGTTGTTTATTTCCGAGCGCGCGCACAATATCGCCATCTCACATTTTAAGTACTTGAACTAACCATGTCTCTCTCTAACTTTGTATTGTCAGTGTCCACTGGGACTTGTTCGACGTCGGACCTGTGAAGGATTTTTTAAAAAATATTACGAAAAAATATTACGGTCGTGCCACATTACAGGTACAGTACAGTATTTACAGTCCGCCGACGCCTATGATATAAATAAATAAATATCCTTGGAAATTCTTTTACACATGACTACCTGATCCCAAACTAAGCAGAGCTTGTACTATGGAAACCAGATAACTGATATTACTACATATACTACTTTTTGTTTGTAAATACAAACTAAATATACACTTAATTACACCTAGACTCGGGACATGCGGACATGTTCATGCACACAAATGCATGTCCTGGGCAGGAATCGAACCTACGACCTGCACTGCAGCGTGATTATGTTGCTTTTCCTTGTCTTGTGTAATTTCTTTTCATCTCTTGTCATTTTGTGTCATCTCTTGTCATTTTGTGTCATCTCTTGTCATTTCATAGTTATTCGTGTCATTTCTGTAAAAACTCCCTATTTCGCTTACTGTTATATACTTGCAGCATGGTCTTGGGCCGACAGTGGGAATACATTGCTTGTCAAAACAATGGAGTCGCTTTATTGCGTTTGTTGTAGGTATGGATGGGCAAGTAATAAATATATCATACATCAATTAATTATCGTAAAAAATAACATTACAGATATGGATAGGAAAATGTTTGTCCGTCCTATTCAATCTATATATATAAAAATGAATCCCTATTTCATGTCATTACTTGACGCGAGAACGGCTGGACCAATTTAGATGATTTTTTTTAAATATTATTCCGTGAAGTTCAAGGAAGGTTAATACATTTAAAAAAATGGAAAAATTGCCCGGAAAGCGCTAAAAACCCATATTTTACGTATGATTCAAATTACTTTCAATAGATGGCGTAATGAACGCCGGTGTCAGATGGCGGATGGCGACTATAAATTCTTGCAAATTTATTTCATGGGCAATTCATCACAAGAAATAGATCCGCGTTGTGCACATAAAGCCGAAAACCCACCGCGGCGCACGGAGAGGCCACGCACACGCTACGCACGTGGATCAAGCTTCGCTTTGCACGAAAATGTATGTCACCATGTCCACCGCGGCGCACGGAGAATGACGTCATCCATACATTTTCTTGCAGAACGTAGCCGTGGCCGTGTGCGTGGCCTCTCCGTGCACCGAGGTGGGTTTCCGGCTTAACAGTTCAGTGTCGAAAAATAAAGGGATTAATTGCTATATTTGTTGCTAAGCGCAAAACTCGAGAACGGCTGGACCATTTTTTTCTTAATAACCTACTGTATCCCACTGCTGGGCAAAGGTCTCTCCCATCTTCTTCCATCCATCGCGGTCATGGGCTCTTTCATACCACCCGTCTAGATGAGCGTCGAGGTCATCGTGCCACCGTTTTTGGGTCTACGTCGGCGATGACGGTCGTGCTTTGGGACCGCACTCGGTGATCGCTTTGGCCCACCTTTCTGAGCACATTCGGCTCAGGTGGCCCGCCCAGGTCCACTTAAGTGTAGCTGTTTTCGCTCCTACATCCGCGATAAGGGTAATGGAACGCAGCAAGGTATTCCGCACCCTATCAGTGTGTTTTACACCCAAAATACTGCGCTCCAATGCTCTATGGTAAACCTTCAGTTTGGACTTCTGAGCCTCGATTACTGACCATGTCTGGGCGCCGTAGGTAAGAACGGGCAGGATACACATGTCGATGGGTCAGTGGAAGGTTGCCCTTCATGATGGACTCTATTACTAAGCCTACGCTGTCCATCCGTCATCCATGTCTGTTAGCTGGCTGTATCTCACGAACCGTAATAGCTATAGTTGAAATTTTCACCGAACGTATATTTCTGTTGGCGCTACAACAACAAATACTATCAATAAAAAATAAATATAAAATTAAGGGGGAGGGGGGACTCTATTACTAAGTCTACACTGTCCGTCCGTCTGTCATCGGGCTGTGTGGCGGACCGTAATAGGTAGAGAGTTAAAATTTTCACAGAAAGTGTATTTTTGTTGCCGCTACAACAACAAATACTTACTAAAAATAAAATAAAAATTGAAAACAAAGGGGGTCCCCATACAAGAAACTTGATAATTTTGACGTTTTTATTCTACGGTGGTACGGAACCCTTTATTTGCGGGAAAGGAGAAGAACAGCCGACGAACGGGAAAACGGGGGGGGGGGGGGCGTTAGTTCTTTTTCGGACAACATTAATTCTGAGGCGGTACGAAGTTCGCCGGGACAGCTAGTCTATTATATTATAAACGAAAGTAACTCTGTCTGTTACCTTTTCACGGCTAAACCGCTGAACCAATGTTGATGAATTTTGGTATGGAGATAGACTGGGTCTTGGCGGAGAACATAGGCTACTTTTTAGGGTTCCAAAGGGTGCTAACGGGACCCTATTACTAGGCCTACGCTGTCCGACTGTCTGTCTGTCCGTCTGTCAGCGCGGGCTGTATCTCACGAACCGTAACAGGTAGAGAGTTGAAATTTTCACTGAATGTGTATTTCTGTTGCCGGTGCAGAACAAATACTAAAAATATAATAACATAATGTATATTAAGTATGTATTTACAAATAAAAAAGTAGTATATGTAGTAATATCAGTTATCTGGTTTCCATAGTACAAGCTCTGCTTAGTTTGGGATCAGGTAGCCGTGTGTAAAAAATGTCCCAGGATATTATTATTATTATTTAAAAATAAATATCAAGTCTCAAACTTGATATTTTTGATGTGTTTATTCTACGGTGGTACGGAACCCTTTATGTGCGAGTCCGACGCCTTCAGATCTTATGAATGTTTTCTTGAAATAAATATAGTGTATTTTAAGTAATTAACTGGCCAACCCTCAGGTCCTACCTACCATGTTAGGATCTTTTTCGTTCTAGCGGGTGTAAACCGTGATTTAACGAGTTAATGTGATAATTTTTGTATTTAAATTATTCAATTCAATGTATTTGTTTCAGACATAGTCCAATATTGATTATTAAAATTATTATAATTTCACAATAAATATAAAACAATAAATAAAAGTAAAATTAAATAAAAAAAAATTATATTTATTTATTTTTTATTTTTCATGTTTTATCATTAAAATACAATATAATATAACATAAATTAAAATGAAATACAATAAAATAAAAACCTACCCCTAATTAAACAAATACCGTACGCGTGGGATACTGGATCCTCCCTGTATTCAAGCTGTTCCTGTTGTCAAGCGAATTTTTTGAGCAAGGAAAGAGCCAGCCCTCTTGTCACCTGTGGCGGTAACCAGTCTAAGGGTGATTTTGATAGATAAAAAGATAAACAAAAAATAAATGCATGGTTAAATCAATAAAATTAGTAAAAACTGAAAATTAAATTAAAAAATAAATTAAATATGGTAAAAAAAAATATTATGACACCGCTGATGACTTCATGATCGGCATCGAAGTTAAGTACGAAAGTATTCCTTTGCCTACGAAACATGAAAAAGATAGTCCTATCCGGCAGTCAGTCACTGACACAGAGTATGTACATTTTTACCCGACTACGGTGGGCGGAGGGTTATGATTTTGACCGATATGTATGTATGTTCATCTGCTCCCGTATAACGTCCAAACTATTTTTATCATAATAATTTGACTAATGAGATATCGTTGGACGCGTCTGGATCGTCCGCTGGTTATACGATCGAAATATTGTTATACGTATCTATCAGCATATTGTAGGTATCGTTTGCATTCTTTGGACTTACTTTGTCTTCAGCAATAAAAACAACATAGAAATTAAATTATTTTTTTCAAATACACTCGACATAAAAATCCCTTATAAAACGAACAAAATATATTTGAATATTTTCATCCATTTCATCTATTTTAAAAGGTGCACTGGGACATATTATTTTAATTGTACGTAATAAACAATATTGTTCCTTCAAAAAATAACTATACTATAGTCTACTCCATAGCTGTTCTGTCCTAGCTAAGCGAGAGGGATATATCCTTCGGCAGCTCACGCGACGCTAGCCACACCCCGAAACTAAAATTCATTTTTTTCTTGTATCGTCTTAATTACACTCCTATTCCAGATATTTTAGTACCTTATTCCTGATAATAGAGGCCTATATTTTTTTTGCCAATTAACAAATTTGTATATTAAGGTTAGTTCACAACAGAGCGGTACAAGCTTTGTACTTTACGAGCTCAGGCCCGCCGTCAACTTGACAGGGCGGGCAGACTGGGCGGGCAGACTGGGCCGGTTGACTGGGCGAGCTGCTTCGCTCGATTCGACCAGGCCCTCAAGTCCGCTAACGATTGCCATTTCCATGCCATCGGTTAACTACTATGCACCTTATAAACAAGAGGTGAATGTTCAAACTCCGACTCCGGAGTCCGGAGTCCGGCTCTATCGGTCTGTTCTAATTTACTAGTATTCGAATTAACTTCTTTTGTAGGATGAACAGAGTAAGTGCATCTGTTCTATTTCCCCAAATGATGATCCCGTAACTAAACCATGCATAAGCATAGGCGTAGTAGGTAGGTAGTCATTAATTATTAGTATTTAGTCATTCGTATTTCATTAATTAGAACCAAAAAGTTTTCCTTTTAGATAAGTGTATGGTATAAAACGAAGCGCCGGGGTCTGGTCCGGCAGTGTTCTGACATCTGCCACCATGTTCTACTGCACAGTGCTGCTGCTGCTCGCGGCCACTGCCGATGTGTTCGGCTACAGTGAGTACTGTACTGCATTTCATTTATTATTGTTACCATGTAGCCTGGTTAGCCTAGGGGTGAACAGGTTGGGCTAGCAATCAGAAGGTCCCAGGTTCGATCCCCGGTGGGGCATGCACCAATGGATGAATTTTCATCTATTTGCATAATTTACAGTTCGCTGGCGGTGAGGGAAAACATCGTGAGGAAACCTACCTATCCCTCGGGATTAGGTAATAGTCAGTTCCTATATACACGGCGACACGGTTCACCACCTGTCACGTTGGGTTCTGACTATCTGGTGAAACGTGGGCTTTGAGTTGTTGAACACCTCCACAATGTGGTGGTGTATGGCCACTCAAGCCTCTGACTACTCCCGAATGGGGATAAAAGTCGTGACGTTACATTTCATTTCATTTCATTTCACCATCAACTTCTTATCTTATGGCTGACTGGCTTTAGTCTGTAGTATCCAGTCACTTTCATTCTCAATTCTCTACGTCACTCGGGTTTGACAGTCGACACAGCCGGTGGTGTGGCATTTAATCGTTGTTAGAAATTTTCCTAGGACGAAGGCTGACTGATTTTGTCTACCACTTTGGGAATTGCAGTCTAGTTGGCATCTGTGTAATCTGTATGTAGGTATTATTTTAGCTAATACGGTTCCCTCTAACATCGCAATCACTAAACTTGTGACCAGCAGACTACTACATGCAGCGAAATTTACTTTTACGGTTTGGTTGGTAAGCGGTACCATCATATAGCGGCCGCAATATAGCGGTGAATGACGTCACTAGAACGTTGGCTATGTAAACAAAATGGCGCGGTTTCCTAGAGCGGTATTGGACACCGTTGTTTACGTAGCCAATGTTCTAGCGCGGCCGTTATATGACGGCGCCGCTATTGAAGGAACCCATAGCTTTACGCCGTATCCAGTGTCGCCGTTGCACGGCTACGCGCGCTTTGTTTAGTACCTATATGGCTTGAATTCATTGATATGTATAAGTTCGCGACAGGTCGAGATGACATTCGGGTTATGAGCTTTTTGCAGAATAAAATCGGAATCAAAATTAACAGGGCCCGCAACGCAACAGAATATTTTTTTTTTTTGTGGGCGATTTTAATTATTATTTTTATTTATTTACATTTTAGTTTTTTAGGTATTTAAGTAGTTGATATGTATTTTATATTATGTATTGTTGTTTTATATAAGTATTGATTAATATAGTAAACGTCAATGTTATCGCACTCGCAATTCAACAGTTATCTTCATGTCCACCTCTTTCTTGGTAATGTTTGTAAGTAATTTAAGTTTTCTACTGCTACAGCCGTCAAGGAGCGTCCACAAGTCGGTATCGTTGGAGGCGGCCCAGTGCCCATCTCGGAGGTGCCGTACATGGCCCATTTGCGGACGTACAATGGAACACATTACTGCGGAGCTACCATTATACACAAGCAGTTCATTTTGACAGCAGCCCATTGTTGCTACAATTATAGGTAAAGTTTATTTAAGTTTCATTATTAACTATCTGTTATATGTGTGAGCGACTGTAGCCTGGGGGTGAACCGGTTGGGCTTGCAATCAGAAAAGTCCCAGGTTCGATCCCCGGTGGGGCATGCACCAATGGATGAATTTTCATCTATATGCATAATTTACAGTTCGCTGACGGTGAGGGAAAACATCGTGAGGAAACCTACCTATCCCTCGGGATTAGGTAATAGTCAGTTCCTGTATACACGGCGACAAGGTTCACCACCTGTCACGTTGGGTTCTGACTATCTGGTGAAACGTGGGCTTTGAGTTGGTGAACACCTCCACAATGTGGTGGTGTATGGCCACTCAAGCCTCTGACTACACCCGAATGGGGATAAAAGTCGTGACGTTAAATTTTTTTTTTTTTTTTGTATATGTATGTATGTATGTATTTAATTATCGTTTCACGTCTTCTATCTAACGGGTCACTTTATTAGTGTAGCCCCGATCTTAATCATCGTATTTGTTCTCAGAGACGACCCAAGTTTTATCAAAGTCGCTGTTGGTAGCGAGAAAACTTCAGAAGGTGTCACATATGATGTAGAAAAAGTTATCATCGAAGATAGATATCATTTTTCTGTTACGCCTCCTATATTCTACGATATTTGTTTGTTGAAGTTACGTGAGGAGATATGTTTTGGACCGAATGTAACAAAAGTTGAGTTAGCCGATGAAAACTTAGAACTGAACACAGGAACGATGTTAAATGCCACTGGTTGGGGTTGGACAGGGGTAAAATTTACCTTACTTTTTTAATGAACATTTTTTTTTGTCTTGTGTATTTCTTTAGTTGTCTACTCACACTCTGCCAAGTCTTCGATGGTAGGTACTACATACTACAAACAAACATATACAATAACGTGTCCACTATAACCACAAAATATTAGTTACAGTGTCAGAGCCAAGCTGTAGCGAATTGAACGCAGTGCAGCTCATATACGGGCTGGCTCGACCCGGTAGTAGATACCACGCGTAAATGCGTCAGAGCTTAATAAAGCAGGAAGTTCACCAAACTAGCGATAACTAGGGATAAGTGTACTGCCGTAATAAAGTCAGTAGGCATGGAAATTATTGCTTCTTTCGATTATTTTCATTTCGCGAATATATTATTTATCTTGCACTGTTATTTCACTGTGAATTTTTACAGTTAATTTTTCGCTATAACATTCGATCCTATGAAGTCGGTGAACACTGAGATTTCATTAAAATAATTTAAAAAGTCATATACCTAGCAAAAGCTTGCTAAAGTCTGATTAATAATTCAGTGGAGTAAAATGACAGCTATAAATATGTGAATTTATATTTTAATGGAATCTATTTTTATGAGTGATCATGTTTTTGTTATTCTTTAGTAAATAAAATTGAATTAATTTGAACCAGAATCATAAAATCCACATTATTCACGATGAACGGATCAAATTAATTTTACGTTTGACATTAAAAGCTGTCATTTTACTCCACTGAATTATTAATCCGTCTTTAGGTACTACGTATGAAAAGTGATTGAACATGATTTTCCACATGCTACCTGTGAAATGTTTCATGTCTCATATTCAATTGCTAATACTGTTTCTTAATTCTTTCCACAGCCATTCCAGGACGCTTCGGATATATTACTTCAGGTATCGATACCATTTGTGAATCAAAGTGAATGCGCAAAAATTGTCAAGCACAACTACGTTAATGATGCAATGATTTGCGCTGGAGTCGAGGGGAAAAGCATTTGCCCTGTAAGTGAAAATATATTTTTGGTTTTGGCAAACATTATAAGCGAGTATCTTTGTATTTATTTATTTAATTTTTATTGAAAATTCTTTCACGATATGTCAAAAAGAATTGGTTATTGGCGGCGTCTTCATCAGGCGCATGCCTCGCGCGAGCACTCACTTTTGACGTAGGAACGCATAGACGTAATGTCATAATATGAGTGCTCGGGTGAGGCATGCGCGCCATATGGACACATCTATTATAAATAAAAGGGGTTAACATCAAGAGACTCGCCGCTGCCCCATACTGGCATAGAAGGGCTAGCCAAGTGGCATGAACGCTAATCGAATAGAATAGAATAAACTTCACAATGTATGGAAATGTCAAACGTCGCTATGTAATTCAACAACAAGTCGCTATGAAGATCACGCTTGAGATCACGTGACTTATGTCATTTCCATAGATGAAGCGTAGCGATTTGAATAAACGCTTGTAAACGTCAGCCACTTGTCTAGCCCTTCTGGACGGTGCTGTGAACGGGGGTAGAGCCAAGCTGTAGTCTACTGACTGCAGCTCACATACGGGCTGGTTCATTGACGAGGTGTTGCTTGTTTACAGGGCGACAGCGGAGGACCTCTGACGTGGAACAATGTGCAAGTAGGCATTACATCCTTTGGAAATTTACTTTGCGATAAATATCCGGGGGTGTTCACCAAGATAGCTGCTTACTTATCATGGATTAGAGATACTATAGCTAGCAACATTTAATTCCTTATTATTTTGGTTACGTTCATTCTTGTCGTACATTGAAAAGTGAAAAAACTAACGACTTATTTAGGGAAACTACTTACGATATCTGATTTTACTCAAAGGAAACATAATTATCTTTATTTACAAAAATAAGTAAAACTGCATTGAAAGATTTTTGATTATTATCGCATCATGGAGCCGGAAATCGAAATGGACATCGAATCAGAAATCATAAGGATCCAATTTCTTTAAATGACATAGGAAGACCACGCACACTAATAATTCCATGAGTGTACTACACTGGGCATAAAGTAAATCTGAATGCATAATTTCAGCACAAAATATATTTTTTTCTTAAAAGTTCCTTGATTTTTACATTTGACACTATTTTTTTTTTCTACATCAATACCTATTGTATTTCTCACTTCATAATTATAAAGCAAGTAAAAAAATACTATTGTTTTATTGTTTCCCTTTACAAAGCCATTCCTTCGCCTGTTTTTCTAAGTAAGTAAATATTTGACGGGCCCGTTGGCGTGGTTGGTAAGATTCCGCCTTTCACGCTGCAGGTCGTAGGTTCGATTCCTACCGGAGACATGCATTTGTGTGCTTGAACATGTCTGCATGTCCCGAGTCTGGGTGTAATTATGTATATGAAGTATGTATTTACAAACAAAAATTAGTATATGTAGTAATATCAGTTATCTGGTTTCCATAGTACAAGCTCTGCTTACTTTGGGATCAGGTAGCCGTGTGTAAAAATAATGTCCCAGGATATTATTATTATTATTATTTAATTATTTTTAAGTAGGTACTTTTTAGTGAAAACTATTTTTATTTGTTATCATTACATTTCCTACACATTATAACACACATACATTATTATGACGTAGTTCTTAATTAACACCAACAGATGTTGTTGGTTCAACGTCTGAAATTTGGGACTAGGCCTTCCACACACTCCCACCACTGTTACTCCTGTAAGCTAGGGTCGACAATGGTGTCCAACGATGACGCCAAGGCACAGAATAGATAAGGCCAAGGTTTGACCCTCGACTAGTCCCGGGAAAAGCTAATTTGTCTTGGAACCCGCAGGAATTTAATCAAAGGAAAGGATTGGAGGAGTTGGAAGAAGATTCAACGTCTTAAAGCGACGTGTGATTAATAGTTAAATCACTGCACCAAGTGGTTGTCAATATCTATATATAAGTATACAGGGTGTCCCACGACTTTGCCACATGGAGGGAAAGTACCTTAAATACTCTAGATAGAACATTTTACTGAATGAAGACTTCATTTTTATTTTAAAAACAATACGAACTGCATTCAAAGATTTTCGAAAACTCGCTTGCCAGACTCGGGAATCGAACCGGCTGAAATCCAAAAAATAACATTCTGTACTTTTATGGCATCAGTCGGTAGGATCAATCATAAGGACCAAATATCTCTAAGAAACATGATAAATAATATGAAAGGAAAACCATGAAATCTAAACTTATAAATTCAAGAATTACACATTTTTTTTCGTCCAATTCGTCTAATTAATAATATAAGTAAAGATTTCATGGTTTTCCTTTCATTTCGAAAACTCGCTTGCCACACTCGGGAATCGAACCGGCTCAAATCCGAATAATAAACACCCTGCACTTTTATGGCATTAATCGATAGGGTCAATCATAAGGCTAAAATCTCTCTGACAAACATAGTAAATTGAATGGAAGGAAACCCATCAAACCGTTTCTTATTTTAATTCTTATAGGTCAAGATATAATGGTTTTCCTTTCATTTTATTTACCATGTTTGTTAGAGAGATTTGGTCCTTATGATTGATCCTACCGACTGATGCCATAAAAGTATAATATGTTATTTTTTCGGATTTCAGCCAGTTCGATTCCCGAGTCTGGCAAGCGAGTTTTCGAAAATCTTTGGATGCAGTTCGTATTGTTTTAAAAATAAAAATGAAGTCTTCATTTAGTAAAATGTTCTATCTACAGTATTTAAGGTACTTTCCCTCCATGTGGCAAAGTCGTGGGACACGCTGTATATAAAATCCAAAGCCTGACTGACTGATATATCAACGCAAAGCCTAAACCAGTGGTCTATGAAATTTGGAGGGTATGTTCTTTATAAAGTGTAGGTATCCACTAAGAAAGGGTTTTTCGAAATTCCACCTCTAAGGGGATGAATGTTTTTTTTTAATTCTGCGCGGACGAAGTCGCGGCCAGAAGCTAGTCGAATATACTACGATTACGTTACTATACAATTGTTTGCCCTACCTCTAGTTTTTGATATCAGCATGGTTCAATATGATCCCGTCCAGCAATCCCGAGGAGCCGGTTCGATTCCCGGGTCGTGCAACATGGTATCTTCAGTGAAATTGTAAATGTATAAAGTAACGTACAGTCCGGAAGTATGGTAGGTAAATTATAATAGTGCGTTTCAATGAATAATAGTCTTACAGGCTCACCCTTACCTGGCCAGGGCGTCGAGTCTGTTAACAATTAACAATTTTGAAACCACTGTCCCTCTAGCCAAGCTTCGTCTACAAGCGTCTACAAATCGCTACACTTAAGTGTATGGAAATGTCATTACAAGTCGTTAAGTTGATCACGTGATTTATGTCATTCCATACATGAAGTGTAGCGATTTGTAGAAACGCTTGTAGATGAAGCCACTTGGCTAGAGGGGCTGGTCTCTAAATTATCTTTGTGAATTCTTTATTAAAAATCGAAAATTCTTGCAGAACTCTGGCCGACTTCCTACATTTTGGCCGCCAAGAATTTACAATCATCACTATTACTATCACTACATAGTATAGAACAAAGTCGCCTGTCTGTCTGTCTGTCTGTCCTTATGTATGCTTAGATTTTTAAAACTACGCAACGGATTCTGATGCGGTTTTTTTAATAGATAGAATAATCAAGAGGAAGGTTTAAGTCATGGACCAGTTACTAAGGGGACTGGCCCTAAGCAAGTCGGCCGAGTGGTCGGCCTAGTACTAACATCGACATAAAACGAAGCGAGTAGTTCAACTATTTACAGGTAAATAGTAAAATGAAAATGAAAAAACAATGACCACGTTTTGTTTCATACAAATATCTAATAAGGGCACCTCTTTCTTTAGTCTTTACGCTGTGGTTTTAGTATATAATTTGTCAAGTTTTCGTAAACATTGGCTATTACAACATTGGCAACATTGGCTATGATATTTGTTGGAGGTGTCGGAAAAAATAAGTCGTCTGGGAGCTTTCAACGAAAACGCTGCCTAAACCCTTTGAGATATAATAAAATGATGTATGGTGGAATTGTGTATCTTATATTGGTCTACAGAAAATTCCGCGATGGCATATGTCTATCTCTTAAGTATAACATACTATATCCATTTTAATACTTTACACGCGGGCGAATCCGTGGGCATCAGCTAGTTTATAATAAGAAGCAATTAAATGTTTAGCCGTTATAAAATTTGGTTAGCCAAAAAAAACAGCATTTAGTCAGCATACAAATATTTTGTCTGCAATAAAAAAAATCAGGCAACAATCCTTGTTCCGCAAAATAATCTTGATAATGGTCAGTAATTAAATCATGAATAGTAGCTTACAACAATATGTGTTTGCGTAATAAACAGCCAGTCCGCAAAATAACTACTTTACCAGCAAGATTTCACGATTGATCAGAAGAGAAAACATCTCTTAATTACGTCACATCATCATCATCATCATTTTTCAACCGACTTCAAAAAGGAGGAGGTTTCTCAATTCGACCGTCTATTTTCTTTTTTTTTAATATATGTTCGCGGATAACTTCGTCGTTTATGAACCGATTTTAATGATTATTTTTTTGTTGGAAAGGAGATATCCCAAGTATGGTACCATGATAAGGAAACCAGGATCTGATGATGGCATCCCAGAGAAATCGAGGGGAACCTTTGAAAATCGTAGGAGCGACTAGTGCGTTTGTAATTTTTTTCATTAAGTATTTTAAAGCACTACTATTTTATGAAGGTCTGGAGTCGATATAGTCAATATAGTATTTGGAGTCGGTGCCAATCTTGGTATGCCAAGTCTACCTTCTATAAAAGTAAGAAGATAGATTGGCACCGACCCAAAATACTCGATAACACACAATCACGTCTGGTTTTCCCGAAGGGTAAGGCAGAGGTGGTAATAGAAATATTATTTCAGGCTTTTTAGTGATCCAGGTTTTTTTGAAGTCGGTTTGTTTTTTTTTATAAAAATAATTATGGGACCAATTCGGAGATGCGATCTACCGAACAACAAAACATTTTTTCGAATCAGTTCATAAATGCCGGAGAAATCGGTGGACATACATAAAAAACATACATACAGTCCAACATAGAACCTCCTCCTTTTTTAAAGTCGGTTAGAAAGAAGAAGCATATAGACAGCTGCACTTTCGGGCCAATATACCCTGTTTCCAAAATCCGTGTACACGTGTAAACCACTGTAGCTTACAAGGTTATTAATATCGAAAATTACAGCCAAATGCGCAAAACATAATTAATCAATGCTTAATGAGATCATTAAAATAATTGCAACGACCTCATTACAACCATCGATAAAAGCTATCGAAAGTTGTTAAAAAAACAAAATTGTTAATTAGAAATTAAATCTGAAATATTATCTTAATTAGACCCCTTTTGCATCCAGCGATTACTATATTTAAATATACCATATTGCTGATAATAGAGGTCCACCAAAAATCCCACCGGAACAGTGTTGGGTTTGTACTTATATACTATGGGATCAAAACAAGAATAGGAGCTGCGTTTCGTACGATGAGTGAGAGAGCCGTAAGACCACCCCCCCCCCCCTCTCCCTCCCTCCATCCCACTCCCCTTCAGGTCGGCAATGTGCGAGCAATGCCTTTGGTATTGTAAGCATCTATAGGCTACGGTATCTGCTTAACATCAGGCGGGCCGTACGCTTTTTTGCAATCGCAGTCCAATAAAAAAAAAAAATAGGACCGGTCTAGCGCCATGTTGTGACGTCACAACTGGAACTTGTTCAGGCTCTCGGCTAACTTCACTCATAAGTACAGTACTTGGTACCGGACTTATATGAGTGAAGTGAGCCGAGAGCCCGTCCTATTTTTATTATCGCATTGTATCTATACAATATGTTAAAAAAACCCTGTCCGACCCGAAAACGTATTGTTGGGTATCGAGATTAGATTCCATTTTTGTGAAAAAAAACTTTTTTTTTTATTTTTTTTTTTAATTTTTCAAAATTTTTTTTTTCATTTTTTTGGCATAGTATGTGTCCCACTGCTGGGCAAAGGCCTCCTATATTTTTTTGAAATACAAATACCCCGTTTACATAAAAAAAAAATCATAAAATGACGTCATCACATACTTTGTGGTCTGAGGTGACGCCACACGATCTAACATAATTACTTCCGGTAACGGTGTTGTCATATTTTTAAAATTAGCTACATTATGTGGGAAAAAGGCAAAAAAAATTGGCACTTTAAATGTTCATTAATATGTTTACTATCATGTTTTTTTTTTTTATTATTTTATTTGGTCATGTGATTGGGGAACCTAATTACCGGTTTCGGCTCGGACAGGGTTTTCTTAACATGTTGTATGTATCGCCAGACTCACCTACTGAATGGTCCCAAACCGAGCAAAGCTATGGACCATTCAGTAAGTGAGCCTGGCGATACATATACAGGGTGAAATCGAAATCGTGGGCAATTTTTTAAAATATGACTCAACACATGATTCAGAATATTTTGGCATAAAACAAATAAAAAAAACTATTGATAAAAAATATTGCTCGGGTTAGCAAATAAGCAAACCATTTAACTGTTATACCTTACCTGGGTAATAAATTTTTGTCAGTTAATTTGTTGATTAATATACCCTAAATATTCTGAATCATGTGTAGAATCACCGTTTAAAATAGTTAAATAGTTAGCTGTACCCATGTAAAATGGACTGGGGGCGATCCCTGTGACCACCAGACCAGCCCCCTTAGTCAAGTGGCTTTCTTCTACAAACGTTTCTACAAATTGCTACGCTTAAATGGTTTTTTTTTTTTTATAGGACTGCGGTGGCAATAAAGCGTACGGCCCGCCTGATGTTAAGCAGTTACCGTAGCCTATAGATGCTTACAATACCAAAGGCATTGCTCGCACATTGCCGACCTGAAGGGGAGTGGGATGGAGGGAGGGGGAGGGGGGGTGGGCTTACGGCTCTCTCACTCATCGTACGAAACGCAGCTGTAATAGCTACTTTACGCCGATCTTCTGTGAGAGGGCGGTACTACCCCGGTCGAGCCAGCCCGTTTATGAGCTGCAGTCAATTGGCTACAGCTTGACTCTACCACCTTGAATGTATGGAAATGTATGGAAATGACATTACAAGTCGACAAATAGATCGTGACTTTTCCATACATGAAGCGTAGCGATTTGTAGAAACGCTTGTAGACGAAGCCAGTTGGCTAGTGAGGCAAGGCGAATTACGAAAAGGCCGTTGCCGCAATTTTCATCTGGCAGGAATCGAACCCGCAAACACCCGATGCAGTAAGCCGGGCGGCCTGCGCTCGAATAACTGCACCAAGCGGTTGTCGACCACCAACTTGGATCCACCTTTCAATAACATAATATAATTTATTTTGATGTATCTTTTAACATTTTTTTATTTCAATACTTAAAAACCTACAATATTTCATTTTTATTTTATTTGCAGTGGTAGCCGATTGGTTAAGCACGCGTCTTGCGGGCTTAAGGTCCTGGGTTCAAACCCTGGCTCACACCTCTGGATTTTTCGCAATCTATATGTGAATCATAACTTTAATATGATTATCACTTGCTTACGGTGAAGGAAAACATCGTGAGGAAACCTGCATGTCTTTAGACATATAAAATCCACCAACCCGCACTGGGCCAGCGTTGTGGATTATGGCCTGAATCTCCCTCGCATTGAGGGGAGGCCCGTGCCCAGCAGTGGGACGTTAAAAGGGCTAAATTATTATTTTTTAATTATTATTTTATTTGTTGTAAACAAGCCGGATAATAACGCAAAAATAGTAGTGGAAACAACGTACGAGCAACAACTCGTTTAAACTTGACCATAACCAACATCCTTCCTATTCTCTTTGTTTAAATCGGGAGGTAAGGGGTTAGGGGAGGAGAATGAAGTTTCACTAAGTACATGTGTGCACGGCGCATGCCCATTTTACACAAATAAATACTTATGTTTTTACACTGCAGCCTAGACTGTAGCCTAGGGGTGAACAGGTTGGGCTAACAATCAGAAGGTCCCAGGTTCGATCCCCGGTGGGGGATGCACCAATGGATGAATTTTCTTCTATGTTCATAATTTACAGTTCGCTGACGGTGAGGGAAAACATCATGAGGAAACCTACCTATCCCTCGGGATTAGGTAATAGTCAGTTCCTGTATACACGGCGACACGGTTCACCACCTGTCACGTTGGGTTCTGACTATCTAGTGAAACGTGGGCTTTGAGTTGGTTAATACCTCCACAATGTGGTGGTGTATGGCCATTCAAGCCTCTGACTACCCCCGAACGGGGATAAAAGTCGTGACGTTACATTACATTTTTTTGTTTTTAATAGGTATTACGAATTTTAATTTTTTAGTTTTAAATTTTATAAAAAACACTTTGTTCGCGCTCTATTTTAACCTAACTGCCATAGTATAATTATCTCATAAAAGCAATCATATGGCATAAGTTTCATCAGTGTTCAGAAAGTAGCCCAAATTGACCATCCTTTCTAAGATTTATTCGATACGATACCTGTCAAAAAGTACTAATTGAGTAAAAGTATCGAATACAAAAGTATCGGTATCGAAAAGAAAAGTACTCGATACCACAAAGTCTCGATAATTTTTCGTGTTCCTGCTCGCATGCCTCGACTGAGCACTCATTTCAAAACTGAGTTCCGCGGCATGCGTCTGATGTAGACCCGACCAATTAGTTTAATCAGTAAATACCTAAATTTGTACACTGAAATCTCATTAATTAGGATTTAAAATTTTCTCTAAAGATAAAAGTTAGGTATAAATTGAGTCGCGGGGCTCTGGTCCGGCAGTGCGCTACTACTGCCGCCATGTTCTACTGCACAGTGCTGCTGCTCGCGGCAACTGCCGATGTGTTCGGCTACAGTGAGTGATGCATTTCATATTATTATTGTCACCATCGACGAATAACCTCTGGCTGTAGTATCCAGTCTTTCAATTTTAACCCTGCGTTATAAGAGGCTCACAGGCGACACAATATGTGGGACGTTCATTCGTTGATACTAATCCACCAAGCCAACTAGACACTTGGGTATAAATATCAAATGATAATAAGTGATTCCGCGGTCCGTCCACAACTTAGTGAGCCTGGCCCAACGCCTAGGCACACCTGTGGCAGTAGCTCCCACTACGCGGTGGAAGAACCGCGGAATCATTGAATTATTACAATTTGATATTTATACCAGAGTGCCTAGTTGACTTGGTGGAGTAGTAGAAATGACTCCAGGATGAAGATATTCCCTTTTAACTACCACTTTGGGAAATGCAGTCGAGTTGGTATCTGTATCTGTGTTATAATTGATGTATTATTTTAGCAAATACGGTACCGCACTGTGGCCATGGACACAGTTTAGTAGGATAAAATATTTTGGACAGTCACACGTCTCCCTCACATGAGGAAAAACATCGTGAGGAAACCTACCTATCCCTCGGGATTAGGTAACAGCAGGCCTCTGTCACTCCGTGTTTAAGTCTAAATAATTGCGATCGGTCCGCGTACAAAGGTTGTACTCAATTCAGTATGGCCGTCGCGCTCCTGGCGTGAACACGCGCTAACGTTTCGCGCGCTTTTAGTTGGTCGCTCGCGTCGCGTGCTACAAAATGTACTTTTTGTAATAAATGTGTGTGTGAACTGACTGATTTATTGATTATTATTAGTGAAAATAACAAGCCGGGTAAACTATTGCGTGTATGGATGTTTAAATACATAGGGAAAATGTAAATTTCCTTTTTTTTATTTACCATATGATTGAACTTTTAAAATTGATTAATATTTTTAAATTATTTTTTAGATTTCGCATTTATGCTGCTATTAATTTTAACAAGTTATTTAAGAGAAGGGAAGAAATACATGAGACATTATAATTAAAGTAAAACAACTGTAATTATATTAGTTTTAATTAACATTTACATAATACATTAAAATACAAAAATGTTGGTAGTATTTTATTTTTAGTACTTGTGGCATCCCCATCGATTGACCTTTAAGCAGCGTGCAGCAGCGAGACGGCGAATAACATACGCTAACGCGTGGCGTCAAGGCACAATTTAGATCACGCGCGGTCGGGCGCGCCAAGTTTAGGTATTTAAAATGTCGGCTTTCTACAAGATCAAAGGAGTGCAACTTCTGTACGTTCTCTATTCTGTGGTAACAGTCAGTACCTGTATACACGGCCACAAGGTTCACCATCTGTCACGTTGGGTTCTGACTATCTGGTGAAACGTGGGCTTTGAGTTGGCTTAATACCTCCACAATGTGGTGGTGCCACTCAAGCCTCTGACTACCCCCGAATGGGGATAAAAAGTCGTAACGTATATGTTATTATTATTATTACATATATCCCTCACTCTTGGTAAGGTCTGTGAGTAACTTTAACTTTTCCACAGGCATCAGGGAGCCTCCGCAAGTTGGTATCATCGGAGGCGACCCAGTGCCCATCTCGAAGGTGCCGTACATGGCCCATTTGCGCATGTTTGATGGAGAACATGTTTGTGGAGCTACCATTATACATAAGCAGTTCGTTTTGACAGCTGCCCATTGTTGCCATGGCTTTAGGTAAAGTACATCCTTTTTAGTTTCTTTAGCAGCTTAGCAGCAGTTTTAGTATTCTTTATTGTCACTGAGCAAAAAAACAAGGCGTTGAATCTGGAGGCATTCCACTGGGCTCTAAATCTTCGTGAATACTTCTTTATAAATCGTAAATTCTTGCCGGTTGACATGTTATCGGCTTTATGTTAGACATTGTTAGTAGTTCCCTGGCCGAAATACCAAACGCCAAGAGTTTACGATTTAAAATTGATTTTCTCCAGGATCATGGCCTGAATCGCTCTCGCATCGAGGGAAGACCCGTGCCCAGCAGTGGGACGATAAAAGGGCTAAAATTATTATTATTCTCCAGGATAATATTAGTAATCAGTGGTTTCGCAATCATTAATTGGCTTTGCGAGTGGCGATTCCGAGCATTTAGTTTGACGTTTGCCTCAATAAGTCTAAAATCGATCCTGCATTCGGTTCTCGATTCTGCGCTCCAAAACACGAATAGCTGCCGAAGGCCAATCAGCTGCAAAACTGAAGTGGAACTGGGCGGGCCACATCTGCCGCATTCCGGAAACGCTATGGGCAAAAGCAACCACGCAGTGGATCCCAAACAGCGACGCGGCAGGCCCAGGAAAAGATGGCGCGGCGGGATGAGCTGGACTCCTACTTGACGGATTGGTCCCGGGTAGCCACAGACCGGAGCAAGTGGAAAAAGGGAGGGGAAGCCTTTGCCCTGTAGTGGGACAGTGCAGGCTAGAAATTAAATGAAATGAATGAAGCCTAAAATGGATAGCTACCCTTAAACTTATATCGATGGGAATGGGAGTTATTGCGTCCGCGGTCACCTTATCAGTGCAACCCAGGCCTTAATCATATGTTTTGTTCTCAGGCACTTTCCATCTATTTTCAAAGTCACTGTTGGTAGCGACAATATTTCAAAAGGTGACAAATATGACGTAGAAAAAGTTATCGACGACGAGAAATTTGATTACCATAAGAAAGGCCACGATATATGTTTGTTGAAGTTAAGTAAGGAGATAAGTTTTGGACCGAATGTTACAAAAATTGAGTTAGCTGATGAAAATTTTGAACTGAACCCAGGAGTGATGTTAAATGCCACTGGTTGGGGAGTTACAAAGGTAAATAGTAATTGTTGTCTTCTCTAGTGCGTTTACTTTAATCTGCAGCTCGCACTTTGCCAAGTCTTCGATGGTAGGTACTGTCAGCAATACACGTCCTGAACATCCTAATTTTTTCAAATGGCGGCGTCTTCATCAGGCGCATGCCTCGCGCGAGCACTCACTTTTGACGTCGGAACGCATAGACGTAATGTCATAATATGAGTGCTCGGGTGAGGCATGCGCGCCATATGGATACATCTAATCGGTAATACTTTTATCTATATGTGTAACGGAGAGGGTATACAGGCTGACTGGTTAAACACTTTACATATTGATGGATATGATAATTTATGGTAACATGAAACATTTAAAAAAATAAAATTAAAAAAATACCAATGAACTACAGAGAAAACCTTAATTAAATTAATGTGCTAAAACTCGGAAATTGTGGACACCGCTATCGCTTGTAGGTACGTCAAATCAAGGAGGTGCGATCCTGACCACGCTTATTGTTTTGAGTGGATATATTAAAAATAAATTAGGCAAATATTAGGCACCTCTTTTTTTACATAATTAGAACGAGAATCGAGTACAGCCTGTATACATCCGAAAGGGGTGAAAAGTGTATCTGCTTTAAAATCTATGTATATGCAAGATTTCAACTAAAAATAAAAGAAAACTAAATATTCACACCAAAATATTAGGTTTGAACAATGAACTCTCCGTGCTTCGGAGGGCACGTAAAAAGTCGGTCCCGGTTGCTGTAATCTAGACAGCAGTCGTTAAGCCTTGTCAGAGGCCTTCGAGCGGCTTGAACAACTCTGTCACTAGAGAAGAAGTGGCTAATACTTTCTCTTATTTCTCTCCACAGTCAGACGGGCACGACGATTCCGATGTATTACTTCAGGTATCGGTGCCATATGTGAATCAAAGTGAATGCGTGAAAATTTTCAAGGACAAATTAACAGATGACGTGATTTGCGCTGGAGTCGAGGGGAAAGGAGCTTGTCATGTAAGTAAAACCGGCCAAGTGCGTGTCGGACTCGCACTTCAAGGGTTCCGTGCCACCGTAGAATATAAACAAACATCCCCAAAATGGTGTTATTTAGAGTCACACGTTGAAGTATTTTGTATGGCAACCGACCATAAGACAAATAAGTTAAAAATATTACGTTTTATGTATTACCCCTTTATTTTTATTTTTTTATTTTTTTGTATTTGTTGTAGCGGCAACAGAAATACACATTCTGTGAAAATTTCAAGTCTGGGGTGTCAATGGTTTTTAGTTAAATAAAAAACATCTTGTATACGGGCTGACCTTATTAGCTACCTCTACAACACGCATATGCCTCGCGACGCACGCGCGATTGCCTCAGTCGCATGCCGCGCGAGTCATATGGCGAGGCAAACTACACTCTAGACAGAAAAGGGTATACCCGAGAAATCAGTTTGACATCGTTCTGTCTTATGACTAGGCGAGGCAAATGACAGAGCTCGGGTGAGGCAGGGCGAGCCTTGCGCGCGGCATGTCAAACTACCCGAGGCAAAGTTGCTCCGCGCTGCATGCGCGTGTTATGGACACGACTATTAACGAGGTGCTACTTGTTTACAGGGCGACAGCGGGGGACCTCTGACGAGCAACAACGTGCAAGTGGGCATTACATCCTGGGGGGAAATCTGCGATCATGACCCGGGCGTATACACCAAGATATCCGTTTACTTGTCATGGATTAATGATACTATAGCTAGCAACATTTAATTCTATCTTGTTTTAGTCACCTTCACTCGATATTGTCATCCATTCCAATTTAATATTCGCATATACTTACTCATTTTTATTGACTGTGTTTAAATCAGGCGTATGCCACGCGCAAGCACTCAGTTTTGACGTTGGATCGCATAGATATAATGTCATAACATGAGTGCTCGGGCGAGGCATGCGAGACATTTGGACCCCGCTATTCATGATTTAGCGACACTACTATATTTAGACAGATTTCTTAAACTACATCAATATTATATTGTGTCACTTCATAATAATAAAGCAAGTAAAAAATACCATTCTTTTATTGTTTCCCATTACGAAGGTATTCCAGCCCCCCTAGCCAAGCGGCTTCATCTACAAGCGTTTCCACAAATCGCTACGCTTCATGTATGGAAATGACATAAGTCACGTGATCTACTTATCGACTTGTAATGTCATTTCCATACATTTAGGCGTAGCGATTTGTAGAAACGCTCGAAGACGAAGCAACTTGGCTAAGGGGGCTGCTCCAGTTTTTTTTTTTTAAATTTGATAGCGCAAGTACCCTATTACTTTATTTTATACCTTTTAGTGAAAACGTTTTGTCATTGTTATCATTACAATATTTTTTCTGGAATTATTTTACATTAATATGACGTAGTACTTAAAAAGCAGTAACAGATGGCATTAGGTAAGAATGTTCTTAAAGTGCTGTGAGTTTAAACCAGGGATTCTCAAAGTGGTCGATATCGGTTTCCCAGAGGGTCTGACGGGATAAACGAAAACTGATCTTGGGGGTCGACGAAGTCTAAAATCGACCCCCATTGATTCACACAAGTTCTTATTTGAAACTTTCAGGATACTACTTGTGTTACGTGTACCAACTTGTTACAAGAAAGACTGAATCACACAGAATTTTTATTTTTTTAATCTTTATTTTGCGATTTTCATAGTTTTTTTATTTTTAATAATTACCTACCTACCTAATATTTTGAAGTATTAGTATCAATAGGAAAATAACTAGAAATGGGATCTTTAAATTAATCTGAGGTGTCAGTTCATTTCGGAAAAGGGGTCTCTTGCCCTAAATGGTTTGGGAATCCCTAGTTACTCGGGGTGATGTAGGGATTCTAACGATACCTCACTCATTCAAATTGATAAAGGCGTTCAGAAGTTAAAGTGGAATAAAGAAACTTTGTAGGTAATACAGAAGGGCTAGACAAGTGGCTGACGTCTACAAGCGTTCCTTCAAATCGCTACGCTTCATCTATGGAAATGACATAAGTCACGTGATCTCAAGCGTGATCTTCATAGCGACTTGTTGTTGATTTACATAGCGACGTTTGACATTTTACATACATTGTGAAGTTTATTCTATTCTATTCGATTAGCGTTCATGCCACTTGGCTAGCCCTTCTGGCCAGACAGGTGGATTCGTCTTTAAGCGTCCCTAACAAATCATTAGTGGTCCGATAACACGTGTTCCATACATTTCACGGTATACGGGTGCCTGAGTAACTCCTGTCAAAAATGTATAGAAATAAAACATCATCATCATCATCATTTCAGCCGATAGACGTCCACTGCTGGACATAGGCCTACCCAAGGTTCGTCACAATGACCGGTCTTGCACTGCCCGCAATTCCCCCCTTCTTCCCTCCCTTTGTTCCACTCCCCTTCAGCTCAGCTACGAGCGAGCAATTCCTTTGGTATTGCAAGCATCTATAGGCTACGGTAAAGAGTTTAACATCAGGCGGACCGTAAGCTAGTTTGCCACCTCAGTCCCATAAAAAAACTGCAATTTCCTGTTTCCGAAAACGAGTAAGTAGGTATATTAAACACGTGTCCACACTGTAGGTACCTACCTACGTACAAGGCTAGTTTTTATGGGTAGATTAGATGCTTAAAACCTTATCAATGCGAGATTATTAAAATAATTGCAGCGACCTCATTACAACTATCGCTTCTAATGAACGTTAAAAAATATTTAAAAAATAACTTGTTGATTAGAAATGTATTATCTTAATTGCACTCCTATTCCAGAATGTACTATATTTTAGTACCCTATTCCTGATAATGGAGGCCTATTAAAATTTGCTA
Source organism: Drymonia ruficornis (assembly GCA_947859195.1). Classification (NCBI taxonomy): domain Eukaryota; kingdom Metazoa; phylum Arthropoda; class Insecta; order Lepidoptera; family Notodontidae; genus Drymonia; species Drymonia ruficornis. The sequence continues at coordinate 7,676,075 of OX401924.1, forward strand.
ATTAACAAATTTTTGTGTTAAGGTTAGTTCATAACAGATTGGTACAAGTTTTGTACTTTACGAGCTCAGGTCCGCCGTCAACTTGACAGGGCGGGCAGACTAGGCGGTCAGACTGGGCGGGCTGACTGGGCGGGCAGACTGAGCGGGTTGACTGGGCGGGCTGCTTCGCTCGTTTCGACCAGGCGCTCAAGTCCGATAACGACTGCCATTTCCATGCCATCGGTTAACTAATCGTGAATCTGGGGGCACGGCAGTGCCCCCGCCAAGAACGAGACAAGCGATGCGCAAGGGCACTACTATACCTTTTCTCGAATCGTTTCGTCCATATTTTGAACCCTCATAACTTGGGTTTGGATTATACCAGATAAACAAAAATCTCGGGATATGATGTCAATAGTGGACTCTTTAAACATAATTATTAAGTTTCAATTGCATAGCTCTTATACTTTAGATTTTATTGATACCTAAAAAGTCCCGATTTCGTCACTGACTCATTGATGATCAGCAAAACCTATAGGGTACTTCCTGAAGTCCTAGAAAGCTGAAATTTGGTATGTAAGCTAGTATTAGTACACAAACAACAGAAAATTTATAAAAATTGGAACTTTTACCCCCCAACCCCTTAAACTGGGGGATGGAAGTTTGTAGGAGACTTCCGCAAATTTTGATGCTAGAGATACAAAAATCTCGGGATATGATGTCAATAGTGAGCTAATTAAAAATTTGCTCTTATACTTCAGATTTTATTGAATCCTACAAAGTCCCGATTTCGTCACTTCTTAGGGTACTTCCTGAAGTCCTAGAAATCTGAAATTTGGTATGTAAGCTAGTATTAGTACCTACACAAACAACAAAAACATTCTAAAACTTGGTACTTTTCTCTTCCACAACTCCCGATCCTGAGCCAAGTTTTATCAAATTAAATGTAACGTCACGACTTTTATCCCCATTCGGGGGTAGTCAGAGGCTTGAGTGGCCATACACCACCACATTTTGGAGGTATTAACCAACTCAAAGCCCACGTTTCACCAGATAGTCAGAACCCAACGTGACAGGTGGTGAACCTTGTCGCCGTGTATACAGGAACTGACTATTACCTAATCCCGAGGGATAGGTAGGTTTCCTCACGATGTTTTCCCTCACCGTCAGCGAACTGTAAATTATGCACATAGATGAAAATTCATCCATTGGTGCATGCCCCACCGGGGATCGAACCTGGGACCTTCTGATTGTTAGCCCAACCTGTTCACCCCTAGGCTACAGTCACTTTAAATTAAAAATACCTATTATATTGAACCGAGTACCGAAAACACGCTGACAGCGCATGTGACGTCACAATGTTAATTTCTACTCATAGTAGCACACAGCTGATGGATGCAGTGTTTTGACAATAATTTAAAACGATTAAATATATTTTTAACCGACTTCAAAATAGGAGGAGGTTCTATGTTCGGCTGTATGTATGTTTTTTTTTTTGCACTAAATTTCCGATATTTCTAGTCTATTCACGTGTAGAAGCCTTAAACATTATGAATCGTGGCGCGCTTTTAGTCACGTGATTATTTTGAAAATTTTATCAATTTTAAATTGCTGATATTTAAATAAAAAAACATTATTAAGAGTTTTTAGTATCGAATATCGTTATAATTTGTGATAAAGTTTTAAAATACATAAAAATAACGATATCATATTTTTTTCAATGACCTATAATCACACCCCTTTATCAAAATTTCTATTAATTATTCAATAATGATGTTTTCGGCACTGAAATACGATTTTATTAATTAGGACAAAAAGTTTTCCTTTTAGATAAGTGTATGGTATAAAACGAAGGGCCGGGGTGTGGTCCGGCAGTGTTCTGACACCTGCCAACATGTTCTACTGCACCGTGCTGTTACTGCTCGCGGCGACTGCCGATGTGTTCGGCTACAGTGAGTACCATGAACCTAATACTAAAGGACTGGGTCTAAGCAGCTAAGCCGCGTTGCTTAAACATCGCACAACTAGGCCGGTGACGTCATCACAGTAGGCGTGGCTTAAGTCAGTGTGCTGTTGGCGTTCGTCCTGTGCAGACGTCTTGCCAACGTTCGCATCCCAAATATAATTATATTCGACACTAGATGGCGTCCCTTTGTACGTAATTTTTCATGATCATACACTTAGTGACATCTAGTGCAAATATTTAAACTACGTACTAACATCGACATAAAACGAAGCGAGTAGTTCAGCTATTTCCCGGTAGATAGATGCCACGCATTTCTTAACCCCCACCACCCGCGCCATCCCGTGCAAATTACCACGCGTTGTTTAATAGAGAAATCTAATAAGGGCACCTCTTTCTTAAGTCTTTACTCTATGGTGAGTACCTACTGCTTTTCATTTTTTATTGTCACTTTACTATTTACATATGTATTCTCCCCATCCTTACCTATACTACACCCCCAAGCCAACTAGACACTCGGGTATAAGAGGCTATGCACACGGAGCAACTTTAGTTACAGAAACTAGCAACTTAGTTGCTGAAACTATCAACATTTTAATAGTTTTTTGGCAGTTGCAGCAAACAAGTGTCAGTTGGAGCAACAGTTGCCGCGATTACCGCAACTATTTCGCAATTGTTTTATATGAAAACAGCTAGTTGCGAGTTGCCAGTTGCCGCAAAAGTTGCCCATGTGCATAGCCCCTAAATATCAAATTGTTTCTGCAAAAGTTGCCCGTGTGCATAGCCCCTAAATATCAAATTGTAATAAGTCAATGATTCTGCAGTCCCTCCACACCGTAGTGAGCCTGGGCCAATGCCTGGGCACTCCTGTGGCAATAGCTTCCACTAAGTGGTGGAAGGACCGCGGAATCATTGACTTTAGAGATGGGTTGGACTAGGTAAATTTGGGACTAGGTGCACCTATTCCTAATATTTAAAAATACGTGATCCAAACACCTGTTCCACCTAGTCCACCTAGTCCGCCTAGTCCACCTAGTCTCCAGTACTTATCGGCTATGGTTCGCGTACTTAGTCCTTAGATCCATAATAGGACTCGATACATGAGATAAATGGGGACAAAAATTGATTTGCTCACTTCAGTTAGATGTCGCCTACTGCTTACTAATGATGATGACTTGATGATAACGACGATGATGATGATGAAGAAGACGACGACGACGATGATGATGATGATGCGATGACGATGATGATGATGACGATGATGACGATAACGATGATGATGATGGCGATGATGATGACGATGATGATGACGATGATGATAGTGATGATGATGATGATGATGATGATGATTATGATGGTGGTGATGATGATGATGATGATGATTATGATGATGACGATGATGATGATGACGATGATGATTATGATAATGATGACAACTTCCTTTTAGAGCTATTTTTGTTATAAAGACAAAAATAGGTTATATCAACAATTTAACACAAAAATAATATGATAATAATACTACTTGGAACTTACTTACTTACTTACTTACTTACTTTACGGTGAGGGAAAACATCGTGAGGAAACCTACCTATCCCTCGGGATTAGGTAATAGTCAGTTCCTGTATACACGGCGACAAGGTTCACCACCTGTCACGTTGGGTTCTGACTATCTGGTGAAACGTGGGCTTTGAGTTGGTTAATACCTCCACAATGTGGTGGTGTATGGCCACTCAAGCCTCTGACTACCCCCGAAAGGGGATAAAAGTCGTGACGTTATTGTTACTACTTGGACTAGAAGATTACCTACCATATACTATGTAGACTAAGCAGTTCGTTATACTCATAATAATACGCGATATCCGCACGCAATCGAGAGAGCATCACGTCCGCTGGGAATACTAGGTGGAGTAAGTACTCTCCAAATTGGAATAGGTGCCGCCTAGTCTCATAAAATACCTGTTCTTCGCACCTGTTCTAGTAAATACGACTCATCTCTAATTGACTTATTATCATTTGATATTTATACCCTAGTGGCTAGTCGGCTTGGTGGAGTTGAAAAGACTCAGACTCGGTCTTTGAAAATAATATTAAACAAAGATGTAGATAGGCTATACGCGTAACATAATTTGTGTGTCATATTTCTATACCACCTCTGCTTACCCCTTAGGGAAAATCAGGCGTGATGGTGTCTTAACGAGTATTTGGAGTCCTTTATTGAAGTCGGCTTTTATTTTTTACCCGACTACGGCGGAGGGTTATGATTTTGACCGGTATGTATGTATGTATGTGCATCTGTTCCCACCTAACTTCCAAACTACTTGTCGTAATTTAACAAATGAGGTATCGTTAGAAGCGGCTTAATGGCGCGCTGGTTATAGGCTATGTGACGTTACATAAAATTGCATATGGCGCCCTCTAGAGGACATAATGTCATAAACTAAAAAAAACTCATTTTTTAATGAAACCGTGTGGGGGTATCAAATGAAAGAGCTGGATGAGCACATTTCAAAAATATATATATTGTTACCTATAACTCCAAAATAATTAAATAAAAAGTAAGTTTAAAAACTAAAACCCGACTACTGAAAAGTCGCGCTCTAAAAAGTATGAAACAAGAAAATATTCGCATCTAGAGGATAGCCGTGGTCCGCGGTTCATTCCGCCGTTTCGTGCAAATTTGAACGTTCCGCGGAATAAAAAAAAAAGTCTGTTTTATGTATATATTTTTTTATTAATTGAGCTTAGATAGTCACCAGATCAGTAAAAAGTGGGAGGCACTCTTTTATCTCATTTAGTTACTGAGAAAATGACAATTGTAATTTTACAAGTGGAAGGTAATGAAATGTCTAAGGATTGTAATGAATTTGGAAATTATTAAAGTCGGGGTAGACATGACACACGGCAAAATAGTTGTGAAATAGGTCATCATCATCATCTCACCATCTCAGCCGAAAGACGTCCACTGCTGGACATAGGCCTCCCCCAAGGTTCGCCACAATGACCGGTCTTGCGCTGCCCACATCCAGCGGATTCCCGCGACCTTTACCAGATCGTCGGTCCACCTTGTGGGAGGCCTACCCACGCTACGCTTTCAGATGCGCGGCCGCCAATCGAGAACTCTTCCACCCCATCGGCCATCTGTTCTACGAGCAATGTGCCCTGTCCACTGCCACTTAAGTTTAGCAATCCTGCGGGCTATGTCGGTTACTTCAGTCCTTCTGCGTATCTCCTCATTTTTGATTTGATCCCGCAGGGAAACTCCGAGCATAGTCCTCTCCTAATAAGGCCCATTGTGAGCGGCCATGTCTCAGTTCCATAGGTCATCGGTGGCAACACACACTGGTCGAAGACTTTCGTTTTGAGACACTGTGGTATTTGAGACGAGATGATATTGCGTAGCTTCTCGTACGCTGCCCAGCCGAGTCGGATTCGTCGATTGACCTCTTTCTCGAAGTTGGACCTACCTAACTGGATAGTTTATCCCAGGTAGACATAATCGTCGACAATTTCGAATGTAGAGCCTCCGATCTTCACGGGAGTAGGTACAACACGGCGATTCGACATGATCTTCGTCTTGTCCCCGTTCATTTTAAGACCTACTCGTTCGGAGGCTCTACTGAGGCCATCGAGCATTAGGAGCGATAACATCTCCCTGTCTCACACCTCGCTGCAACCGGATAGGTTTCGAGCTCTGGTCCTGTAATCGACTTGGCATCGCTGGAGAGACTGCAATACAGCCCAGGTCTCGACCGAAGCGAAGGATTTCTCGTAGTCCACAAACGCTAAGCAAAGGGGCAGGATATACTCCTCGGTCTTCTGTATAACCTATCGCAGCGTATATATCGACGCTTGAAAGGCAATCCTGACTAAGCGACATATAGGCCGATATTGAGTTATATATACCATTCGAATCGCAAAATTTTTCTACGTCGTTTGGTCTGGGTCCCATAGCTCTACGACGAGTTTTACTGTCGCTTAGTTATAGCGTGATTTCAATCAATTTCACATTTTTGTGCTCACTTAGCGACAAAAAAAAAATGATTTTTTGGACTGCCGGCGGTTAGGACATTGATTGTTCTACTGTTTGGCTTTTACTCCTTTTTACTTGTAATAAAAAAAACTTTTAAATTCATTTAGTAGTTTTTACTTACTTAAGCAATTATACCTTATGACGCTTATATATTTTAACCAGGGCTGAAGTACCTTTTATTGATGTGGTTGGATAATTTAACCTGATTTAGTATTTTTCAGTAAATTTACTTATACAATTTAACTTGAAATAAAATAGAAGAATATCGTCGCTTAGATACTTTTACCTGTATAATATAAACAATGTTTGTTCAGCCTTAGATAATTTTACTTGATAACTTCAAATATTATTGACGGTGGTTAGATAATCTTAGCCGACTTCATGAGATGGTTGTGACTGTCGCTTAGATATTTTTACCTGAACGCAACATATATTTTTGTTAGTCGCTTATAACTTCCCTTGTCCGAATGGCGTCGCTTGCGTATGTGCGTGACCTCGCGTAATACGTATCGGTAGGTCGACGTTTGGGCGCGAGTGTCGGTTACGGTGGACGTGCGACACGGATTTTTATAATTTTGCAGCGCATTTCGCTTAGTAATGGTGAGTATCCAATCAAATTACTTCAAAACAGCATTTTGTTTAACATTCTTTTTTACTTACTTATTTTAAAACAATTTCATGTAAGTTTATTTTTGGTTTGTTTAAAAGTTGATTATAGAAGATGAGAAAAAATGAGATAGACTATATAATTACCAATAAGAGACAAATATTCAATGATGTCTCCGTGATTCATAAGGTGGAAACCGAAAGTGATCACCGAATGGTGAGAGGCACTGGATATAAATTCCAAGTTGGAAAGGTCTCGTCTGATGAAGTCTACGCTCCGACCTGATGCTTTTCAAATCCAAAACCCCGAGAGCTTTCAACTCAAACTAAAAAATTGCTTCGAAAGACTAGAGAGCTGCGCTTCAGTGGACGAAATAAATAATAGGTTAGTGGACACTGTCCAAACAGTAGGCTCTAAGTAAATTAAAACTCGCCGGACAAATAGTCCGCAAAAGCTCTACAGCCATACTCTCAACCTCACGGCTGACCGACGCTCCATGATGCTACAGTCTTCGGATGATGCCGACGCATATAAGCAGCTCAATAGATATATATGGAAGTCCTTGCGACGTCATGACATGTGTAACTTTAATACAAATTGTATTAAGGATACGATAGAGCGGTACAGAAACTCCAAAGTGTTCGCAAGAGCTGTATCTATTGGGCAAAGCCGGTTGACGAAGCTGAAAACCGAGAATGGTGGCATAGCGTCGACCAAGGCAGAGGTATTGAGAGAGGTTGAGACGTTTTATGGACAGTTGTACACCTCGGTAGCCAAACCTGTTACTGGTGTGACTAAAGACCCTAGAGCCACACTAACCCGACATTACACTGAAGATATCCCGGATTAAGAATGGCCCTCAAACAGCTCAAGAACAACAAGGCGCCAGGGGAGGACGGAATTACCACAGAACTTCTGAAAGCGGGTGGAACACCGGTACTTCGAGTCCTTCAGAGGCAGTTTAATTCAGTCATCCTCGAGGGTGTTACGCCAGAAGCATGGAATGGAAGCGTGGTGATACTTTTCTTCAAAAAAGGTATGAACCGACTGGCGCGCAGGTTCAATGACTTCCAGCCTCCTGAACAAGCTGGTTTCCAAAAAGCCTTCAACACCATAGACCACATCCATACGCTGTGGTAGGTTATACAGAAAACCGAGGAGTGCCACTTTGTTACGCATTAGTGGACTATGAAAAAGCCTTCGATTCGATCGAAACATGGGCGGTGCTACAATCACTCCAGCAGTGTCCCATTGACTACCGGTACATCGAAGTGTTGTAGTTCTTGTACAGTAACGCCACTATGTCGGTCCGAGTATAGAAACAGTGCACGGGGGCAATTCCACTGCAGCGAGGAGTCAGACAGGGAGACGTAAATACTCCGAAACTGTTAACCGATGCATTGGAAGATGCTTTCAGACTCCTGGAATGGCAGGGATTTGAAATCAACATAAACGGCGAGTACATGACTCACCTTCGATTTGCTAACGACATTGTGATCATGGGGGAATCGCTAGAGGATCTAGGCATAATGCTCCATGGCCTCAACACAGTCTCCCAACAAGTGGGCCCTAAAATGAATATGGCGAAAACAAAGATCATGTCAAACGTCCATGTTGTGCCCACTTCAGTTATAGTTGGTAGCTCCACTCTCAAAGTCGTCGATGAATACGTCTGCCTAGGGCAAACAGTCTGTTTAGGTTGATCGAACATCGAGAGAGAGGCAGTCGTCGAATCCAACTCGGCTGGGCAGCGTTCGGGAAGTTACAAAACGTTTTCTCCTCAAAACTACCTCAGTACTTAAAGGCAAAAGTCTTTAACCAATGTGTATTTCCAGTGATGACTTATGGCACTGAAAAGAACTACAGTGGGCCTCATAAGAAGGCTCAGGGTCACTCACAGAGCTACGGAGAAGGCTATGCTTAAAGTTTCTTCACGAGATCGAATCAGAAATGAGAAGATACGTAGACGCACCAAGTTCACCGACATAGCGTTGCGAATCATTGGGCTGAAGTAGCAGTGGGCGGGGCACATAATCCGAAGAACCGAGTCCGGAAGATGCAGCGTGGGTAGCCCCCCCCCCCCACAAGGTGGACCGACGACCTAGTAAAGGTCGCGGGAAACTACTGGATGCAAGTGGCACAGAACCGTTCGTTATTGAAAAACTTTGGGGGAGGCCTATGTCCAACAATGGACGTCTTTAAGCTGAAATGATTATCATGATATAGAAGATATTAAATACTGATAGACTGACTGTGTTGTTTTGATGTTACAAATAATAAGATAGTCACAACACCGCGGGAAGAGAACTGACAAGAGCTATTAATAAGTGCAGGAATAAGGTCTGAATAGACCAAATTCGTGCACTTAAATAATGGCTCTCGTCTCTCGCCACCTAAAATAAACTTGTCTTGAGGTCTTATTTGTCTTTTCTGTATAAGTAATTGTGTTTTTTTTATTCAATAAATGTTGAAATTCTATTTATTTCTAATTTTCAGTCTTTAATTACTTTTATTATAGTATGTTAGTTGAGGACATTATGGTTGAACGTCGGTTACGAAGGGAGAGTTTGGGTGTCAACATCTTCATAAGTTATATATTCCGCGATCATGTAAACTATTCGATAACGCTTAGAGGACTTTACTTGACATAATTTAAATATTTAGATTTCCTTAGATGATTATTCCCATAACTAAATTTAAAAATGTATGAGTTTACATATATTTACCTGTTACCGCTAATCTTACAGTGATAGGTTAGATAGATTTACTTGTTTTTAAATAGAGGTAACTTTTATATAAGCGACATAAATTTCTTGAATTAAAAGTATCTGGTACGTAAATCCAATATCTCCAATAGCTTGAAAAAATAACATTTCCAAAGCTATTGAAATTATTTTAATACGACTACTTATAAAATTTATATGATTTTTTTTGTAAAAATTAAAACTTTAAATCACTCTCCTGTAAAGTTCACCTAATGTCGCTTAGTAAGGATTGCCTTTCAAGCGTCGATATGTGGTTGACGGTATTAAATCCTTTTCGTAAACCGGCTTGTTCGGGAAGCTGAAAGTCGTGGAGCGTGCGAGTCGATTCATTATGACCCTCAAAAACAGCTTGTAGACATGGCTCAGAAGTGAGATGGGTCTATAATTCTTCAACAGAGCGTTATCACCCTTCTTGAAGAAAAGAACCACCACACCTCTGTTCCATGCCTGCGGCGTTTTGCCCTCGAGTATGACGGAACCGAACAGCTTCTGAAGGGCCTTAAGGACCGGTTTTCCACCCACCTTCAGGAGCTCAGCCGTTATTCCATTATCACCCGGTGCCTTGTTGTTCTTAAGCTGTTTAAGAACAATACTACTCGTACAAGCTGACGTCCGGGATGTCTTCGGTATAGTGTCGGGTTAATCTGACAATCGGGACAATCTCTTGGGTCGTTCGCCTGGTTTGTAATGGGTGTCCGTATTAACGTGTACAACTGTCCATAGAACTTCTCAATCTCCCTCAAAAGCTCTGGTTTGGATGAAACGATTCTGCCATCATCGGTCTTCAGTTTCGTTAGCTGGCTTTGCCCAATAATCAGATCTCTAGCGAACACTTTGGAGCCTTTGTTCCGCTCGATAGCCTCTTGCCTCTTTAATACGCTCCGTATTTAATTGGCGGAAGTCACGTGTTGAAGACTTCGAGATCTGTCTATTGAGCTGCCGGTACTCAGACGCGTCATCTGAAGGCTGCAGTACCATTTCACTCCTTTCCTCCATGAGCTTAAGAGTACGATCCGAGATTTTTTGGTTCTGTTTGTACGACTGGCCTTGCAGTACTTTGACCCGATCGTATGGACAGTTTCCACGAACTTATCGTTACAATCTTCTACGCTACTCCCTAGGACATCGAATCGGTTTTGAAGTTCGAGCTGAAAGCTTTCGGGGTTTTGGATCTGGGTTGGTGCTGGCCGGAGCGTACACTTTACAGGCGAGATCTTTCAAGCTTTATAGCTTGAAAGATCTCGACTGATGAAGTCTACGCTAGCCAGGACTAGCGAGGCTGCCGGAGACTGGGGACCGGTCCCTTTTGTGCGTTTCATTTCGGGGGTTTTGCCATAATCGCCACGCTTGGCAGGCGGGTTGGCGATCGCAGTAGATAGAATATGTACTCGGAGGACGCTGCTGCCCATCCTCCGGTGAATCCCTAAGTCGCCTCTTACGACACCTACGGGATGAGATGGGTTGGTGCTATTCTAAGCCGGCACCACACGGTACACGTATGACAGGTATCTCACCTGGCGACGAATTGGCAACGTCGCCAGTCAGTAACCAGGTGTATTACCTGTCATCATGTCAATAACTACAAATTGTTTGGTTACGGTGGCTGGCGACGTCGCCATACAATTTGTATTGACTGGCGACTTCGCCAATCCGTCGCCAGTTCAATACGAATAGTTGGCTACGGTGGCTGGCAACGTCGCCATGGCTACCCGGTGTGTTATGGCCCCAATTTAAAAACCTTTCATTTCCTTCCAAAACAGTTCATTACCTTCCAGCAAAAAAATGGATGGTACGGACGGTAATGAAATGGAGAGGAATGAAAAAAAATAACTTTTTCTTTAATAACTCTGTAATCGAATATATTAGAAAATCGAAAGTAAAACATGAACAAAATGTATTAAAAAGGTAAACATTTTTTATAATAATAATAATTTCCATACTTACGTACCTTGTAAAACCAAAGGAATGTAATGAGAAGATTTTTGGACAAAGCACTATAAAAGTTGGGAGATCGTAAATATTTTTGTCAGCGATAGACGCACGTCCTTCTTGCCTGGGCACCGTGTCTGGCTGGCCAATAGACACACGCTGTGACCCGAACTGTAGTTGGGAACGTATAACTAGAGTACAAAATTATGCAGTTTCTGGGTGCGGATGGTAATGACGTTTTTATTGTGACAAATTGTAAAATAGGCTTTACTTATATTATTTCTGCGTTTATTATATAATCATAATCATTTATCAATACGTCATGAATTTGGCTTCAATATAACGTATTAATTAGAGTCATCAATTCAAATGCAGATAAATAAACATTAAAGAACCTGCCGTGGTCCCTAGTTGGAAACAGAGAGGAATGATTTTACACGCTGTTTTATTAACTTTTTTAGAAAACTAACAAATCAAAGTCCAATATTTTCGATGCTGTTTTTAAAACGATAATCCTTTTACCTATTAGGCAATAAATATTTAAAATATATATCATAACTGATGGGTTTATTAGGCTGGATATGCTTTTTGCACGAAACTACGGAACGACCCTGTAGGTCCTTTAGGGCAAATTGGCATATGAACATTTTTCAATGTTCACAATTTTTCAGTAGTCGGGTTTTATATGAAAATAATTACAGATAACAGCCATATTCGGCACTCGTACATCGTAAAAAGTATGGCAAACGCGTTGTCATTTTCTTGTGAATGACGCTTAGGGGATCAATAATAATTTGTGATTACTTTTACAGCCCTAGAGAAGTCAACGCAAGTAGGGGTCGTGGGAGGGGGGCCCGTGTCGATCTACGAGGTCCCTTACATGGCGGAATTGCGCCGAGAGGATGGATACCACTGGTGCGCAGCAACCATCGTACACCAGCAGTTCGTTCTTACGGCGGCCCATTGCATTGAGAAGTAAGCTGTTATTTTATCATTGTCATTACATTCAGTTGTTATAAGTAGTTGAGTTTTTTGTAGGCTTTCATAACGATCATCTTAGCCGAGCGGTTAAGGCGCTGGCTCAACGCGTACATAGGTCGGAGGTTCGAGTCTCTCTCTGTGATCTCTTAATAAGTGTATCTCTCCGAGACGCTCGTAGCCAGCTGCAAGCACCGATCGGAGGATAAACAACGCTTGGCCATGTCAAACAAAGATGGGTGACCATTAAGTAGCATTTGATTTTGAACAGAGCGTCTCCGTGCTTCGAAGGACACGTAAAAGTCGGTCCCGGTTGTTTGCATCTAGACAGCAGTCGTTAAGCCTTGTCTGAGGCCTTCGGGCGGCTTGAACAACTCTTGTATAACCATACGATAAGAAGAAGAAAATCAGCTAGTCATGTTGGACATTAATTTTTGTTGTATTTTTTAATGCAAATACACAGCCAGAGCTGGCCAGATATTATTGGACATAAGACCGGGCTTCGTAATGAGGTATCTAAAAGCGCTCGCCCTATACTAGGTGTTTATGGTCGATGAACAAACCATCAAACTAACTTGTGCTTATTTTTCTAGGAACGTGAAGTATTTAGTGTCTGTTGGGAGCGACGACATGCGTCGGGGCGTCATATACGAAGTAGATAAGTCATTCCCTCACAAGAAATATGCTACAAAATATGACTACGATATTGCTTTAGTGAAGCTGACTAAGGAAATAAATTTCGGACTAAAAGTAAAGCATATTGAATTAGCTGCTGAACCGTTCGATTTGTTACCGGGAATGACGTTCAATCTTACTGGATGGGGACGTTCATCGGTAAGTTTTGTTGTGTTCATCCCATGGACCAATTACTAAGGGGACTGTGCCTAAGCAAGTCGGCCGAGTGGTCGGCCTAGTACTAACATCGACATAAAACGAAGCGAGTAGTTCAACTATTTACCGGTAGATAGAACAATGAAAATGAAAAAACAATGACCACGTTTTTTTTCAAACAAATATCTAATAAGGTCATCTCTTTCTTTAGTCTTTACTCTGTGGTTCTTCTCCTCTAGAAAAGTAGCTTCGTCTACCAGCGTTTCTACAAATTGCTACGCTTCATATAATTTTCAGAGGCCCAATAACTCAGAAACTGTTATAGTTACTTAGGGCCATAACACACCGGGTAGCCGTGTCGACGTCGCTAGTCCGTTACCAGGTGTGTTACCTCCAATACATTTCAATACGAATTGGCTACGTACCGTGGCTGGCGACGTCGCCATTGCTACCCGGTGTGTTATGGCCCTGAGTAACTATAATAGTTTCTGAGTTATTGGGCCTTTGAATATTATTGTGCCAATTTTTTGTTTAGCGGTCTTAGAACACAGACTTAAAACAATAATTCAAAACTACGATTAAATTAAAAGATATAAAAATTTAACCCCCTTATTCATAGAAAGTTATGATCGACTTGCAATGGAATTACAAATCACATTTGTTCCTTGAAATGCTTTTCAAAACTATTGCAAACTGGCTAAAATCTCTATGAATAAGGGGGTAAGTCTTCATAGGAATTAAAACTCAATTGTTGCAGTTTTCAAGAGATTTTTCGTACCCGTCTTTATTCTTCACTTCCGGTGCGTCCAGATGCCTCGCATGCCTCGCCCGAGCACTCATGTTATGACATTATGTCTATGCGTTTTGACGCTAAAACTAAGTGCTCTGACGCGGCATGCGCCTGGTGTAGACGCAGCCCATGTTTTTTTGTATTATTTTTTTATATTCGTGGCAGGCCCAAAAAAAGATGGCGGGATGAGCTCCTCCTACTTGTCGGATTGGTCCCGGGTAGCCATAGACCGGAGCAAGTGGAAAAAGGGAGGGAGGCCTTTGCCCTGCAGTGGGACAACACCCATACCTATTAAAGAGATTTATTATACAGTTTCCTGCAGTGGGACAGTACAGGCTAGAAATTAAATGAATATTCGTGGATGTTTGATTTGATTTCTTTTTACAGAGTGGAAGCGATGAGTCGTCAGTATTACGCCAGGTATCCCTGCCGTTTATGGCCCAAACTGAATGCCAGAAGATTTACAGAGGAGATATCGACTTAACGGATAACGTGCTATGCGCTGGAGAGATAGATGATGGAAACGGACCTTGTTATGTAAGTAAATTACATTAAACATAATAATAACCGCACGGCGTGCGCTTGACTGTATTTTTAGCTGCAACTGCATGCGAACTGTAGCCCGATTCACGTAACCAAAACCGTAACGATGTCTCAGCGATATAGTCGTTGATAGCCTTTTCGTATTACAAAAAGTCTATCAATGACTATATCGCTGAGACATCGTTACGGTTTTGGTTACGTGAATCGGGCCACTGCTTCAGCGTTCCGTGAAAAGCAAATGTCAATCTTGTATTGAAACTGCAGATCACCCAACAGCGACCGTACCGTAGAATAAAAAACCGGCCAAGTGCATGTCGGACTCGCACACAAAGGGTTCCGTACCACCGTAGAATAAAAACGTCAAAAATAACCAGTTTCTTGTATGACGACCCCCTGTATTTTATTTTTAGTATTTGTCGCTGTAGCGGCAACAGAAATACACATCCTGTGATTTTTTTATTTTTTAAAGGACAGCGTTGGCAAAAAAGCGAACGGCCCGCCTGATGTTAAGCAGTTACCGTAGCCTATAGATGCTTACAATACCAAAGGTATTGCTCGCACATTGCTGACCTGAAGGGGACTTGGATGGAGGGAGGGGGCAGGGGTGGGCTTACGGCTCCCTCACTCATCGAACGAAACGCAGCTGTAATAGCTACTTTACGCCGATCTTCTGTGAGAGGGTGGTACTACCCCGGTCGAGCCAGCCCGTTTATGAGCTGCAGTCAATTGGCTACAGCTTGACTCTACCACCTTGAAAATACATAGTTATGGGGTCCCGTTGGCATCATTCGGGTACGGAACCCTCAAAAGTTGTCGGCTTTGCCGTGTGGGGCTTAATGTTATTATGTATACCTACAGGCCGACGGCGGATCGCCTCTGGTGTATGACAACATACTAGTGGGCATGACGGCAAGGGGCAAGGGCTGTGGCATGTACCCGGCAATTTACACCAAAATCGCTGCCTTTGAAGACTGGATCAAACAAACCATATCTAAAAACAAGTAATTCTCTCCTCTTCAGATGGCCTAGTGCAAGTTTCTTTTCTTAAACGTTTTCGGCTTTACTCATAAAAGGTACCTACCTACTGGTAAACTTTCGACTCATGTGTATTTCATTTGTATCATTTTAAAATTATTTTGTATGAAACATCATCTTGCATTGTATAAGTATAACTGGCTCCATTATTATAACATTGGTCGTACAATTATTACAGTTCGAGTTTTAATTCAATGCAATAATAAATTGTCGTCCTACCAAATAGTGCCATTTGCAGCCACGTTTTGTCATCTATGTAACCTATCTACTTTGTGTTTATGTTAAGACTGTCAAAACTGTCAAAACTACTACCGTGTATTTTGCTTTGTACTGTCAAGTGACTAATGACGTTCTCTAGACTGTCAATAATATATGTCAAGAACAGATTAATTATTAATACGCTACACAATTAATTGCTCACCAACTGCCCCCCTAGTGGCATGAACGCCAATCCAATAGAATAGAATAGACTTCACAATGTATGGAAATTTCAAACGTCGCTATGTAGATCAACAACAAGTTGCTATGTAGATCACGTGACTTATGTCATTTCCATACATGAAGCGTAGCGATTTGATGGAACGCTTGTAGACGTCAGCCACTTGTCTAGCCCTTCTGTACCACCTTTTCTATCTAAAATATCACGTGTGTGCATCTTATTGGGAGTGGTGATGTTGTATTTCTCATTTCACGTCATAAAGCATTTAAATTGAAATTGTACTGTTGTTTTATTTTTCTCTTCTTTTTATGTGACTGAGGTGGCAACAAGCATACGACCTGCCTGATGTTAAGCAGTTACCATAGCCTATAGATGCTCGCAATGTCAAAGGCATCGCTCGCACGTTGCCGACCTGAAAGGGAGCCTAGCTTTTCCCCGGGACTCGTCGAGGGTCAAACCTTGGCATCATCGTTGGACACCAATGTCGATCCTGGCTTACAGGAGTAACAGTGGTGGGAGTGTGTGGCAGGCCTAGTCCCATTAAAGAAGAGCTGAAAGGGGGTAGGACAAAGGGAGGGGAACAGGGGGGGGGGGGTGTTGGGCTTCCAGCCCTCTCACTCATCGTACGAAACGATGCTACTTTACTCCGTTCTTCTGTGGTACCTCTCTACCTACGTTGCTATCACTAGACTTGTGCTCAGCGCATCACAACATGCAGCACTACACGCATCACATTTACAGATTTGACACACACATGCAAATCGACAATTAACTTCAAAGACATTTTGAAGCGTGTTATTCACCAGAAGATGAGCCATATTGGAAATACAGACATGTTTTCATCATAATTTTCCGCGAACGACTGAGTCGTACTGTGGCCATGGACTCCGTTTAGTAGGACATACTATTATGGACAGTCACATGTCTCCCTCTATTTTGGTGATGTCTTCTCTCTCCTGCTCTCTCTTGCCTGCATCTACATCAGGAGCATGCCGCCCGATGAATAAATTGTGACGTCGGAACGCATAGACATAATGTCATAACGTGAGCGCTCGGGCGAGGCATGCGAGGCATCTGGACGCACCAAAGATTTTGGTATATTTAAACTAGGAGGCTAGATTAGTGAAGTGTGCGTACCTAATCACACTTTACAGTAAAATGTTTTGTACAAAGGAAAATAATTGCTAGTGTGAGGCCTTCCGTGCTAAATAAACAGAAGGTTAAAGAACAATGTTTTCAAGAGAAAACCTGCCCCCAAAATCCGCGTCTGAACCAAAGCATGACTTGAGGAGCAGCGTCACTCTCCTCAACCATGTTCCTACGCCACCAAGCCAACTAGGAGCCTGTCAAATGTGACGTCACCCGCAAAAAAGACGGTGGCGGTGTGCGGGAGGTGTGGCGGGGGGGAAGCCGCAGGCGGTAGCGGGTGTGCGGGCGGTTGCGGGCGGGGAAGCCGCATTCTATTCGAGCATGTATGATTGATGTTTCCCAAGTTGGCTTGGTCGAGTAGTAAAAGGAAGAGTGACCCACTCTATGTAGTAAATGAATATCACCAGACTATCACACCAACTGCATGGTCCCAAACTAAGCAATGCTTGTGCTATAGCTACCGTACAAGACTGGGGGTGATCTCAGGGAACCAGACGAGGGCGAATGGCAAAAAGGTCGGCTCTGGTGGAACCGAAACTGCAACCATTAATGTCCAGGGTTCAAACCCCGGTCGTACCACTGAGTTTTTCGATATCTATGTGCAAATCCTAATTTTAATGTGATTATCACTTGCTTACGGTGAAAGAAAATGATCGTGCGGAAACCTGCATGTTTTATAAAATCAACCGATTTTTTAAAGATAAGTAAAATCCACAAATCCCCACTGGGCCAGAGCGAGGCGGATGATGGCCTAAGTCCCCTCACATTGAGGGGAGGTCCGTGCCCAGAAAGTGAATAAAATGTAACGTCACGACTTTTATCCCCATTCGGGGGTAGTCAGAGGCTTGAGTGGCCATACACCACCACATTGTGGAGGTATTAACCAACTCAAAGCCCACGTTTCACCAGATAGTCAGAACCCAACGTGACAGGTGGTGAACCTTGTCGCCGTGTATACAGGAACTGACTATTACCTAATCCCGAGGGATAGGTAGAATTCCTCACGATGTTTTCCCTCACCGTCAGCGAACTGTAAATTATGCACAGTGAATAGGTCAAATTATTATCAGGTATATTATTATCAACTAAAATAATAATATTAAAAAATATTGCAAAAAAAATCGCGACGTGGGCAATTACGCTAGCGAGCGACTATGAGTTGTCTTATCAAAAGGAATTCACTCGTATACATTTCCTAAAGGGCTTATTTCACTTGGCAGAACTTAGCCGCCTAAATTCAGAAGCTTCTAAATATTTAAACCATCCTAGCGTCTGAATAGCTCGCTGAATACGTTTATACTTCACTAAATTCAGTAACGACTAAATTCAGTCATGTGTTATAAGCCCTTTATACAGTTTTCCCGTCAAGTATGCTTCATTTGTCACTAATTCGTATTTTTTATTGGATAATTCGGTCAATAGTGAAAGTAATTATTATTTTTATCACTGATACGCGGAAAGTAGGTCGAAAGGTGCCCGAAGAGCCGACAGAAGGTGATACTTTTCTGATCGGGCAAAATCGTTGACAGAACGGGCTTAATCGTATATCCAGAAAACGATTGGGCCCGTTCTGTCAAAGATTCTGTCAAATTATAAAAAAATACGAGTTTCTATTGAACTATGTTCCAACCAAAGAGAATTTAATAGTTCCAACCTTCTTACATCCACTCAATTACAGCGCGATGTAAAATTGAAATAACATAAAGTTAAGTATTAATTAAAGAATATATTTTTTTAAATGACTGTTTCTTTAAAATAACATAGATTTGGGCAAAACATTTACAATTTTTCCCTAAATCAATCACAAATCGTTCCTGCTCCGAATCTATAATCACAGACTAAAACCTTTTATAATGTTTGAAAAAGTACTGGCCTCTAAAAAAAACAAAGTGACAGTGTCAAAATATCAAAAAGCAAAATACGCAATCTACGTCAATATACATGTGTGTGTATGTGTAAATGTTCACAATTTTTTTCTTTAGCTACTAAATTATTTTATTATTACTTTCCTTGTATACGTGATGAAAAGCACAGTGTTTCCCTCGGGTTAAAGTAACTTATTATTGGTCCCTCGAACTATTAGCGCCCTCGCTACGCTCGGGCGCCAAACCCCGTCTCGGGACCAATAATAAGTGACTTTTCACCTCGGATAACAATGTACTATTACATATTTGAAATGAGAATCGAATACCGAATACCCTCCTTCAATATGTATGAGGCGCTCATAGCCTGCTGGAATTACTAACGATCTGAGGTTAAGCAACGCCTGGCAAGGTCAGTCAGAGATAGATGACCATTTAGTGGCATTTGAACTGAGCGTCTCCGTGCTTCGGAGGGCACGTGAATAGTCGGTCCCGGTTGTTGTTATTAGGCAGCAGTTGTTAAACCTTGTCAGAGGCCTTCGGGCGGCTTGAACAACTCTGATACCAGGTTGGACACTAACCATACGATAAGAAGAAGAATACGTCTTACCTAACATCCTGTATAATGTTTATTAAATTAATATTAATTAGTATAGATATAGATTATTGGTTTTCGCAAGTAAAGGGCGTGTGCGCAAATTTTTCATAAACCTATGGAAATATTTAGTGTTAGTAGTAGTAGTAGGCAATATTTAATAATTAAAATTACGTATTTTAACAAACTCATTACTAAGTATCACGCTACAAAAAAAATACAAAACAACAATTAATTAAATAATTCTATAACTACCTGCATTAATTAATTTAATCTGATATTTCGCTGAAATGTGATTTTATTAATTGGAATAAAAAGTTTCCTATAGATAAAAGTAGGGTATAAAACAAGTCGCGGGGCTCTGGTCCGGCAGTGCGCTGGTACTGCCGCCATGTTCTACTGCACAGTGCTGCTGCTCGCGGCGACTGCCGATGTATTCAGCTACAGTAAGTACCTCTATCCAATAAAGTAATACCGCCCTTTCACAAAAGATCAGCGTAGCAATTTTTGCTGCGTTTCGTACGATGAGTGAGAGAGCCGGAAGCGCAAAGCCCCCCTCCCCGCGAGCGGTGCCTTTAGTATTGCGAGCATCTATAGGCTACTATAACTGCTCTCTTTTCCCTCTGTCCACCCCGTAAGGGCCTTAGCGTAAGCCATTAAGGCATGGGAATTCTAAATAATTGCCATTAGATGACTATGTTTATTTTGGTTAGACTGGAGGGCAACATAATAATTAACCCTTTTTAGGGCCCCGCTCCTGGGCATGGGCCTCCCCTGCGAGGGGAATTCAGGCCATAATCCACCACGCTTGCCCAGTGCGGTTGGCGGATTTCACATGTCTCTCGAAAATTCGAACGGTGAGGGAAAACATCGTGAGGAAACCTACCTATCCCTCGGGATTAGGTAATAGTCAGTTCCTGTATACACGGCGACAAGGTTCACCACCTGTCACGTTGGGTTCTGACTATCTGGTGAAACGTGGGCTTTGAGTTGGCTTAATATCTCCACAATGTGGTGGTGTATGGCCACTCAAGCCTCTGACTACCCCCGAATAGGGATAAAAGTCGTACGTTACATTTTTTTGAAAATTTATTAGATTTTCTAAGACATGCAGGTTTCCTCACGATGTTTTTCTTCACCGTAAGCAAGTGATAATCATATTGAAGTTATGATTCGCACATAGATTTCAAAAACACAGAGGTGCGAGCCGGGGTTTGAACCCTAGACCTTAAGCACGTAAGACGCGTGCGTAACCAATCGGCTTACGCTGTTCTCATTGGGGGATAAGAAATAGACAAATAATAATGTGAAAATATGCAATTTGTATAGGTACGGTCAGCAACGAAAGTCGCTAAACATTCTCAGTTTTTCAAATAGCTTGCACGCTTTTGTTTTGCATCAAATACATAATTCTTCTGTATCGAAACAAAATGTAGACATGTTGCTAATGTTTGGTTTTATAAAGGTTTACCAACGTTTGTAGAATAAAGAGTATAACCGATTTGAAAAATTCAGAATGTTCAGCGACTTTCGTTGCTGACTGTACCTTTATGGCCGGCGCACACTGAGGACGGCAAGGGAGAGCATTTTAATTTTTATCAATCGAATTTAATACTTATCCAGTCGAAATAACGTGCTCCGGCGTGCTCTTCGGTGCACCGAGAAAACTGCTCCGAGATGCTCCAGGACCGATCACCGAGCGTTGAAATATATACCTTATTTCGATTGGATAAGTATTAAATTCGATTGATAAAAATAAAATCCTCTCCCCTGCCGTGCCCAGTGTGCGCCGGCCATTAGTAATTCATGTCATTAGTAGTATTGTCTTTGGCAGGTGTCAAAGGATCTCCGGAAGTGGGTATCATTGGAGGAGATCCAGTGGCCATCTCGAATGTTCCATTCATGGCCGATTTCCGTTACAACGATGGAACATTCGATGAAGCGAAACACTTATGCGGAGGAACCATCCTAAACGAACGATTCATAATAACAGCCGCACATTGTTGCGCAGAGCCGTAAGTTTCACGTTATTTTCAGCCGTTCGTTATTTTCTATTTATCGTTATTATTAGAATTTTCGTGATTTTCAACTTTCATCGTGACTACCTTACGTTATCTTCAACCTATCGTAATTATTGGTAGTTTCGTGATTTTCCAACTTTAATCGCGACTACCTTTCGTTATTTTCTACCTGCCTTTAATACATCGGTACATACGGACTTACATAACGGTAAACGATCAGAGGTTAAGCAACGCTTGGTAAGGTCAGTCAGAGATGGGTGACCATTTAGTGGCATTTGAACTGAGCGTTTCCGTGCTTCGGAGGGCACGTAAAAAGTCGGTCCCTATTGTTGTCATCAAGACAGCAGTCGTTAAGCCGGGTCAGAAGCCTTCGGGCGGCTTGAACAACTCCGACACCAGGTACCAGGGAACCATACGATAAGAAGAAGTCAATTTTTAAAGTCAAAGTGAAGCGTGGCCTTGCTTACTTCGGAGGGCAGCACACTGGAGTAGGTACTATTTCCCAAAATACACTGTAAATTGAGTATTGGCGATAAATAAAAATAAAAAAATCTAAAGACAAGCCCGCTCAGTTTCTTGCCGGATCTTCTCAGTCGAGGTCACATTTCCGATCCGGCGGTATTAAGCAAAAAAAAAACAATTTGTAAGTGCAAGTAAGTGTAAAGGCAGGAGTTGGTTGCGGGCGGCAGACGGCCGACGGCAGTCGGCAGACGTCAATCCCATAGAACTGAGTGCCGTCGTGGCGTCGCGGCACATGTCATCGTGACAATTTTGCATGAAACTGACGGCGACAACTGACATCGCTGCAACTGCCGCCACCAACTCCTACCTTAAGGCCTTAAGATGAGGGTTCGAAATTTGGTTGATTTTCTATTCTACTTTTTCTTTAAGTAAGTATGTGGACTAGGAATCTTATATTTAGATGTATGATTTTTGACTATATTATCTTGAGTATCTTTAAATCCAAATCACGATTTGACGAAATTTTCTCGATAAAAAAAAATTATGAAATGAGCTCTAATTATTTACAATTTTCCTTGCTACCACGATGTTTTTACGATTTAGATCACGAAATTATTTCTAAAACATAGCAAATAATGATATCTAAACTACCCTTCAACCATATTTTAATTCATGAAGTAGTTTTTTTTTAATTCAAGAAAATGTGGTTTGGCGCTTACGTTGTTTATTTCCGAGCGCGCGCACAATATCGCC
Organism: Drymonia ruficornis; assembly: GCA_947859195.1. Lineage (NCBI taxonomy): Eukaryota > Metazoa > Arthropoda > Insecta > Lepidoptera > Notodontidae > Drymonia > Drymonia ruficornis. Next base: position 7,698,806 of record OX401924.1, read on the forward strand.
ATCTCACATTTTAAGTACTTGAACTAACCATGTCTCTCTCTAACTTTGTATTGTCAGTGTCCGCTCGGACTTGTTCGACGTCGGACCTGTGAAGGATTTTTTAAAAAATATTACGAAAAAATATTACGGTCGTGCCACATTACAGGTACAGTACAGTATTTACAGTCCGCCGACGCCTATGATAAATAAATAAATATCCTTGGAAATTCTTTTACACATGACTACCTGATCCCAAACTAAGCAGAGCTTGTACTATGGAAACCAGATAACTGATATTACTACATATACTACTTTTTGTTTGTAAATACAAACGAAATATACACTTAATTACACCTAGACTCGGGACATGCGGACATGTTCATGCACACAACTGCATGTCCTGGGCAGGAATCGAACCTATGACCTGCACTGCAGCGTGATTTTCGTTTGCTTTTCCTTGTCTTGTGTAATTTCTTTTCATCTCTTGTCATTTTGTGTCATCTCTTGTCATTTTGTGTCATCTCTTGTCATTTTGTGTCATCTCTTGTCATTTCATAGTTATTCGTGTCATTTCTGTAAAAACTCCCTATTTCGCTTACTGTTATATACTTGCAGCATGGTCTTGGGCCGACAGTGGGAATATATTGCTTGTCAAAACAATGGAGTCGCTTTATTGCGTTTGTTGTAGGTATGGATGGGCAAGTAATAAATATATCATACATCAATAAATTATCGTAAAAAATAACATTACAGATATGGATAGGAAAATGTTTGTCCGTCCTATTCAATCTATTATATTATAAACGAAAGTAACTCTGTCTGTTACCTTTTCACGGCTTAACCGCTGAACCAATGTTGATGAATTTTGGTATGGAGATAGACTGGGTCTTGGCGGAGAACATAGGCTACTTTTTAGGGTTCCAAAGGGTGCTAACGGGACCCTATTACTAGGCCTACGCTGTCCGTCTGTCTGTCTGTCCGTCTGTCAGCGCGGGCTGTATCTCACGAACCGTAACAGGTAGAGAGTTGAAATTTTCACTGAATGTGTATTTCTGTTGCCGGTGCAGAACAAATACTAAAAATATAATAACATTTAAAAATAAATATCAAGTCTCAAACTTGATATTTTTGATGTGTTTATTCTACGGTGGTACGGAACCCTTTATGTGCGAGTCCGACGCCTTCAGATCTTATGAATGTTTTCTTGAAATAAATATAGTGTATTTTAAGTAATTAACTGGCCAACCCTCAGGTCCTACCTACCATGTTAGGATCTTTTTCGTTCTAGCGGGTGTAAACCGTGATTTAACGAGTTAATGTGATAATTTTTGTATTTAAATTATTCAATTCAATGTATTTGTTTCAGACATAGTCCAATATTGATTATTAAAATTATTATAATTTCACAATAAATATAAAACAATAAATAAAAGTAAAATTAAATTTAAAAAAATATATATATTTATTTTTATTTTTCATGTTTTATCATTAAAATACAATATAATATAACATAAATTAAAATAAAATACAATAAAATAAAAACCTACCCCTAATTAAACAAATACCGTCCGCGTGGGATACTGGCTGCATGTCCTCCCTGTATTCAAGCTGTTCCTGTTGTCAAGCGAATTTTTTGAGCAAGGAAAGAGCCAGCCCTCTTGTCACCTGTGGCGGTAACCAGTCTAAGGGTGATTTTGATAGATAAAAAAATAAAGATAAAAAGATAAACAAAAAATAAATGCATGGTTAAATTAATAAAAACTGAAAATTAAATTAAAAAATAAATTAAATATGGTAAAAAAAAATATTATGACACCGCTGATGACTTCATGATCGGCATCGAAGTTAAGTACCAAAGTATTCCTTTGCCTACGAAACATGAAAAAGATACTCATATCCGGCAGTCAGTCACTGACACAGAGTATGTACATTTTTACCCGACTACGGTGGGCGGAGGGTTATGATTTTGACCGATATGTATGTATGTTCATCTGCTCCCGTATAACGTCCAAACTATTTTTATATCATAATAATTTGACTAATGAGATATCGTTGGACGCGTCTGGATCGTCCGCTGGTTATAGGCTATTATACGATCGAAATATTGTTATACGTATCTATCAGCATATTGTAGGTATCGTTTGTCTTCTTTTGACTTACTTTGTCTTCAGCAATAAAAACAACATAGAAATTAAATTATTTTTTTTCAAATACACTCGACATAAAAATCCCATATAAAACGAAAAAAATATATTTGAATATTTTCATCCATTTCATCTATTTTAAAAGGTGCACTGGGACATATTATTTTAATTGTACGAATTAAACAATATTGTTCCTTCAAAAAATAACTATACTATAGTCTACTCCATAGCTGTTCTGTCCTAGCTAAGCGAGAGGGATATATCCTTCGGCAGCTCACGCGACGCTAGCCACACCCCGAAACTAAAATTCATTTTTTCCTTGTATCGTCTTAACAAAATAAACTAATTAAATTTTTAATTGCATCAGAATTTTTTAATTGCGGATTTCTTTCTTAGAAACGTGACTTTTACAATCGCCGTTGGTACAAATAATGTTCACAAAGGGGACAAATACGAAGTAGAAGAGACTATATCACACAAGAAGTACGCTGGTGACAATACACTAGAATTCGACTACGACATATGTTTGGTGAAGCTGACTAAGGAAATAACTTTCGGAGCTAAAGTAAAACAAGTTGAATTAGCTGATAAAGATTTACAACTGAAGACCGGAATGATGCTAAACGCCACTGGATGGGGTTTCACACATGTAAGTGAGAATTTTATTGCGATACAGGACGAGTCCTTTTAGGGTTCCGTACCTCTGTCTGTCAAGACGGTCACAGCTCAAACCGTTGTAAGAAACATGAAATTATGACCGTAGGTACCTTCTATAGCTCATAAACGACTGGCTCGACCGGGGTAGTACCACCCTCTCACAGAATATCGGCGTAAAGCAGCTAATACAGCTGCGTTTCGTACGATGAGTGAGAGAGCTGGAAGCCCACACCCCCTCCCCCTCCCTCCATCCCACTCCCCTTCAGGTCGTCAATGTGCGAGCAATGCCTTTGGTATTGTAAGCATCTATAGGCTACGGTAACTGCTTAACATCAGGCGGGGCGTACGCATTTTTGCCACCGCAGTCCTATAAAAAACATCCACTAAGGAAGGATTTCATCCATCTTGGACGTCAATATATGGTCATCACCCCAGAAGGCAATACAACAGTCTCTAGTTCAGCCAGAATCTGGATGATCTGTATCACTCTAAATAGCTCAATTTCATCTCACTCTCTCCACAGCCACAGGGCCACGAGTCAGATATACTACGTCTGGTATCCCTGCCATTTGTGGAACAAGGCAAATGCGAAAAAAATTACGACGATTTCGCCAACATAACAGAGAGAATGATGTGCGCGGGAGTCGAGGGGAAAGGCGTGTGTCATGTAAGTTAAGCTTTTGTTACTAAGGTATTAAACACTAGAATTTGCACGCGGGTCCGCCCGAGTGGATCTTCGATAGAAAGCTACTCCCTGTGTATCGGCTATATCAGTGAATCATTTTCTGAATTGGACCCCCTACAATATACTACATAGGTACCTTGATACTCAATAAGTACATTCATACAAACAATTTTACCTTTTTATAACGACGTTTATATAATTACATTGAGTGAATACCCATCCCACCTGTCGCCAGACAAACACACCAACTGTATGGTCCCAAACTAATCAAAGTTTGTACTATGGGTACCGTAAAATGGACTGGAGACGATCCCATTGACACCCAGACCAGGGCAATTTTTTTTTTTTTTTGGGATCAAGCCCGCCACACAATCACACCAGGGCATATTAGGAAAAAGCCGTTTCCAAAATTTGTTGTTTATTGATCATGATGTACCTAGCAAAACCACAAGCATTTGCTTCCAGCTAGCCACATCTTAGCCTCAGTAGGTTTGTACGCAACAATTCGTTCATCAGCCGGGACCACAAGCCCCGAGAGACCGCGCCCAATTAATCAGATATGACGATATGTCTACGGGGTCTGACGTCAAAACTAATTGTTCGGGCGCAAAGATCAGCTCATCTAAACGCACCTAATTCCATTTTACAGTACGACAGTGGAGGTCCTCTGATGTGGAATAACAAGCAAGTGGGAATCACGTCTTTTGGAAAAACCTGCAGCCGCTTTCCTGCTGTGTTTGTCAAGATAACCGCTTTCCTGTCATGGATCAGGGACACCATAGCTCAACACGTATAATTTGAGTTCAAGTTGAACACCGAAGTTGCGAAAACGAGCTTACGCATTGTCACATTATCACTTTTAAAAATAACATACTAAAGCGCACTACGCACTGAAGCCGCGGACCCGCCAACATGTCGGCGGGTTGTGTCGGCGGCTTAATTGAAGGACGGCGCTTCGGTGTGTATCGGTAAAGCCGCCGACATATTGGCAGCTTCGGTGTGTATTGCGCTTTACGCAAACATAGACCCCCAAATTTATAGACAGTTATGATTGACTTGCAATTGCATTACAAGTGACTTTTGTTTTTAGAAATGCTTTTTAAAACCATTATAAGCTAGCTATAAAATACTATAAATTTGGCGGTTTATCTATCCAAGTTATACCTATTACATTAAGACACCAAATCAAAGTTTCTATGTTTTCGGCTTTACTTAAATGAAAACAGTTTGTGGCTTTCATGGTTTTAACTGGTGTGTTATTTACTTTATAATCATAAAACTTGTAAACTGTAATAACCGTTATTTTATTTTTCATTAATTCATGTGTAAGTCATCATGAAAATATCTGGCAAAAATATATAAACCAAACAAAATAAAAAATATTAATAATTGAACATTATTCGCTTAAAAAAATAATCTTGAAATAATTAACTTTCCCTGTGATGAAAATGTATAATGTATTTTACTTTCCCCAAATAATTTTACGAAAGCAACATTCCAAAAGGTTTCCTCGAGGCATGATTAGCGATGAAACAGGCATTCAACAAACATTATTTCTAAGAAAACCGGCCAAGTGCGTGTCGGACTCGCACATAAAGGGTTCCTACCACTGTAGAATAAAAAAGTAAAAAAATACAAGTTTCTTGTATGGGGACCCCTTCATTTTTAGATTTCATTTTATTATTTTGTTGTTGTAGCGGCAACAGAAATACACATTCTGTGAAAATTTCAACTCTCTACCTATTACGGTGTGCGAGATACAGCCCGCTGACAGACAGACGGACGGACAGACGGACAGCGTAGGCTTAGTAATAGGGTCCCGTTGTCACCCTTTGGATACACAGAACCCTAAAAAAAGTTACACGACCACGGAACAAAACTTCCAAGAAAAACAACGAGCCTATTCCGGACCGCCAATTTGTGAAACAACAAGACATTTATCGTGTAAAAGAAGTACCGTAATCCCTACAATCTTATAAACCATCTAGTTCGTCCGTCCATCCATTCATCCGTCCGTCCGTACGTCCGTCCTAGACCCATTGAACTATCATTTCCATTGAGGTGGTAGAGCCAAGCTGTAGCCAATTGACTGCAGCTCATAAACGGGCTGGCTCGACCAGGGTAGTAGGTACCACCCTCTCACAGAAGATCAGCGTAAAGCAGCTATTACAGCTGCGTTTCGTACGATGAGTGAGAGAGCCGTAAGCCCACCCCCCCTCCCTCCATCCCACTCCCCTTCAGGTCGGCAATGTGCGAGCAATGCCTTTGGTATTGTAAGTATCTATAGGCTACGGTAACTGCTTAACATCAGGTGGACCGTACGATTTTTTGCCACCGCAGTCCAATAAAAATATATAGATATAAATATAAATCAAGCTCCTGATTGGGCGGTTGATTCTGACTCACCAATCAGAGAATCGATCACTCAATAACAACGGCTAAGTGACTTAAGGCCTTAGTCTGTCACAATGCGGTATTATCTACAGTTCTCGAAGGATAAGGAAAAATATAGGTAATACTTTACAAATATTCTTTCAGAGATCCCTTGCATCTATGCAAGGGATCTCTGAAAAAGGGGGATAATTAAGGTAGTATCACGGAATAAGAAATTACTGGAAAGGGTTTTCAAATAGGTACGTTACGTTATCTTTTATTGAGTATATTCATGACAAAATATCAATTAAAACACGAATTCATTATTTTAATTCAATCCGACTTCGGATCTTCTAGCACCACGCAGTCATTATCAAAGTCTACATAATACATATTATTTTAGTTTATTCCTATTACTTCAAGGTTCTACAATACCATATAGGCACCAACAGCTAGTGTTATTTTTTTTTATTGGATGCGGTGGCAAAAAAGCGTACGGCCCGCCTGATGTTAAGCAGTTACCGTAGCCCATAGATGCTTATAATACCAAAGGCATTGCTCGCACATTGCCGACCTGAAGGGGAGTGGGATGGAGGGAGGGGGAGGGGGGGGGGGGGGGGGGCTTTCGGCTCTTAGCTCTTAGTGTTGCAAAAGACTCGAGTCCTTTCAAAAGAGGTTCGAGCTTTATTATGGGGCTCGTCGCCAACAGCGCAGTGATGAAAAAACCCGACTACTGAAAAATCGCGCTCTAAAAAGTATGAAACAAGAAAATATTCTCATCTAGAGGATAGCCGTGGTCCGTGTAGGTCCTTTAGGGCCAAATGGCATATGAACACGGACCACGGCTATCCTCTAGATGAGAATATTTTCTTGTTTCATACTTTTTAGAGCGCGATTTTTCAGTAGTCGGGTTTTAGTTTTTAAACTTACTTTTTATTTAATTATTTTGGAGTTATAGGCAACAATATATATATTTTTGAAATGTGCTCATCAAGCTCTTTCATTTGATACCCCACACGGTTTTATTAAAAAATGTTTTTTTTTTAATTCATGACATTATTTCCTCTAGAGGGCGCCATATGCAATTTTATGTGACGTCACATAGCCTATAACCAGCGCGCCATTAAGCCGCTTCTAAAGATACCTCATTTGTCAAATTACGACAAGTAGTTTTGAAGTTAGGTGGGAACAGATGCACATACATACATACATACATACATACATACATACATACATACATACATACATACATACATATATACATACATACATACATACATACATACATACCGGTCAAAATCATAACCCTCCGCCGTAGTCGGGTAAAAAAATAGAAGGGCTTTCTATATTATTTTATTATCTGTGGTTGTATCATACGTAGAGTCACGTGTCATGAGCTCAGCTCAGCGTTGCTTGCAGGGTTCTAATTAACGGCTCTATTACGTGACGGGGGGAAGTGGGTGAAGAGGGGGTTTAGGGAAAATCTCGGGCTTAATATAGAGTAGGATATTACTTTGCGTGTTTGTATTTTCTTGTTCGTATTTGAAAAACAGGGGCCCTACCACCACCTCTTATAGCAGTTTTGTTTTAACATTTCAGCGGCCATTTGTGCAATGACGTTTCTTATTGTCATGGCAATAAGGTACGTCATTGCACAAAAAGTCGCTGAAACGTTAAAACGTTCCTATAATTGAATCGCGATAGGAGGTAAGCCCCCTGGAGAGTGAAAATAAACTTACGGTCGCTTGCACGTTTATGGTAACACGGAGTCCATATCGACCACCTTTTTTTATGCTGTGAGCAATATTAACATACAATACAGTGGGAACTACCTATCGTTATTTTTATTTTTAATTTCCTAAGCTATGCTCTATTTAGGCTTTGTTCAAATTAAATTATATATCGACAGATAACAATTAATAAAATATTTATTACCAAAAAACATTTTACTACGTACAGAAATGGCAAAACACCCCACATTAGGCAAAACCTATCTTGTGGGGTTTCTTTTTTAAAGAAATAACAAGAAACGAAGTAAGGTTCAATAAAGAAAAAATATAAAATTGAAGAAAAGAAATACAGTGATGGATGTGTTGATAAAATCATCTAATATGTAGAGTTATAAAATAAATTATTGCAAATGAATTCAAAGTCATCTTGTAAATCATTACCACTACTGTATCACTGTATAAATATGGACTCCATATTATCGTTTTTTTAATTCTTGACTCTACATGTTCTAAAGGAAAAATTTCGTACCGCAGAATAGTGCAATTTTGCCGCGACTCTCCTAGTTGTAGAGTGGACAGTAAAAGCCTCGCGAGCGCATAATTACCGCCGGTAGCGTTCAGCGACAATCAAAAAGCCGAGCGACGTACAAAGGAGAGTGAAGTTATATTCGAAATAGAGATCTAAATAGTAGCTTAGTCATCGTTATAAGTTATATAGTCATCGTTATAATAGGTATCAAATACGAGCAGCTCATGTACTGGCAGGCTCAACCGGGGTACTACCACCCTCTCACAGAAGATCGGCGTAAAGTAGCTATTACAGCTGAGGGAGGGAAAGGAGGGGTTGATCTACCGTCTCTCTTACTCATCGTACGAAACGCAGCTGTAAAAGCTACTTTACGCTGATCTTCTGTGAGAGTGTGTACCCCGGTCGAGCCAGCCCGTATGGGAGCTGCAGTCAATTGGCTACAGCTTGGCTTTACCACCAATATAGGCACAATATGTTTACGACAATACGTTCTAACTCTATGAGCATATTACAATTGGTGTACCTCTAAATAAAAAAAGTTTAACGCCCCTAAATCCCGCATAAAATACATCCAATACGTATCAAGTTCGAATAAATAAACAAAATTGGAAAAACAAATTTAGGTAAAAAATACACGCTCACGCCGCAGCACTCAGCGCTCAAAATTGATTGGTTGATTTAAAAACAGAACGCTAGGCCGTTTGTGGACGGAACAAAATGGCCGCCGTGCTTGTTTCACAGTCGATTTTATATTCACTGCTGGTTCACTGCATGCATTAATTGCAATAGTTTTTGATGGGCGGAAAAGTGTCGGCAAAATTGCTTTTTGTCATTGACCTGAAATAAAACGCTACGCTACGCTGCGCTGCCTCTCTAGACAAGTGGCTGACGTCTACCAGCGTTCCATCAAATCGCTACGCTTCATGTATGAAAATGACATAAGTCACGTGATCTACATAGCGACTTGTAATGTCATTTCCATACATTGTGAAGTCTATTCTATTCTATCCGATTAGCGTTCATGCCACTTGTCTAGGGGGCTGGGGTGTATTACGGTACAATGTAAAATGGCTATCATTTTTTTGCCGATTGGAAGCGTCTCCTCAATGTTTTCGGGAACTAAATTTGGTTAATTTGACACGCAATATGATTGCGCGAGTTTCTTTATCATTAGTTCCGTGGTCCCACACTGTCGCTCACTGTTGCTTATTGCTATCAGCGCCATAATGGCATAATACCATAATGGAAATCAAAATGGGCTCAATACCACGATGTATATCGTCAGTCCAGCCTCTAGTACATTTCGGGTCTATGCATTGTGTCGGTCGATTGTACTCCAACTTTTTGATGAATAGAATTTGTTTTAACAACTATTGTAAAACGAATGGTCCCAAATATTGTGTTTGTGAATTCTTAATTGCTGTTCGTTAATTCTTCACGGTTAGAATTTTGTCGGCCAAAGGACTGCTGATATAATATTATGTTGACCCCCAAGAATTTACGATTTATAAAGAAGAATTCACGAGTATAATATTAGGGACAAGCACCAATGGATGAATTTTCATCTATGTGCATCATTTACAGTTGGCTTACGGTGAGGGAAAACATTGTGAGGAAACCTAGCCTATCCCTCGAGACTAGGTAATAGTCAGTTCCTGTATACACGGCGACAAGGTTCACCACCTGTCACGTTGGGTTCTCACTATCTTGTGAAACGTGGGCTTTGAGTTGACTTAATACCTCCACAATGTGGTGGTGTATGGCCACTCAAGCCTCTGACTACCCCCGAATGGGGATAAAAAGTCGTGACGTTATATATTTTTTTTTAATAATATTAGGGACTTGCGGTTTTCCAGTGGTTACATGTTACCAGACTCGGGACTCTGCTGTTTGTCAATGTAGTACACGTTATCTATTCTGTGGTTGTACAGTAAAAATACACACAGCACTCGAGAAGGACACACGAAAATGCGCATTAAAATTAAAAACGTGCTGGAAAGAAATTTCAATTTCGAATGAAACTTGGCAACGGTCCTCGGTGGGGTGCACTTACGCGATTGCATTTCAGTACTGGCTCCATATATCTACTAGTAAATAACGTATTTTATGTACTTACTGTGTGGTGGAGGATTTTGTCGCAGAACACTTTCGAATATAATTTGTGTAATGCAATAAAACAAGACTGCAATATACTGTGAGCTCTCTGCTTAGATGCTTAATAATGTCTTTGGTCAATAATTATGGAATTTATAGGTTGCCCATGGATAATATTATGGTCTTTAATGAAATATATAATAACTGTAGATACGCTATAGGTCCTCTCAAAGTGGCACGATCAAACTGGGCTAATTGGTAGATCCGAGCTCAGGCTCACGTCGCCGACGAAAACGTGTGAACATTTTTTTCATTTTTTTTTTAAATCTGAGAGATGTCAAAAGTGACATCTCATGGATGTATCAACGATAAACTCATGGTTATTAATGTTTGGCCTTGGTGAATGGCTGCGTCTGCACCAGGCGCATGCCGCGTCCGAGCATTGAGTGCTCGGGCGAGGCATGCGCGAGATCTGACACATAGCGGCGCGCTTAACAGGAGTCGAGCGAATTTTGAACACCAGTTAGTATAAAGGTACCCATAGGTTGCCGATAGTCCCACCAGTTGGTCTCGGAGGGCAGATGGCAATCGCTCCGTGTAAATATCGGTGATCAGCCAAATCAGGGTAGACTGTAAGCCGACCCCTCATAATGGGATAAGGCTAGGAAGAAGAAGTTAGTATAAAGGTACAGTATACAGGTACCCTTAGGTTGCCGATAGTCCCACTAGTTGGGTCTCGGAGGGCAGTTGGCAATCGCTCCGTGTAAATATCGGTGATCAGCCAAATCAGGGTAGACTGTAAGCCGACCCCTCATAATGGGATAAGGCTAGGAAGAAGAAGTTAGTATAAAGGTACAGTATACAGGTACCCTTAGGTTGCCGATAGTCCTACCAGTTGGGTCTCGGAGGGCAGATGGCAATCGCTCCGTGTAAATATCGGTGATCAGCCAAATCAGGGTAGACTGTAAGCCGACCCCTCATAATGGGATAAGGCTAGGAAGAAGAAGTTAGTATAAAGGTACCCCACCTATAAAATTTAAAGGTCATTAGCTATGTCTCCACCAGTGCGCTTTCACGTTCATCTTGCGCTTTCGTCTGACGCATGCATGAAGAACCATAGCGCATGCAATAACGCGTGCGCTATTCTAGCTCAAAAACAGCGCACGCCCGTAGCGCACGCTGATCCGCCACCGGTGGGTTCGCGTGCAACATTCCGTGCGCTTTACATACAAAATGGCGGAAGATTAAGTTAAATAATTGAACTTATGAATGTTTTCTTTTGTTTCGTGTCTTCAAAACATCGTTTATCCAGATCTCTTTTTCTTGAGTTTTTTTTCCTTGCAGTTAATACTAAGTATTCTGCACAAATAGCTACATTTGTTCATCTCGACGACCGAGGTGTAGACACTAAGCTGCATGCGTCTTAAGGCAGTCAATATTGCACGCGCTTGACGCGAGATGAATTGAAAGTTGAAGACGCAAGATGAACATGAAAGCGCACTGGTGAAGACATAGCTATTGGTTATGACAATCATATTAGGTATGTCTTATGGAGGTTCCACTTAACCACACACACACATCTACATGACTCTACATTAAGCTCTCCGTGACTCTATTGCGAAGAACCGTTGGAGAAATCATTTCATAAACTTTGCGAGATTATTTCATGGCATAAATTTTATTTGAACGTTAACAACATTTCCATCTACATAAATTAAGATAAAACTGCTGCTAAAATGAATTGGTAAAAGGTAAAAACTTAATTTGTCAAGTTTTGCATTAATTAAAAAGTTATTGCACGTCGGCTCTGCCACTTGATTGAAGAGCTTATTCATCAAATTCGAATTGCTAGACAATATTTTAATTAGGAAAGTTGAAGCAGGACTCCTGAGGTCTGTTTAGACGCGAGTGCGATTCTCCTTCGTCTCTAGGATATCTGTAAGTGTAGGTAGGTAAACACAGAGTTATAATTAATTTAAATTAAGTAAAGTCTAAGCAGTTATAGCCGATTGATTAACCACGCATCATGCGGACTTAAGGTTAAAGGTTGGCACTCATCTATCAACTCGGCACCCGATCAGCACCGCCTCGTCGGTCGGCATCCACTCACTGAACTGGAAATAAGTGGACCACGCGCTGACCACGCGGCGTTCAATCTTTGACCACGCGCTGTCCACTGGTTGATCACGTGACGTTTATGGTGTAAAAGCAGTGTCCGTCCGCGGACCACCCGGCGACAACGAGTGGACGCCGCGAGGCGGTGCTGGTCGGGTGCCGAGTTGATAGGTAAGTGCCAACCTATAGGGTTAACACCTCGGCTCCCACCTCTGGATTTTTCAAAATCTGTGTATGAATCATAACTTTATCAATAATATTTTTATTATCACTTGCTTAAAGTGAAGGGAAACAACGTGAGGAAACCTGCATATCTTAGAAAATCTATATTTTTTCGAAAGATGTGTGAAATCCACCAACCCTCACTGAGCCAGCGTGGTGGATTATGACCTGAATCGCCCTCGCATTGAGGGGAGGCCCGTGCCCAGGAGTGGGACGTTAAAATATTATCAAGCAAAGTCTTAAGTCAATCGCTTGAAAATCCAAGATAAAGGGTACCTATAGTAAGGGTATAAATTTCCACCAAGTCATACTTGTTATCAACAATGTCCTGTTCCAAGTGACGAGCAAACTTCCATAAACTTTTCCCCGCTGGCAACCCAGCGAACAATCAGGCGTTATTGAAAGTTGGCAACACCGACATGGTGGCGGCGCCGGCGGTGAGGGGATAAGAAGTTTTACCTATTTGCCCTCTTTGATAAAAACAAGGGATTGGAATCTTCATAGGTCAGGTGCGAAGGATTTATGAGATACGTTTCGTTATAAATGTTACCTGTTATCAAATATACAATGTGTTAAGAAAACCCTGTCCGACCCGAAAACGTATTGTTGGGTATCGAGGTTAGATTCTATTTTTGTAAAAAAAAACAAATATTTTTTAATTTAATTTTTTTTTTTTTTTTTTACTTTTTTTAGCATAGTAAGTGTCCCACTGCTTGGCTAAGGCCTCCCCTTTTTTTGGAAAACAATTACCCTGTTTACATAATTTTTTTTCCATAAAATTACGTTATTACGTACTTTGTGGTCAAAGGCGCCGCCACACGGTCTAACATTATTTTTAAAATTTGCTACATTTTGGGGGGAGAAAGAAAAAAAAAATGGCATTTTATATTTTCATTAATATGTTTACTATCATGAATATTTTTTTTTTTATTATTTTATTTGGTCATGTGATTGCGAATCCTAAATACCGGTTTCGGCTCGGACAGGGTTTTCTTAACATATTATTGTATTACCAAGAAAAGGGAAGTTGACATGTGACAAATTTTCTGACGGGATTTTCTGGTGATACGCATCAGAATGCCTTGAAGTTGATCGTAGAATTGCGACTGCGATAACAGATGCGTGCGCTACATGTTGTGGTGCACTGAGCACAATTCCGGTGATCGCAATGTTAGGAGGTAACATATCTGTTAATGGCTCATTCTCAGTCTGACCATTTTAAGTGGACCTTCGGTGTCAACCTTTTTTCATTGACACCGAAGGTCAGCTTAGAACGGTCAGACTGAGAATGAGCCTAATAATACATCAATGATTAGGATTTTGCGAATACGAACGATTATTACGAATATTTAAGCTTTGCTGTGTATTAGGTCAGTTGCGGCCTCTCGTGCTACGGACTATAATTCATACGCCAACCAGAATTGGCCATTACCGCGAGAAATTTCCAATGTGTTCGCCAAACTGTTTTTGCTTACTAAGGAACAAATGCCATTAATCATGTGACAAGTAAACAAGTTAGAGTTGCTTTGAGAAAAGGGTCGAGTTCGGCGGGCGCACTATGTACGGTCAGCAACGAAAGTCGCTGAACATTCTCAGTTTTTCAAATAGCTTGCACACTTTAGTTTTGCATCAAATCCATATTTTTTCTTTATCGAAACAAAATGTAGACATGTTGCTAATGTTTGGTTTTATAAAGGTTTACCAACGTTTCTAGGATAAAGAGTATAACCGATTTGAAAAATTCAGAATGTTCAGCGACTTTCGTTGCTGACTGTACCACTGGGACATAAAATATTACCTGTAAAAAACCTGTATAGTGACTGACGGGTCGAACTAACACTCCTACTATGAAATATAGAACTCTAGAGCTACTTGATTTTGACGCGTGTAAAAACCCAGTCTAATAGACAGACTATAAAAAAGACCCCATAAGGGATCTGTGGAAAAACTGAGCCCTTATGGTCACAGCCAACTACAACCACTTGGCACCCGAACAGAAGGGCTAGACAAGTGGCTGACGTCTACAAGCGTTTCTTCAAATCGTACGCTTCATGTATGGAAATGACATAAGTCACGTGATCTACATAGCAACTTGTTGTTGATCTACATAGCGACGTTTGACATTTCCATACATTGTGAAGTCTATTCTATTCTATTCGATTAGCGTTCATGCCACTTGTCTAGGGCAGTTGGTGAGAAAATAATAGTGTAGCGTATTAATAATATACATCTTTACATACATTAATGACAGTCTAAAGAACGTCATTAGTCACTTAACAGTACAAAGCCGTACGTAGCCACTTGACAAGGGGGGCAGCACCGCCTCGCCTCGAGCAATAAGTTTTCTTTATATGAAATTCTATTGGACATACGCTCTCTACATCAACTACGTAGCCACACCAGATCGCCTCGCTCGCAAGCTATCTATAATGCTAGTCGGGTGCCGAAACGTTGTAGTGAGCTATGACCTTTATAAGATCATTGATGAAATCAGTCGCAGCCCAGCTTTCCTGAGGATCCCTCGTTTAGGGGCGAAACACGTGTCGAATTTATTTTGGATTCGCTTTGTCTGCGGAGAATTGCTAATTGTTAGGGTCTATGACTCATGACAGTCATACTCTCGACTGAGAGGGAGTTAGGTCTGGAGGGCCTCCTCTATTATCGATCAATTCATTAGGTTTATAATTTTGGAGGTTGACAATTCAGAGGGTGAGTGGTGGGTCCATGGACCAATTACTAAGGGGACTGGCCCTAAGCAACTCGGCTGAGTGGTCGGCCTAGTACTAACATCGGCATAAAACGAAGCGAGTAGTTCAACTATTTACCGGTAGATAGAACAATGAAAATGAAAAAACAATGACCACGTTTTTTTTTCATACATATATCTAATAAGGGCACCTCTGTCTTTAGTCTTTACTCTGTGGGTGGGTCCCTCTCTATAATTGTTTTTTTTTAGTATAAGATCAATTATCCGTTTGCTGTCTGTCTGTCTGCAACGACGCAAATAATCACATAATAGAGCTCCTGAGAACTAAGTAACTAAAGTCTTTTGCAATACAATGAAAATCTTTATTAATTTCCTATTCAAGACCGGTAGCTAATAGCTAATGGCATTTTCTTGTCAAGATCATAAAATCGGTCTCAACAAGAAAACATTAATTAATTTTTAAGCTGAGTGTACTAGTAACTGCGTAGCGTGATGGCAAGCTGCCAAGTTATCCCCCAGTAGATAGGTACCCCTTATAAACAACGAAAATGCCAACTAAAGTTTATGCTCCGTGTAGAATTTTATTGCTATACTGCAGCCGATAGCATTCGATTGGTTACGCACGCGTCTTGTGGGCTTAAGGTCCAGGGCTTGTGGGCTAAGGGTTCAAACCCCGGCTCGCATAATCTATTCTTTTTTATGGGACCAATCCGGAAATGTGATCTACCGAACAACAAAAGAATTTTCAAAATCAGGCCCCAATTTACGGAGAAATCGCGTAACAAACATACAAAAAAAACAGAACCTCCTCCTTTTTGAAGTCGGTTTATAATATAATAGAAAAGAGGTATGACGCTATGGCGGCAAATAGAATTAGTGAAGTAACTACGTAACTTGCTAAAATAATAACGATTTTGAAATCAACAATGCACGTAATAAAGTGCAAAATGTCAGCGCGTCCACCAGTGACGCAAGGGCACGCGAGACTGAGCTCAGGTTTGCCAAGTAGCAACTAATGTATGTGCCACTTATATCCCCAATTTTTAAAAAATATCTTTAATACATGTTTTATAAAGCTTTTAGACTCAGCGATCCATAAAACAGAGTTATTTGCAACATACTATAAAACACAAGATCAGCTATAACGATAGAAACTAAAGCATCTTAGTCAGCGAAAACTGGCAACAACATTGCTATGTTAGAACCCTCAGGCGTCCGTCGGGCTCGCTCCATGCTGGCATCATTCCAAGAGATATTATGCTGGTGGAATTCCCCCCACACCGGTGGGGAAGCCGGGGGAATGAATACGTAACGTGATCGTAAAAGTTAAATGGGTGCTTAACGGAATAGTTAGTCATGGAGGATTTCGTGAACGAAATTGTGTGTGAATGGTGAAAATGGTGTAGTAGCGTCATGGACCAGTTACTAAGGGGACTGGCCCTAAGCAACTCGGCCGAGTGGTCGGCCTAGTACTAACATCGACATAAAACGAAGCGAGTAGTTCAACTATTTACCGGTAGATAGTAAAATGAAAATGAAAAAACAATGACCACATTTTGTTTTATACAAATATCTAATAAGGGCACCTCTTTCTTTAGTCTTTACTCTGTGAGTAGCGTTGACTGCTCGGCTCACTGCATCGGGTGGTTGCGGGTTCGATTCCCGCCGGAGACTAATTTCGGAAAAGACCTTTTCGTAATTTGCCCTGGTCTGGGTGTCACTAGGATCGCCTCCACTCCATTGTATAGTAGCTATAGTACAAACGTTGCTTAGTTTGGGACCATACATTGGTGTGCAAGTGCGATATCGCATGAGGCAACAATGGTTGCGCCACCAGCGGGTGATTCGACAGCTCTATACATTTTGTTGGTGGAGCGACTGGTTGCGCTACCACTGGTGTCCTCGTGCGATATAGCTCTTAGTCTGGCGATATTTATTTATGATAATATGAAACAAAGTGTCAGTTAACATTGTAATAATGTTGAAATGGAAGTTGCCGCACTGTAATATTAAAGTTTAAATGCGCAATAAAACTCGTAATAACCAAGTTTGCATCACCTATACCGTACCTACGTCCCGTAGTTCGTTAATGGTTCGCGGTTAAGCAGTTACGTTTTGGTTACGTTAGACTTATTTTTAGTAGTGTAATTATACAAATACCTATTATAAAAAGCATTTAAATCACAGATCAGCCAGATATGGTGCCGTCTGGCGTGTTAAAAAACACGTATGAAATACATATAAGAAGGCCATTTATTCGGGATATCAAGGATTCGCACATATATTTCGAAAAATCCAGAGGGCTTAAGCCCGCAAGACGCATGCTCAGTCAATCGGCTTGCTTGCTTAACAGGTCCGGCCTTTTCTGTATGAAGTACCTAGTTCATAAGTCAAATTTTAAGATATCTTCTAGGAAAAAAAGGCCTAGGCCTAGCCCTTGGCTTTTTTTGTAGCTTAGGATCCGTCCTGCTGAGTTCACGTTTAAGATAAGACATTCCCTCCGAGTCCCAGTTTAAGGGTGCGTTTCGATTGAAGCGGAGCGGGGCGGAGCGGGGCCGAGCGGACCGTGAATTGGCCAATCACAGTGCTCGAAATCTCCACTCCGCACCAGTGGAAACAGTGTAAGCGGGGCGGAGCGGAGATGAGTGGACTTTCGAATAAAACAAATGAACACGCGGCCCCGAGCCGGACAGAGCGGAGTCGAGCAGGCTGTGGTGGCGAGTGGTGGGCACGAAGCGGAGCCGAGCGGAGCTGAGCTGAGCTGAGCTGAGCGGAGCTGAGCGGAACTGAGCGGAGCTGAGCGGAGCTGAGCGGAGCTGAGCGGGCTGTGGTGCCGAGTGGTGGGCACGAAGCGGAGCTGAGCTGAGCTGAGCTGAGCTGAGCGGAGCTGAGCTGAGCGGAACTGAGCGGAGCTGAGCGGAGCTGAGCGGAGCTGAGCGGGCTGTGGTGCCGAGTGGTGGGCACGAAGCGGAGCTGAGCTGAGCTGAGCTGAGCTGAGCGGAGCTGAGCTGAGCGGAGCTGAGCGGAGCTGAGCTGAGCTGAGCTGAGCTGAGCGGAGCTGAGCGGAGCTGAGCGGAGCTGAGCGGAGCTGAGCGGAGCTGAGCGGAGCTGAGTGGAGCTGAGCGGAGCTGAGCGGAGCTGAGCGGAGCTAAGCGGAGCAGAGCGGAGCTGAGCGGACTTTCGAATACAATATATGAACACGCTGCCCCGCTCCACCCCGCTCCGCCTCGCCGCGTTCCGCCCCGCTCCGCTTCAATGGAAAGATTTGCCACTTCTCACTGCTATTCTCCGCTCCACTCCGCCCAGCACCGCTCCGCTCCACCCCGCTCAACCCCGCTCCGCCCCGCTCCACTTCAATGAAAACATTTGCCACTTTTCACTGCTCTTCTCCGCTCCACTCCGCCCAGCACCGCTCCGCTCCACCCCGCTCAACCCCGCTCCGCCCCGCTCCACTTCAATGAAAACATTTGCCACTTTTCACTGCTCTTCTCCGCTCCACTCCGCCTAGCACCGCTCCGCTCCACCCCGCTCAACCCCGCTCCGCCCCGCTCCACTTCAATGAAAACATTTGCCACTTTTCACTGCTCTTCTCCGCTCCACTCCGCCCAGCTCCGCCCCGCTCCGCCCCGCTCCGCCCCGCTCCGCCCCGCTCCGCTCCGCCCCGCACCGCTTCAATGGAAACAGTTGCCACTTTTCACTGCTCTTCTCCGCCCCGCTCCGCCCCGCTCCGCTTCAATGGAAACGCAGCCTAATACTCCTTTGATTTTTTTTAGACGGACAGCCCATATCCGGGCTGTGGACTTGTGACGCTATCAGTCGGCAGCCCATATATTATGGCCTGTGGACTGTGAACCTGTTAACAAATCACTGCTATGGCCGATAATCTTATGAAGTTTTTTTATTGCCAAGGACGGCACACTGGCAGACCAGACGGTCCACCTGATGGTAAGTGGAAGCCGCCGCCCAGGACATGCAACTTAATGGGAGCAGACGCGGCGCCGACCTTTTAGATACCTGTAAACATGCCTTGAAGAACCCCATGTTGTAGTGCAAAGTGTGTGTTACGCCAGCAGCATGGTTTTTTTCTGCTGGTCAAATCAAAATTTGAATGATACTGATAATTAGTGCTCTATCTCGTGTAATTGTGCCGAAAATTTTAAATTTGTGCCTCTAGCCGTTTTGGAGTTATTCACGTATATAGACTTCGGGAGTATTATTCTGTTACTCAATTTCTGCAGTAAAATGTAAAAGTAGGTACTCACGTATGGTGTACTTCTTGTCAGAATGGCGCGATGCTCGCGTGGCTTGGGATGTGCGTCTCTTGTAACGCATAATGTATTCTGGGGAACCAAATAATTCATTTTAAAAACCAAATGTGCGATTTTTTTATTTTGACGACCGCTTGTCCCTGTGGTTCAATTCAAGCGTAGGCCGAGAGAGTAAGGGCCATAACACACCGGGTAGCCATGACGACGTCGCCAGCTACTCATCCAACCACAGAGTAAAGACTAAAGAAAGAGGTGCCCTTATTAGATATTTGTATGAAACAAAACGTGGACATTGTTTTTCCATTTTCATTATACTATTTACCGGTAAATAGTTGAACTACTCGCTTCGTTTTATGTCGATGTTAGTACTAGGCCGACCACTCGGCCGACTTGCTTAGGGCCAGTCCCCTTAGTAACTGGTCCATGGATCCAACTAATTCGTGTTGAAATGTATGACAGGTACCTCACCTGGCGACGGTCTGGCGACGTCGCCAGTCAATACAAATTATTTGGATACGTAACCGGCGACGTGGCTGGTGACGTCGCTTGTCGTCCTGGTGTGTTATAGCCCTTTGGATGTTATGGATTACCATGATGATGATGATGAATTATCATATCCTAACAACAAATGGACCCGAAATGACGAAGGCAGGGTTAGCGCTCGCCTCACTGCATCAGGTAGTTACGGGTCTCATTCCTGCCAGAGGAAAACGGAAACGGCCTTTTCGTAATTGGCCTGTAGCCCGATTCACGTAACCAAAACCGTAACGATGTCTCAGCGATATAGCCGTTGATAGCCTTTTCATGAAAAGGCTATCAACGACTATATCGCTGAGACATCGTTACGGTTTTGGTTACGTGAATCGGGCCACTGATCTGGTTGTCACTGGGATCGCCCCTGTCCATTGTACAAGCGTTGCTTAGTTAAGACCAGACCAGGGAAAATTAAGAAAAGGCCAAAAAATTAAATATAAAAAATATAATAATCTATCTATACATATAATAAGAATGTAAAATTGGTCGCGTCTGTACATTCGAAATATTTGGAAAAAAAATAGTGGGGGGGACTTAGATGGACCAGCAGAATTCATTTTTATCATTTTTAGAATTTTTGTCTGTGTGTATGTTTGTATGTTTGTATGTTTGCTCAGATTTTCGAAAGAGCACAACTTCGAATCCACCGGATGGATTTCAATGAAATATGGCATGGATATGACTAATAGTCTTACTTAACATCTAGGATACTTTTTTTTTCGAAAATGTTTAGGTTTGCCACAGAAAATTCAAAAAACTACTTAAAAATTCTAAATGTTTGAAAGAGCACAACTTTGAATCCACCGGATTAATTTCAATGAAATTTGGCATGGATATGACTAATAGTCTAACTTAACATCTAGCATATTTTTTTTTTCGGTAATGTTTAGGGTTGCCACAAAACATTCAAAAACTACCTAAATATTCGAACACGCACAACTTCGAATCAAATGGATTGATTTCAATGAAATTTGGCATGGATATGACTAATAGTCCAACTTAACATCTAGGATATTTTTTTATAAAATACTAGATTGTAAATTTTTATGACCACACAGAAATTCTAGCCAAAAATAAGTTTTAGTTATTGAAATACGCCTATTTAGAGCGGAGCCCTACGGAGCCCTACGTTGTGTGTGATCCGACACTATTTGGAATACATCATCTTAATTTTAATAATAATAATAAATATTTAATTGCTGCGTTCTACCATCTTAAGTTTCGTTTTTCTTAACTAGATGTCGCTATACTTCAAATCAGACAATACCTGCCTTGCACCACATGTCAAAATTTAATATCTTCCTTGCTTCAAGAAATTTAGTTTTTTTATTCCTAATTACGTATAAAAAACATTAAGCGGGTCTTTGTATCACGCGGAATCTTAGACGTCAACTCTGGAATTCATCTCCACAGTACTAATGCCGTAGGGAAGCTACCTACCTAAGAAGTAAGTCTATAGGACCTGCTGATTTTGAATTAAGTAGTAATAGAAACATAGACATTGAACTCTGAACTCCAACCCCTCAGGAATGATGCTGCTGGGTAACTGCCTGCTTAAACCATAAATCTGGAGGACCTGCTAACTTTGAATTAGCAATGTGAGTATCAAGTAGAAACTTCTCAGGCGAGGTCGCGTTTCCGATCCGGCGCTAGAATTTAAGGAAAACATGTAAAATGACTACTTGTAAGAGCCCTCCTAGGCCTAAACAAAATAAACGCTTCGACTATTGACTTAGACGATAAACTCCGGACTCTAACTTTTTAAGCACGATGTTGCGAAGTGACTCTTACCTAAGCCGTGAGTCTGGAGTACTCACTCATTTTAAATAAGGAACATGGGTATCAAGTACAAACTTAAACATTGAGCTCTGGAGTCTAACCGCTCAGTCGTGATACTGTGAGTAACTACAGATATAGATAGACGGATACAGATAGACTGGTAAAGACAGAGATACTCACCTACCGATAGATTACAGACAGACCGATTCAGACAGACAGATACTTACAGCTAATCTGATACACACAGACAAATAAAGTCAAACTTTTGTTATACAACTAAGGCGCCAGGCAAGCGTACGGCCCACCTGTTGTTAAGCAGTTACCGTACCCTATAGATGCTTGCAACCAAAGGCATCGGTAGCACGTTTCCAACCTGAAGGGGAGTGGGGTTAGGGGGAGGGAACGGGGCGGTGGCTGGGTTGCGCTTCCGGGTCTCTCCCTCATCATACGAAACGAAGGTAAATTAGCTACTTGAATGCCGATCTCCACCTTACTGGTCAGACTCTACCACCTTACTGGTATAGACTGGTACAGATAGACAGCCACGGACAGACGAACTCAGACTGATGCAGACTGACGTAATACAGATTAGACGATAGACAAAATTATATTTAAGGGCTTCACCGACTGGACGCGGACGGAGTCGCGGGCACAGCTAGTATTAAAATAAAAAATAAATATCGCCAGACTTACACACCAACTGTATGGTCCCAAACTAAGCAACGTTTGTACTACGGCTATCATACAATGGACTGGGGGCGATCCCAGTGAAACCCAGACCAGCGAAAATTACCAAAAGGCCGTTTCCGAAATTTGCCTCTGTCGGGAATCCAACCCGTAACACCCGAAGCACTGAGCCGAGCGGCCAACGCTCGAACCACTATGCCAAGTGGTCGTCAAAGAATATCTAAAGTATCATTAAATAAAGCATAATATGACCATGTTATTAGTTTATTAAAGTTTTAAACATGAATAATAATAATATGAAGGCCCTCCGCAGACTAGCTACTTTTAGCATCGGCGATCGGCGATTTTGATGCTGCGTCTCGCTCGTTCGCGCTCGAAGAAACGCGCATCGATACGTCACAAAATCGCCGGTCGCCGATGCTAAAAGTAGCAAGTCTGCGGAGGCCCGAAACGATACAATTTTGAAACTTTTATTGCTTCAACGAAGCGTCTCCTTCGGGTGCATAGTTAACATTTCAGTTTGACATGAAGATGTGGTAATAACAATAATGATCACGTTAAATTTGCTAGAACACTATTAAATCGATAAACTAGTGTGCGTTGTTTATATGAGTGGCTGGTGCCCGCGACTTCGTCCGCATAGAATTTGTACTTCAAGAAATGAATGTTTTTCGTATTTTATTTTCGCAACAAAAAACCTACGTCCTTCTCCAATGTCCTGTCTATCTCTTTACCAAAATTCATCTTAATTGGTTTAGCGGTTTAGTGGTGTAAACGTAACAGATGGACAGACAGCATAAAAGGCCTTTAGGAACTTAATTTTATAAGTGAGCCTGCGTCGAATTTAGTCCAAGTGGTAATGTATTAAAGTTAAATCAATGGTTACTCAAGTAAGTAAATGCTTTTCTGCCTCATCACACTTTTACTTAGTTAAGTAGAAACTTCACTATCAAGTCCTAAGTAAATATGTGAACAGGATAGTTATTGTAAGCTCTACTTAAGACGTCTACGAATTGGCATCATGTTTTTAGAGATTGGCCATGTGTAGATATTGCCATAGCAACGACTCATTAAATCCCGGCTTAACGATATGAAATAAATATCAGTCGGAAAATTTTACTCTTTGGTATCAGTACAGTAGTACTTAGATTGTGACAGTAGGTACTGATTGAATAGATCGGCCCGTAGCCAAGTGGCTTTGTCTACAAGCGTTTCTACAAAACGCTACGCTTCATGTATGGAAATGACATAAGTCACGTGATCTACTTATCGACTTGTAATGTCATTTCCATACATTTTAGCGTAGTAATTTGTAGAAACGTTTTTAGATGAATCCACTTGGCTAGGGGGGCAGGCACCAATCCGACGTCTCGGAGCCCCTCCGACGTGATGAAAGCGGCCATCGGGGAGGTTTTAGTGGGTAAGAATCCCACATACCCCAGGCGTCTCCCACAATAGGTCTGGGGCGGCTAATAGCGACAATGCAACATTGTAGCAACTCTGCAAAAGCAATTCATTTTTCCGACCCTCCAGAATCCGCAAAATTTCCGTGAAACGGTCACGAATGGCGTAAAATATGCGACTATTTTACTAAAATTTAGCAGAATTGCTAAGGATTCTGCTAGGAAATCAGAATAATGAATTAAATTTGCAATGTTGCATAGCGTAGCTATAGCTCCCCGGGCATCTTTTGAAAATTCCCTCCCAGTCAACGAAAAAAAACAAAATGGTATCTAATGTAAACAGATATAATAGCAAGCTTACCTTTCACAGTTAATGTAATCTCTTCAATCGTATTTGACACAACCTTTTACACAACTAACTATATACGAAACAACGATATGTACAACTACACGGAAGACGAATCAACAACCTAACATCAACAATTTCGTATGTTATTTGAACACTTATTATCTACACTCATTTTGACTTAAAAACTACGTTTTGTTCACAAAAAATTGTGTAAAAATAATTAATAATGTTTAAAAAATCGATTACAGTCCACAATATTCACTGTTTCATTCATAATTGTGTTTAAAAACGTTGATTTAGGGCATTTAATTTTTGCTTCGGATTTTTAGATTTGACGTTTGATATAGTGTTGCCGTAAATTAATTCGAAATTACCAATTACTTTTCCATTAGTGTTAATAATTCTTGAACTCATACAATAATTAAGTGCAATACCATATACGGTTACTAATTTAAATCATAGAAACTAAAGAATACTAATAATAAGTACCTACTTACGGCTAAATAATTGCGTCGATGAAAGGCAAGCTTTCTTTAAGCTATTTTCCGCATGGCAACAAACGCTGTTTATTCTAATGCGTTAGCATGAATTCTAAGGACTTTGAGTTTGCCTCTTTATTTTTTTATTTGAAATAATACATCGCAAGGGTAGATAAATTACCTCACTTTCTTGGAGTCACGTCACGTTACAAATGGCAACACAGGCCCACGCATGCGCACAGTTTTCCCGGGTTCGCGCCAGATGTTCGCTCGAGTTTTGTTAGTTTTATTGATCTGCGCCCTAATGCGAGCTTCATCACCTTTGATAGATCGACCCCCTATTGTAAATAGATCTTCGGCTGGGTCGGTAAACCTGTGACCTCGGTAGACAAACACAATAACGATTGTTGGAGCTAGCTGTACTAAGCTATCCCAAGGACGCACGATTTTTACATACATTTTGACAAATTTCAGCCGTATTCACCCTATAATACAGTTAAATTGTTGGCAAAAAGTTTGTCATTGCTTATTAGATCATCCATGTATTATTTTAAAAGATATGGTAACTCCTTACGTTACAATCACTAGACTTGTGCTCCGCGCTCCACTACGAGTGCGATAACAGATGTGTGAATTTCGCTGCAGGTGCAATGTTAGGATGTACCATATCTGCTAAATTAATACCTCAATGGTGGAGTACGTTTCTTTATTGTATATAATATTATGCTTTGATAACTATCGTTCGGGCATATCGTGTCACAAACTGGACGCCGGAAGACGGTCCCAGACGTCGAGTTAGACCGAGGCGAAGGTGGAGGTGGAGGGATGATGTGGTCAGCTTTACGGGCGAACGTGGCGGCAAATGGCTCAGGATCGGGAGTTGTGGAAGAAAAAAGGGGAGGCCTTTGCCCAGCAGTGGGACAGTTAATAGGCTACAAAAAAAAATCGTTCGTAAGATCACAGTCAAGTGATCGTGTATAAACTTTAGGGTTCCATTTTCTAATTCTAATTGAGGTGCAGAACCCTAACACGTTTATAATAATGACTCATCTTTTATCATTTGTCATCAATTTGCGATGGGAATAGCAATGGTATTTCCAGGCGGATATTTTATTACAATACTTTGATACTTTATTGCCACTGGGAATCCCATTTTTCTTGGTTTTTTGATTCATATTCAGATAACGAAATTAAGATTCTATTTGTAAACAAAATAAACCTTGCTACCAGTACATGCTATCCAAGACACGGAGACGCTCAGTTCAAATTGCGACTAATGGTCACCCATCTTTGACTCACCTCGCCAAGCGTTGCTTAACCTCAAAATTTACTCTATCGTTGGTGACGTCACAATGTGTATTATCTAGGTAAATTGTTTAGCTATTCGTATCATTGCGTCTGGTCAACGTTCTTACCTTACACAATAGACAGCCGCTTTGCCAATTACTCTGAATTATATTAGGTGTGAAATCGATTATTCACATTCAAATCGATATTCTGTAGAATAGAAATTTATGTCGTGTCGGCTATAAAAGTTTAGAAACTACGAACAACTCTACCTACTACACTGCCTCTATCTGTGAAGGTTTTTTTTGTATGTTTGGTATCAAGGTAGTAACTGCTTAGCATCAGGCGGGCCGTACAAGCGTACGGCCCGTCTGATGCTAAGCAGTTACCGCAGCCTATAGATGCAATAACAGGGGCATCGCTCGTACGTTTCCGACCTGAAGGGGAGTGGGAAAAAGGGAGGGGGGGTCGAGTTTCTGGCTCTCTTACTCATCGTACGAAACGCAGCTAAAATAGCTGCTTTAAGCTGATTTTCTGTGGGAGGGTGGTACTACCCTGGTCGAGCCAGCCCATATATGAGCTGTACCCGGTTTCAGCTAGCCTATAGTATATGAGTTGCAGTCAATTGGCTACAGCCAGATATCTCGAACTAAGTCAAGCGAAGTAGCTGAATGTCACTGGATATCTTGTAGTTGATGTCGACACATTGGGGGCCATCCATAAATTACGTGACACGAATTTCATGATTTTTAGACCCCGCCCCTCCCTTGTCACAGTTGGTCACATTTGCGAGACCCTCCCTTCCTGTGTGACGTCACATATTTATTACAATTTTCAGAAAAATTCAAAAATGTTCGTTAACAATTCAAATTTCGGTTGTAATACTTAGATATATTAGATTTTTAAATGTGACGTCACAAAACTTAGGACCCCTCCCAACCCCTTGTCACACAATGTCACATTCCCCCGACCTTTACGTGTGACGAAATTTATGGATGGCCCCTTGTCGGGCAAAGTCGGCTAATATCGACTTTGCACGACGTCTGGAGTGCACACATAGCTTTAACGTGTCAATCTTCTTCTTCTTATCGTATGGTTAGTGGCCAACCTGGTGTCAGGGTTGTTCAAGCCGCCCGAAGGCTTACAAGGCTTAACGACTGCTGCCTAGATTACACCGGAACCGACTTTTTACATGCCCGCCGAAGCACGGAGACGCTCAGTTCAAATTCCACTAAATGGTCACCCATCTCTGACTGACCTTGCCTAGCGTTGCTTAACCTCCGATAGTTTACTGAACAGTACCTCCGCGTATCAATAAGACTTGAGTCTTCACGTGATAGGAAAATTACGGATGCGTATTCAAGTTTTCCTTGAAAAGGTTTGCATACAAATTGCGTTTAAAGTGGTCGGATACATTATTAATAATAAATATTAAATGTTAAAGATTTATTAGCTACTTCGTTGGTTCATTAAATCGATTGCAACACCAGACTTAGGGCCTCCGCAGACTTGCTACTTTTAGCATAGGCGACCGGTGATTATGTGACGTATCGATGCTGCGACGCGTTTCTTCGAGCGCGAACGAGCGAGACGCAGCATCAAAATCGCCGATCGCCGATGCTAAAAGTAGCAAGTCTGCGGAAGCCCTAAGATAAATTGAAAAATGATTATATGTAGGTATATCGCCAGACTTACACGCCAAATTTATAGCTGATATTCTTAGCCAGTTTACAATGGTTTTAAAAAGCATTTCTAGGAACAAATGTGATTTGTAATGCCAGTGTAAGTTCATCATAACTTTCTATAAAGACGGCAACAGTATGGTCCCAAACTAAGCAACGCTGGTACTAAGGCTATCATACAATGCACTGGGGGCGATCCCAGCGACACCCAGACCAGGGGGCTTACCACGACCTCTTATCGCGATTCAATTATAGGAACGTTTTAACGTTTCAGCAACTTTTTGTGCAATGACGTACCTTATTGTCATGACAATAAGAAACGTCATTGCACAAAAGTCGCTGAAACGTTAAAACAATACTGCTATATAAGGTGGTGGTAGGGCCCCAGAGCGAATTATGAAAAGGCCGTTTCCGAAATTTGACTCTGGGAATCTGTAACTACCCGATGCAGTGGGCCGAGTGGCCTACGCTCGAACTATTGCGCCAAGAGGTCTTGATCGTCATTATGGGCGATTTACACGGGTCGATTTTCGCCGTGCGCTAGGAACAAAATCCAGGATTTTATTCGATTTTGTTCCTAGTCGTGCGGCGGAAATCAACCCGTGTCAGAGTTGGGCAAAATTTAATTGCAATTAATTAATCACAAATTGTATTTGGAGTCACAATTAACAATTAATTTTGAATTGTTTGTCAATCGCGAACAATTCACAACTAATTGTTAATTGTGCTATCACCTGCAATTAGCAATTAATTAATTGCAATTAAATGTTGCCCAACTCGGACCCGTGTAAATCTCGCATTATGTGTGTAAATAAATAATTAACAGGTTAAAAAATTCTAACTACAGGTATAGCGGTGAGGTAATACAGCCAAAAATAACAATATTATTTAAGACTGCCGCAACTAAAATTAAACTCGAGAAAGGTGCAATTCATTTAATTTTTTACTCGTATTGTAAGTCAAGCGTAACGTTGTTATTTTTCTCCAGCGCTTTTCACTTCAGTTCACTCTATAAATCTTTATTTTATGACAGTTTTAGGCCAAGGCAATTAAAAGATGACAAAAGGCTGAATTTCAACGCTTTTATTAAAAAAAAACTGTATATTCAGTGGCGACCAAGTTGGTCGTGACTTGGTCGTTGATGTCAACTATGTTATTAAATTAAACACCGTTAAATACCGTAATGGCAGTTTGATACAGTTGAAAACGTAACAAAAACAACAAAACACAACACACACAACAAAAACAACAAAACAAAAATTAAAATTTTGTTGAAAATATGTACGTTTTTAGGGTTCTGTATTCTATAATAGTAGTTATTGTTAAACAAACAAATAAAAGAGAAAATCCATAGCCCATAGAAAAAAAACGCAGTACCGACCAAAACTAAAAGTAGGTACAGTTTTTTTTTTTATAGGACTGCGGTGGCATAAAAGCTTACGGCCCGCCTGATGTTAAGCAGTTACCGTAACCTATAGATGCTTACAATACCAAAGGTATTGCTCGCACATTGCCGACCTGAAGGGGAGTGGGATGGAGGGAGGGGGAGGGGGGGTGGGCTTACGGCTCTCTCACTCACCGTACGAAACGCAGCTGTAATAGCTGCTTTACGCCGATCTTCTGTGAGAGGGTGGTACTACCCCGGTCGAGCCAGCCCGTTTATGAGCTGCAGTCAATTGGCAACAGCTTGGCTCTACCACTTTCAAAATGGTATGGTACTGGTAATGGTACCTGATTTTATGGTAAAAGAGACACAATTATGCTAAATGGTCGCTATCGCAACCAAGAAAAAAAAAATGAGGAAAAACCGTTTTGGCCTAAACGCCTACAAATTTCTGTGGGCAATAAAAAACTGATTAGCGACCGAATTCAAAGATGGTAAATATTTAATCCCATTTAACTCTATAATCTATGATAAGTACTTACCTTTGATTTTAGATGTCTGGGTTTTATTCGAACCTCCTTTGTGGTATCAGTTAATTTTTTCTGGCTCCAAATTCTATAGAACAGATAATAAACATTCGAGCGTAGGGTCAAGGAAACTACGAGGAACAGTTTGCGAGCGGTGAGTCAGTGGTGAGCGAACCGCGAGACTGGCGCGTTGCGAACTGGGTAAGATGTTTTGTTTACGAACTTTCAATACTTTTGTTCTTTTTTTGAAACGTGTACGTGTGATCTTCAGATATTTTTTAATGTTGACTTTTTTAATGTTTTAACTGAGGAGTATTTTTAATGGCAGTTTATTTAATAAATATATTATTATTGTATGTGGGTGTTAAATGAATTTTAAGTGATAAAAAAATATACGTGGTTGCTTATGTTTTTAGATTTTTGTACAAAGTAAACTTTTCATTTAGGATCAGAAAACATCAACGTACATTTGATTTTATCTCTGGCTGCATGAGACACATGTTTTTGCTACAAAATTATATTTAACTCAAATAAAGCTTTATTATTTTTTAAATACAAATATTAATGCATTAGTTGCAGTGTTTTTGGCAAGTTATCTCTGATCTAGGGATGGAATTTACCAAAATCCTTCATATGCACTTCTTCTACGCTATTAAAAAGATATGTTGTTAAAATTTCATGTTTCTACGAATTATTGGGTTGTGCTTGTCTCGACAGACGGACAGACAGGAAGACGGATAACAGAGTGATCCTATGAGGGTTCCGTTTTGTCTTTTTGAGGTACGGAACTTACAGTACCGCAAATTACTTCTGGCCGGCTAAAAGCATCGCTTGTCAAAATTTGACAATTCTGTATTTAAAATTTCAGTTCAACTTTTGTTCACCTACTTACATTAATACAATATAGTCCGCTCTTATTCAAACTGCTTTAAATTTCATTAGAAAGTATCAAACAAAAACATTCCAGAGCCAATTAAGTTTTTTTTTTGCCAAAATCTAAAACGCCAATTAGAAGCGTAAAGTATGTTAAATAACGACTTGGGACGCCTAAATAGGTTAGCGTTAATTATGTACGGTTCAATAATATCCAGTTATCGCAGTGTGAAAATTTGGTATATTATGTGAATGTGAAAACGGTTTATGGGCAATTACGTCATTTGTTTTAAATTCTATATTTAAAAACATTAAAAGTTACTTGCTCGTTACATTAAACGTCACTTGTAGACATACTAAAAACTTAAAATTAAAACCTCGTAGCAAAACTAAAACTTAAAAAATGTGTTGCTCTACACTTCTTCACTTCACTTCACTTCACTTCACTTCATAATGTTTGACTTTGCAAATATTTGTCAAGATTATTCGTCAGTTATTGTAAACGTAAAATAAGCACTACATTATAAAGGACAATAGGAATTCTTATCAAATGAGGAGCACAAGAAGAATTAACTATGTATAAATAACACTAGACCTACGTATACGCATGCGCACATAATCTGGTCTAAGTTTAACTCTATCATGAATTTAAACATTCGTTAAGACCACCCAGTAGCGTATGTATGGAAAAATATTAGTTCTTTGGTGGACAATGCACATATTACAATTTACCATACTAATATTTCACCTAAACTCTATCGTCTAGCGAGTATAGAGCTTGGTAGAGCTCCCAAGTAGCATGTGTATGGCAAAATGTTACTAGTACTTTGGTGTAAAAAGCACATTACAATTAACCATACTAATATTTTACGTATGCTCTATCATCTAGCGAGTGTAGAGATTGGTAGAGCTCCCAAGTAGCGTGTGTATGGCAAAGTGTTACTAGTACTTTGGTGGCCAATAAATATATTACGATTTACCATACTAATATTTTACGTAGACTCTATCGTCTAGCAAGTGTAGAGATTGGTAGAGCTCCCAAGTCGCGTGTAACTGGCAAAATGATACTAGTACTTTGGTGGCCAATAAAAATATTACGATTTACCATACTAATATTTTACGCAGACTCTATCGTCTAGCGAGTGTAGAGATTGGTAGAGCTCCCAAGTCGCGTGTAACTGGCAAAATGATACTAGTACTTTGGTGGCCAATAAAAATATTACAATTTACCATACTAATATTTTACGTAGACTCTATCGTCTAGCAAATGTAGAGCTTGGTAGAGCTCCCAAGTAGCATGTGTATGGCAAAATGTTACTAGTACTTTGGTGGCCAATAAAAATATTACAATTTACCATACTAATATTTTACGTATGCTCTATCGTCTAGCAAGTGTAGAGCTTGGTAGAGTTCCCAGGAATCGTGTCTATGGCAAAATGTTACTAGTACTTTGGTGGCCAATAAATATATTACGATTTTCCATACTAATATTTTACGTATGCTCTATCATCTAGCGAGTGTAGAGATTGGTAGAGCTTCCAAGAAGTGTGTACGGTAAAATTTTACTAATACTTTGGTGGCCAATAAAAATAATACAATTTACCATACTAATATTTTACGTATGCTCTATCGTCTAGCGAGTGTAGAGCTTGGTAGAGCTGCTATATGTCACTCGTTTGGATTGTAGGAAGTGCCGATCGCGGTCGAGGTGATTTCCTGATTCGCCGCTAGGTCTCAGACGTGCGTTCATAATTGAATCTTTTTATTCATGACCGTTAATGGTTCGTGTGTCATTGCACTGGGTTGCGGGTTTGATTCCCGTTGGGACAAATTTCAGGAATGTGCCAAGCAAGCCCGCCTGATGCTAAGCAGTTACCGAAGCCTATAGATACTTGCAATACTAAAGGCATCGCTCGCACGTTACCGACCTGAAGGGGAGTGGGACAAAGGGAGGAGAAAGGGGGGGTTGAGCTTCGGGCTCTCTTACTCATCGTACGAAACGCAGCTTTAATAGCTACTGTACGCCGATCTTCTGTGAGAGGGTGGCACTACCCCTGTCGAACCAGCTCATATATGAGCTGCAGTCAATTGGCTACAGCTTGGCACTACCACCAGTAGTGTGTACCTCTACTTATCTCTTCGAGATATACAGGCGTAGTGTATTACTATGATTAGCATGATTAGCTTAAATCAAGGGACCTATTGCGAATGGGACCATTTGTTTCGTTCGTTCATGATTTTGACAGTTAAAGTACGGAACTGCAGAAATATGTCAAAATTCAAAATTCGAAGCCCGCACGAAACGAACTATTAGATGTGTCCATATGGCGCGCATGCCTCACCCGAGCACTCATATTATGACATTACGTCTATGCGTTCCGACGTCAAAAGTGAGTGCTCGCGCGAGGCATGCGCCTGATGAAGACGCCGCCATTGCTTTCGCACTGGATTCGTCATAGTCAGTTTAGTACGTTATTTCGTTCTTTGGCATTGAACTCAAAACGTCTGTGAGTAGTTAATCTCGCTATAAATTTGGTGCATTTGTGATAAATAGTGGCCGGTTTAATCCATGACGTCAGAGACAAGATGTGACTTGGCCTCTCTTAATCCGTCTGATAAGGACTATAATTATCTGGTGTAAAATAGTGCCATACGAATTTGGCAA
This sequence comes from Drymonia ruficornis, assembly GCA_947859195.1. Taxonomy (NCBI): domain Eukaryota; kingdom Metazoa; phylum Arthropoda; class Insecta; order Lepidoptera; family Notodontidae; genus Drymonia; species Drymonia ruficornis. The sequence continues at coordinate 7,731,958 of OX401924.1, forward strand.
TGGAACCAAGCTGTTGACTGCAGCTCACTATGGGCTGGCGCGACCGGAGTAATACCACCCTCCCACAGAAGATCGGCGTGAAGTACCTATTACAGCGTTTCATACGATCAGTGAGAGAGCCGGAAGCCCAAATCCCTCCTCCTTCCCCTCCCTCTATCCCACTCCCTTCAGATCGGCAACGTGCAAGGGATGCGTTTGGTATTGCAAGCATCTATAGATTACGGCAACTGCTTAACATCAGGCGGGACGTACGGTTGATTTACACCTAACATAAAAGGTGGACACCTAACATAAAAGGTGGTTAAATGGACAGACTCAGACCCGTATTAATAAACGCATCTCAAAGTTGAGATCGATCTTATGATGCAGTTTTGACGTTTAATGTATGGAACATCTGTCAAAAACAGCATCTTAAGTTCGATCTCAATCTTGAGATCGATTTATTAATACAGGCCTAACACACCAACTGTTTGGTCGCAAACTAAACAATGCTTATTGGTACTATGAGTGCCTACGGTACAATGAACTGGGGACATACTAGTTATACACACACAGGCCATTTCTGAAATTTGCATCGACGGGAATCAAACCCGCAACCACCCAGTGCAGTGAGCCGTGCAGCCAACGCTCGAATCACTACGCTACGTCGAAATTGTGTCTAAAATTGCGTGTAGCGAGTAATACATTTTAAATAAAAAATGGTGTAAGATCTCGTAAGAGTTAGTTAGTTACGTTCTATTTATGGCCTTCATTTCATAATATTTCATTATTCTATTGCTAACATTAATTTACAAACTACTAAAAGATTCGAATAAAAAAAAAAACGTTTGTTTATAGTCTTAAAAGTTGATGAGGCTGGCTGTTTATGCCAATAAAAAAACATTAATACCATTAGCTGCACGAAAACCAAATCAGCATTATTTTTAATTTTCATTGGCGTTACATTTTTTTTTACCAGAGAGGATTATTATTTTTATCGCTATTTTTAATAGAAAATCATAGACAAATACCTATATAATTACAGGTGCTACTTTGTAAAATATACTAATACTAAAAATCTAGACATACCTATAATAGATCCAGTTCTTTTCAAACTTCAATAAATCAGTTAATTTTACTTACAAACAAATAAATCACAATAAACGTATCTACGTACATACACATACATAATAGATCTGCGTCGTTTTGAATTTGACCTCAACAGCAGCTGAGGGAAGTTCCGTGCATAATACTCACAATATTATATTATTTATAATGGACAAAGGAGTGAAAATATTAATACTATATTAAACTGTGATAACTAGAAAATAGGATCCAAATTCAGTGTAATAATGGATACTATCTGTTCAAACACATTGGGAACCAACCTCTCCTGACATGATAATCGATATATAATGCAAAAGGTAAATAATTTCTTTTAAATAAATTACATTCTACACGATATCAATAATGCACAAACCGGATCGCTACAATCTGCATAGTAAAAATGTCTCCATCCCACATAACGACATTCTAACTTTGACCTTAAGTTATTCTATTCAGTCCATTCAGACTTTAACGGAATTCGGGGTATCTATTTCGAATTGAAATATATCATGAGATAGCCAGTGCTTATTTCTATAGACTTCTGGAGTGAGATTAAAGATTAAACACAAATAAACGGATGCTTATTTTCTTGTTTATGTTTTCATATTGTTATTGCTTTTCATCTTTATAGCTCTATCTCGCTCTATATGGCCCATTAATACGACCCCAGTCTGAACTTTAGAGGTGGTTCGAGATGTATAACTAACCCATTGACATCTTGACGGAATAGCAAACCTCAGCTTCGACAGTAAATACACGTGGGTTTGGTTGTCGTGACTAATTCCATCTAAGTCTGAATAGGGCTGGCATTACAAATACGATCCGGTACACATTCGTGTAATGTCAAGGGAATTCCGTGATAGGATACGTTGGTATTTTGGTGCATTGTTCTTTGTTGAATGGCACGTATCCTACTGGGTGGGGCGTTTTGAAATTGGAATGGAATAATCATAAAAAAATTGACAAGACAGCTGCTCAAGAGCTTCTATAGGTATCTTAAGCTCAGGTAGTTAAGTACCCAAAAACATGAAAGGGGCAGTTTTTAATCATCACTGAAAGAAAAACCGAGGTAAAAAAATACTAATAATAATAATATCCTGGGACATTTTTTACACACGGCTACCTGATCCCAAACTAAGCAGAGCTTGTACTATGGAAACCAGATAACTGATATTACTACATATACTACTTTTTATTTGTAAATACATACTTAATATACATATACACCCAGACTCGGGACATACAGACATGTTCATGCATACAAATGCATGTCCCGGGTAGGAATCGAACCTACGACCTGCAGCGTGGAAGGCGCCATCACGCCAACAACGCCAACTGGACCATTTACAATGGTTATACCTAAAAAATAGATTAATTATTGGTATACGCAAGTTCACGCGCGCGCGAAACTTTCATAAATCTATGCCTATAAAACATACAATATTATTTTTTTAATTTTCATACCTAATTATTTTTTAATATTATTTTCAGTAAAATAGTACGTATTGCAGCTACAAGTATTAATTGAAGTAATGAATATCTTGTTACCTAGGCTTGCTTTACAAACCACTTGCGCAAAGCTAATCAGTGGGTAAATGCCTTTACAACAGTATTTTTTCTAGCTTTTCCGGCACACATGTAACGGAATATCGCTTGGTCATCCGTTATCTGCTTGAATGACAGTAACACAATACAAAGTTATATATGCCGGTGGAAAAAATAGAACTAACAAAAGTTGTAGTATTTTTGATAGTGTTCCAAAGACAGTGGCGACACGGTGGGTGGTATCGTTGGTCGCATTAGTACAATGAACTTATGAGTCAACTCAAACGGATCACATATTACACGATTCTGTGTATTTTTACACTTGACATGGATTATAAGTTATTTGTACGCAATTCTCAGGTCAGCGTGCAGCTTAGTTGTAAATAAGCCAAAAAATATTACTAAGTAAGGCAAGGTCACACTGGTGTTGATAATAAATTAAAATATAATTATATCTTCATGACAAAAGCGTGCGTACTCAAAAATTATAAAAAAAATCTAACAAAATCACCATGAAACTGGAATCTATCGCACGGACGAACGGACGTTGTAGATGATTAAAAGATTCTTCGTATGGACTACAGACCCCTAAAAATTTATAAAATTCACTAGGATTTCTTTCTCCTGATACGGCGAATAATTAAAACTCTTCATAAGGGACTTCATGGAAACATTTTCATATCCCCACCCAAAGCTAGGAAATTCTCTCAAAATTCGTTAAGACTTAAAAAACTAGTCTCTACAAGGTCTCTACCATAGACGATATATAATAGAGGACAGGGTCTAAGGCCCTCGGCCGGGTGGCTATTACATCGCACAGCTCGGCCGGTGACGTCATCACAGTAGGCGTGGCTTAAGTCAGTGTGCTGTTGGCGTTCGTCCTGTGCAGACGTCTTGCCAACGTTCGCATCCCAAATATAATTCTATTCGACACTAGATGGCGACGCTCGGTACGTTTTTTATATGAACCTTAACTTAGTGACATCTAGTGTGAAAAAGTAAAACTACGTACTAACATCGACATAAAACGAACCCAGTAGTTCCGCTATTTACCGGTAGATTCAAATTTCAATGTAGGCGTTATCTACACCCCTTCACCCGTGCCTTCACCCGCGCAATATGTCCACGCGTTGTTGCATAGGGAAATCTAATAAGGGCACCTCTTTTAGTCTTAACTCTATGGTCTCTACGGTCATCGTTCTCTGCAAAATAGACACCAACTGACTCACGTCTGTCACTATAATGCATGAATGCGTCCAAAATTACATGATAACACATTTTTTGTCGCCTCTAGTTTCAGATCACCGCCCTTGAATGACGTAAGAGCCCGTGGGAGAGTTCTTTGTTATTGTTTTTTGTTGTACAATGCAAGGACGATGTGGTTAGGTGGTGTAATTGCTTGTCTTATGTAAAGTTCATGGAGATGTAGAGTATTACAAGCTTTACGATTTGATGCCTGATGGAGGAGATCAAGGGACTTTTAAAAGAGGATAGACAAGTTGAGTTTTTGGTTAAGAAGAAATTGAACTTTATTCTGCTGCCTTAAGGTCTATTATACCTTGACAATTCTTAGATAGAAAAAACGAGCCGAGCGAGAGGCCCTAGTTGGGACCGTGTCCCTCTCATTTCGAGTTTCCATGCCAAAATAATATTATCGTTGGGTAGTCATTGTTCGTTTTTAAATCAAGCAAATAAATTAATTTATTATTTATCGTGACTATTGTTTTATCATATTAACAAATAGTCACGATAAATACTAAATTAATTTATTTGCTTGATATAAAACCAACAATCACTACCCAACGATAATATTATTTTGGCATGGCAACTCGAAATGAGAGGGACACGGTCCCAACTGGGGCCTCTCGCTCGGCTCGTTTTTTATGCAGTAGTGAACAGTCCAGTATGTATTTACGTTCGTAGATAGAGCTATTAAAGGTTATCAATTAGAGACAGGCCTCTACCAATTGTTTTGGAATGACAATTTTTAAGGCGAAGGCTAGACGTAAAGTATATACTGTGGTCCGTCAGTATTTTAAATAATGATGGATGTCATTCCATCGACGCAGGTTACACGTTCAGTATTTATTCCGTCAGTATTGTGACGTAGTTCGTACAGTGCAGACGTCAAATGAAACATGAAAGCTTGTATGGATATTACCTTAGCGCTTGGTTTTAATTCGCAATCTCAGAAGGCATGTCCACTCTATTGCTTTCGCGACGCGTAATGACACTATACCGTGGTCCAAACTGATCGTGTTGGCTATTGTTCTGATGGATGTCAGTATTTTCCACAAACTGTCATTCTGGAATTGAAATTCGTGGTAAATACTGTCATCCATCAGTACACTAGCCTACACGATCAGTTTGGACCACGGTTTTTGGTAAATAATGAAGGACCACAGTATTTACTTTACGTCTAGCTTCGCCTAATATTAGCTAGCCAATCCAATATTGTTACCCCTGTTAGCCAAGCTCTATAATAGTGTCCTTTAATAACGCCGAGGTAATTTCAACGAGTTCCGGCTTCCGGCTCTCCCACTCATCGTACGAAGTGTACAGCTATAATAGCTACTAAACATCGACCTTCTGTGAGAGGGTGGTAGTACCCCGGTTGAGCCAACCCGTATATGAGCTGCTTGACTCTACCACACTAGACTTTTTTATAATACTAAGGTGGCAAACAAGTGTACGGCCCGCCTGATGTTAAGCAGTTACTGTTGCCTATAGATGCTTGCAATACCAAAGGCATCACTCGCACGTTGCCGACCTGAAGGGGAGTGGGACAGTGGGAGGTGAAGGGGAGATAGGACTTCCGGCTCTCTCACTCATTGGACGAAACGCAGCTGTAATAGCTACTTTACGCCGATCTTCTGTGAGAGAGTGGTACTACCCCGGCCCATATATCAGCAGTAAATTGGCTGAATCTTGGCTCTACCAGCAATATTAAGAAATCTAATTCTCATCTCTAGATCAAGGATGCCACCGGCAGCGTCGTTTGCGGAACGATGGGCCCGTGACAACCTATCCAGGGCTGCCACGGCTGATGAGCTGGTGGTCCTCGGCCTCTTCCCGGTCACCTGTGAAGGCGACGAGGCGGAAGCGGCGAGGCGCGCGAGGCGGTACTACGAGGCGCGAGGCCCTGGAGGACTGAGCGAGCTGTGGCATCGGAGGCATCCCGATGATGAGGATATTCTCTCTAGCTGTCAAGATGTGTGAGTATATAAACAAAAATCCGAAAAGAGCTTATAAATAAAGGCTTTATTTTTGAGAGCCTTCTCTTCGCCGCGCGCTTGATTAGTTCAAGGCTTCGAGGTTTCATAGAAAGGCTCGAGCCCTAAAAATAAGGCTAAAAGACTCGAGTCTTTTGCAACACAACGCACACCACTTGTTTATAAAACTGACCTCACTTCGTTTCTCAAAGTTCCATCTTAACTTTTTTATTTTTCTGAGGCGAGCATCGACCGCCCGCCGACTGCTTGAGCGGTCCGTATATGGAGAATGCTAATTTTGTATTGAAACTGCTGTTCGCTCAGCAGCTCCGCTTCTAGCGATCGAGATGAACTGCTACAAGCAGTCCGTTTATGGCGGCACTTAGGCCTCCAGACCAGGATTAGTTTAGGCTCTTAATTCATCTTATTTCTGTTAAAGATCTATTTTTCTTCTCGTGTCGACAGTTCTACTATTTGTTTAGACTTTATTTACAAGGTATTTGACCACATTAATAGCGTTGGGTGGGCCGCGTTTAAGTCCTCTCTCCAGCAAGTGTTGCATCGACTGGATGGAATCACCGCAGTCGCACAACGTGATAGAAGGATCCATGAATCCAAAAAAATATTTTTATAAAAAAAAACAAACCGACTTCAAAAAAACCTGGAGCACTAAAAAGCCTGAAATAATATTTCTATTACTACCTCTGCCTACCCCTTCGGGAAAACCAGACGTGATGGTGTGTTATCGAGTATTTGGAGTCGGTGCCAATTTATCTTCTTACTTTTATAATAGGTAGACTTGGCATACCAAGATTGGCACCGACTCCAAATACTCGATAACACACCATCACGTCTGGTTTTCCCGAAGGGGTAGGCAGAGGTAGTAATAGAAATATTATTTCAGGCTTTTTAGTGCTCCAGGTTTTTTTGAAGTCGGTTTGTTTTTTTTTATAAAAATAATTTTATTTCACGATTTTTAGTGGCGCCATACCAATGAATATTTTGGCATATTGAACCGTATGAAGTAAGCCCAACAAAAGGTTACTGCTGTAAATCGTTGAGGAATTCCCTCGACTGTCTATGGTCTCCATCATCAGACCTGTAATAGCACTTATAAACCATATGGGTGCAAAGTTCTCAGCAATAGAAATGAATTAAGTCCAAACACAAGGTAGCTACTGTAAAACGTTGAGGAGTTCCCTTGACTATTCTTCGTCTTCATCATCAGAATGACAGTCACAACCCATCTAGGTGTAAAGTTCTCATCAATACAAATTAATCAAGCCCAAACACCAGGTGATTGCTGTAAATCGTTGAGGAGTTCCCTCGACTGTCTTTCGGCCCCATCATCAGATCGACTCCAGACCTTCATAAAATAGTAGTGCTTTAAAGTACTTAATGAAAAAAATTACAAACGCACTAGTCGCCCCTACGATTTTCGAAGGTTCCCCTCGATTTCTCTGGGATTCCATCATCAGATCCTGGTTTCCTTATCATGGTACCACCCCCGGGATGTCTTCTTTCCAACAAAAAAAGAATCATCAAAATCGGTTCATAAACGACGAAGTTATCCCCGAACACACATAAAAAAAAAATATATACGGTCGAATTGAGAAACCTCCTCCTTTTTGAAGTCGGTTTAAAAACATGTTAATCAATGACGGCACTGATCGTGACGTAGTCTTGGGCCATCATACTCTTGTACCATGCTTGGAATCTATAGATTGCGTGGGGATATAGGGCAAACAAAAATTCTAGATTCTAGATGAATCTGAAAGCCAAATTATTTTCAATGTCATAAATTTTCAGATATATAGCGCCACTGCGCGCGCGCAGTCTGGCTGGCAGAAGGGTCACTCTAGTTCGCCTGCCGGCTCCCACAGCTCAGGGCAGGCCTCTCTCTGCCAGAGCCTTACTAGCTCGTTGGCTTATGCTTTTGGACATCAGGTATGAATATATATTTAACGTTACATTGGTACTGTTAGTACACAACTAAACTTGACTTAACTAACTGTATTGCTATCCTTGTCATGATCGTATCGTAAGAGAGAAACAGAAATACATTTAGATGTGTCAAATTTAGTTTATTCGTAATTTGTAGTCGGTATATTAAGCACCATTGTCGTCTTTGCCGTGTGAATGTCCCTCACTTAATTGGTTCGTCAATATTCTTACCGGTGGTAGAGCCAAACTGTAGCCATTTGGCTGCAGCTAACATACGGCCTGGCTTGACCAGGGTGTCATCCTCTCCCAGAAGATTGGCCTAAAGTCGCTATTTAAGCTGCGTTTCGTACGATTAGGGCTGTATCACACCTGACGACGGGTTTGGCGACCGTCGCCAAGTAGAGTCCTGTCATATTTTGACATAATTCAATACGAATTATTGGCGATGGTAGCCAGCGACGTCGCCGGCCACGTATCCAAACAATTGGTATTACCTGTCAAATTGAATACGAATTCGTTGACGACGGTGGCTGGCGACGCGCTTGGCGCCCCTGTGAGATAGAACCCTTAACGAAAGAGTCGGAAGCCCAACCCCCACCCCTCACTTCTCCTCCCTATATCCCATTCCCCTTCATGTTATCAATAGGCGAGTATGGTCAGGCCGCTTGTACGCTTGTTGCCGCCTTAGTTAGAATGAAACAGAAAAACCTGCAATGATACCTAGTATTTAATATCTACTTCACAATTTCAGTTCTAGAAAAAATACTTTTAAACCAGAATTTTTCAGAGAATATCAAAATAAAGTAAACACACATTATAATCAGATTGGTGGCAGAACAATAGCCCACCGCTGGTAACAAAGGCCACACCATTGTTGCGTGAACAGACTGTTTGCACATCGGTTAGTTTCGGTGGAGACCTATCCATCTGCGTCATACAATAGCCACTTGTTATTATGATTTTTGAGAATTTCAATTCAGAATTTTCTTATCAGGTAGACAATGGAGGTGGACCAATGGAGGATGTTTAACTTTTTGAAGCGTAAACTTCTTTAGCGGTGTTGTGCACTTTTCTTGAGATGGGTAAAATATGTTACACTCGCGACAGGGTCACGTGTCCTGATTGAAAAATTCGACAGATTGCGCAGGGCGCTTGCGCAAATAAAATGCGACAGATTCGTAGCGACAGGTCACGTGTCCTATCTTGGGATTGGTAAAAAGTGTATAGTTCATAATTTCGCTTTCTACGTCAATGTTTTATTAGCGGCTAAGTGAATGGATCTGGGTGAGTGCTCTATGGGGCGTAGGTTCGAATACTATGTTTACTATATTTTCGAATTTAATATATTATTAATTATTTAATTCTTATTATTTTTTATTTTAATTTGTATTATTTTATATGATTATTTAACAAAAAAACGGCCAGGTTGTTTTTTTTTAATTTTGCCCTAACCATTCCAAAATATTTAAAAATGCACAACGTTAATGTTCAAGTTTACACTTCTGCCTGGATTTTTTTTTTCATTTCTTTTTTGATTGCTTGTATAGCCAAGCTGTAACTAATTGACTACATCATAATATATGGGGTCATAATATATGGGCTGGCTCAAACGGAGTAGTACCACCCTCTCACAGAAGATCAGCGTAAAATGGCTATTACATTCCCTCCCTCTGTCCCACTCATCTACAGGTCTGCAACGCGCGAGCGTTGCCGTTGGTAATGCAAGCATCTATAGGCTACGGTAACTGCTTAACACCTTAGTAACCAAAAAAAATCTGCAATATTTGAAATGCTATTCTACAGCATTTAAAATTATTATAGTTCTACCTAGTACCTACCTAACTAATTACTTTAATAATATTTTAACCGGAGAGAAATAATAAATACATACTTTTATTTTAACAGGGGGCTTACCACAAGCTCTTATTGCGATTCAATTATAGGAACGTTTTAACGACGTTTTAATGACGTTTCTTATTGTCATGACAATAAGGTACGTCATTGCACAAAAAGTCGCTGAAACGTTAATACGTTCCTGTAATTGAATCGCAATAAGAGCTTGTGGTAAGCCCTCTGAACATAATTAATAGCCTTGGAAAACTCAATAGGCCTCGCAACGATGACGCCTGCAAAAATAATAAGAGCAACATTTTCAGCTCATCAGCCCCTCTAGACAAGTGGCTGACGTCTACAAGCGTTCCTTCAAATCGCTACGCTTCATGTGTGGAAATGACATGAGTCACGTGATTTACATAGCGACTTGTAATGTCATTTCCATACATTGTGAAGTCTATTTTCTATTCGATTAGCGTTCATGCCACTTGTACTTACACTACACACACACTTACACACACACACTTGTAGGAGGGCAGATCCTTATTTTATATAACTTAAGCTGCAAACAAACGTACGACCTGCCTGATAATATATTAAGCATTACCGGAGTTATAAATTCCTTGCCGGAGGCTCAAGATGTCGATTGATTGGACTGGGCTGACGTTATCTGTCAAAGAGAGGTCTGTCTGTTGGAGAAAGAGAGACTGTCAGAACTGTCAAATGTCAATGTCAGCCTACTCCAACGTGGTACTGCCTCGAAGGGTACCCTGCACCATTTTTCCCAATGACGAAGAAGTTTTTTACCCTATTAGATGAAGTAGCTAAGAAACGAGAAAGTTACATGGCCGTAAGTCGCTTAGCCATTGAACTGCCATTGCCATTGAGCTGCTATAGTAATCGACCCTCTGATTGGTCGGTTGATTCTGACCGACCTATCAGAGGCTGCTATAGTGCAGCTCAATGGCAATGGCAGTTCAATGGTTTAGTGACTTATGGCCCAGTAAGTTAGTGGAAATAAAAATACTTCATCTGACTGTTGCATGATTTTGGCAGGTCTGAAACTCCATCTCATGATTTCAGATTACGTGAGGATCCAACTCCTGGAGAGGAGGTCGTGTTCATTGATGTTGGCGACATGCAGCCCACGCACATCAAGAACCACTTCAGAGGCACCTATTGGAAGGACTTCGTTTGGTGTATGAAGGTAATTTCAGTCCATTCAAGTAAACTTTTGTCAGTGTTGCCAGATGAGCGTCTCACGTTCCCCCCAAACTGAATCCAAAACTCCTCCAAAAATGAATATTTTGAAGAACCTCCCCCCTACCCCCCAATGGGATTATTTAGTTTATTCATTATTTTTTATGAAAATTAACAGCAGTGTGAGGTTATCACGTCCTCCATCAAATCTAAGCGCCGCCATACACGGACTGCATGTTGCTGTCGGAACCGACAGCTCTATTGCAGTTGGTTGCAGTCGACCGCACCGATAGCTCGCGACTCGCAACATCCCGCCGACTGCATGACGCCAAGCAGTAGAGCTATCGACTGCAAGCAACTGCAATAGAGCTGTCGGTTCCGACAGCAAAATGCAGTCCGTGTATGGCGGCGCTAAATGTACCTAAATTGGACAAGGATAAGCGTGATACCCTACTAAGTTATTGCACGGAGGTAGCAACCAGTGTGATTAATAGAAATAAGACCTGATGCAGATAGAGGTTAGCTGTCAGCTTACTACTGTCGTAGTAAGCACCGACTAGCAACCTTAACCACACTGCGCTATTAATCACACTGGCTGACGGATCTGTGCAATAAATAGTAAGGAATTTTATTTTTAATTTTACATGTTTTTTATGTATGACTCCACCTATCCTTGTCCATTTGTTGTTTTATTGTTGTTTTTATTATTGTATTTTAATTGACAGGTTTACTTTTTATTGTATATTTTTAATCGCTTTTATATTTTTGTAAATAAAATAAAATCTGTGTCATTTTACTAATTTCAAATAAAGAAACTGTGAATATTTTAATCTAAATTTAAATTAATAAAGTCTCTGACCCCCATGTCAGAGGGAGATCGCGGGCCGGGCCAAAAAGCGCCCGGAAAAAAAAAAAAAAAAAAAAAAAGTACTTAAATGTACATGTACATGTGTGTCTAAATGTACATGTACTAAATGTTGCTCTAGCTAGTCCCATATTGTTCCCTCCAGAAATCCCTCCCAAACATTTTGTCCTGCCAATTTCCCCGCATAGCATATAACCCCTCAACATTTCATTTTCAGACAGCCTACCCCCTCCGGATAACAGAACTCCACATAATCAACACCCAGCGCCTGAAGACTATGTCTCTCCTGCTCCTGCACATAGGCTTATACCCCTGGAGACGCAAAGTAGTTCAGCTGCACAGCTCGGCTGATCACATCGATGACGCGTTAGGAGCTGATCGGTTCCCGTTGGAGGGGCTCCCGTATGAGTATGGAGGGAGAGCTGGGGCTATGAAGGATCTCAATGGTGAGTAATTCTTCTTGAATATGTATAAGGTCTTATCCATGGCGCCTCAGTCTTCTTTTTCTTCATATCGTATGGTTACTGGCCATCCAGCCCCCCTATACAAGTGGCATGAACGCTAATCGAATAGAATAGAATAGACTTCACAATGTATGGAAATGACATTACAAGTCGCTATGTAGATTACGTGACTTATGTCATTTCGCTACATGAAGCGTAACGATTTGAAGAAACGCTTGTAGACGTCAGCCACTTGTCTAGAGGGGCTGGTGTCAGAGTTGTTCAAGCCGCCCGAAGGCCTCTGGCAAGGCATAACGACTGCTGCATAGATAACAACAACCAGGACCGACTTTTTACGTACCCACCGACGCACGGAGACGCTCGGTTCAAATGCCACTAAAAGGTCACCCATCTCTTCCTGACCTTGCCAGGCGTTGCTTAACCTCCGATCGTTTACCGATCAGTGATGTGCTCCTCAGTAAATGATGATACATACCAACTGCATGATCCTAAACTAAGCAAAGATTGTACTATGGCTACCATGCTATAAACTGGGTGCGATCCCAGAACAGGACAAATTACGAGAAGGCCGTGTCTGAAGTTTGCCTCTGGTGGGAATCGAACCCGCAACCACCCGATGCAGTGAGCCGACTGGTCTACGCTCGAACCACTACGCCAGAAATCAATCTAAGGGCCACCGCAGACTTGCTACTTTTTGCATCGGCGATCGGCGATTTTGCGACTGCATCGCGTTTTGGCGACTCTCTGCGGTCGGACGCAGCGACTGCTCCGATACTAAAAGCGACTAAATCGCCGATCGCCGATGCAAAAAGTAGCATGTCTGCGGTGTTCCTAAGATAAAATTTTAATTTCCACAGACGAATGGACCAAAAAGCTTCTATCCAACTCGAAATGGCTACAAACAGAAGAGCGCAGGTTCTACGAAACAGACCTCAAACCTGAGATGAAAACCCGGACCCGACACAAGAGCGCCATGAGGACCCTTCGCGGGACCATTGGGTCCTACAACGTGATCACAAGGACCCACTCCTGTAGGTCCTTATATGCGCACGATGACCTGGCCGAAGGGGCACAAGGTGCTTACAGAACGTTAAAAGTGACCAGTGATAAAATCTATTTGTGATTTGCCAATACCAATTTAATAAATGTTTTTAGGGTTCCGTACATCAAAAGGAAAACTAAACGCTAATGGCCGGCGCATACTGGGGACGGCATGGGAGAGGATTTTAATATTTATCAATCGAATTGAATACTTATCCAATCGAAATAAGGTATATATTTCAACGCTCGGTGATCGACCGTAGAGCATCTCGGAGCAGTTTTCTCGGTGCACCGATGAGCACGCCGGAGCACGTTATTTCGATTGGATAAGTATTAAATTCGATTTATAAAATTTAAGGCTTAAGGTCATGGGTTCAAACCCTGGCTCACACCCCTGGATTTTTCGAAATCTATGTGTGAATCATAACTTTAATATGATTATCACTTGCTTACGGTGAAGGAAAACATCGTGAGGAAACCTGCATGTCTTTAGACATGTGAAATCCACCAACCCGCACTGGGCCAGCGTGGTGGATTATGGCCTGAATCCCCCTCGCATTGAGGGGAGGCCCGTGCCCAGCAGTGGGACGTTAAAAGGGCTAAATTATTATTATTATATATTATAAAAAATAAAATCCTCTCCCCTGCCGTCCCCGGTTTGCGCCGGCCATAATAGGATCACTTTGTTCTCCATCTGTCTGTCTGTTATTGAAATGACTACGGAACCCTACATTGTACGTGGCCCTGTATGCACTTGGCTGTTTTTTTAACTCTGAATTTGTTAACAAAATAAACCTTATGCAGATAGCAAAGCTTTCCCGACCAGGTAGCCCAAACGGATCCTTAAAGGTGGGCAAATCACGTCAACACTTGGACGTGTAAAAATGGTCGCCGACGTTGTGGCAAACCGAGGCGAAGATGTTGCTATAAATTAAGCACCTTTGCGGGTGAAAAGTGGCCACAAAAGCCCAGTAGAAACCTGTAGAGACGAAATGGAGTGAAAAGAGCCCATGAGTGGGACAATTAATGGACTGAATAAAATCCCAGTCCACTTTAAGTCCCAGTGTGATTGAACTTTATTTAGCCCCTTTTATTTGCACTATGGGCCACCGCAGACTTGCTACTTTTAGCATCGGACTTCGGCGATTTTGATGCTGCGTCTCGCTCGTTCACGCTCGAAGAAACGCGACGCAGCATCGATACGTCACAAAATCGCCGGCCGCCGATGCTAAAAGTAGCGAGTCTGCGGAGGCCCTATGATATTTTTTTGTATAAATTGTATAGTAATAGGTTTATACAATTGGGAATCGATTTATAATAATATGTTTAATTATAATAATGTATAAGAATCACTCAATGTTGCAGTAATACTGTGATGTTTAAAAATAGTTTTGTAAATAAATTGAAATTTTGTAGAACTCTGTTTCTTTTATTTCACTTGTGAAGGTGGTAGAGCCAAGCTGTAGCCAATTGACTGCAGCTCATATACGGGCTGACTCGACCGGGGTAGTACCACTCTCTCACAGAAGATCGGCGTAAAGCAGCTATTACAGCTGCGTTTCGTACGATGTGTGAGAGAGCCGAAAGCCCAACCCCCCTCCCCCTCCCTCCATCCCACTCCCCTTTCAGGTCGGCAATGTGCGAGCAATGGCTCTGTTATTGCATGTATAGGCTACGGTAACTGCTTAACATTAGGCGGCCCGTACGCTTGTTTGCCACCTAGTAACATACAAAAAAACCTTCACTGAACAGATATAGTGGTGTTTGCAGTTTCTAAACTTTTATAGCTGATACGACAGTAATTTCTATTCTACAGAATATCGATTTGAATGTGAATAATCGTGTTCACAACTATTATAATCTAGAACTGAAAATAAATAACTGATGAGATTTCGGGGTCTGAATCCTTTCTTAATGTTTTTTAACTTCTAAAAATCATGCTAGAGGCAACTCTACAGACATTATTAGTACCTATAACTATCAATCTACTACATTAAAACGTATCTAATGCCAATAAAACTACTACTGATCCAACTGAAGGTTCTTATTCACGTATAAAAACAGTTATTCTATAACATACTAACCTTTCCAAACGTAATGAACATGGACCAATTACTAAGGGGACTGGCCCTAAGCAACTCGGCCGAGTGGTCGGCCTAGTACTAACATCGACATAAAACGAAGCGAGTAGTTCAACTATTTACCGGTAGATAGTAAAATGAAAATGAAAAAACAATGACCACGTTTTTTTTCATACATCTATCTAATAAGGGCACCTCTTTCCATAGTCTTTACTCTGTGAGCTGAACTGACTTCTTATTCACGTATAAAAACAGTTATGCTATAACATACTAACCTTTCCAAACGTAATGAACCATTTCCTACTCTACACATACATTAATAGAGTTTAATTTCAAAGCAAATTGGATGTTATGTTAGTAGGTATATGGTTATTATCATAGATTTAGGAGCTACAGATGGAGTGCATAGAACACGAAAGTGAGGCCACCAAAGCAAATACAAAACAAAAAAGCGAATACAATCTCGCCTTATAACTACACAACTTTACACGCACACAGATGTATGTGCCCCTAGTGCCGCTCCTAGTTGTCACGCACACATAAAATGCTACCCGGCTTCACATCGTTTGTTGCCATGACTACATCTGCCTACTTCTATTAATCTGTGGTTATTATAAGTGGTTTTGTGGTGAAAGGCGGGAGACAGTTCGTCGCCTGACGACAGCGTGTCTGAAGACGCACGATTTTATAGACTGAATCGGTAAAAATAGTACGCACTCGCTCGCACTTCAGACAAAAAGTGTGCAAAATCAAATTGCTGTTACAGTTACAGTAATTACGACTGTATATACAAAATTATAGTAATTTATGCACAGTGAAAGGTAGAGACAACGACGCTAACGGCGAATTTCGGCTGTATATAATTTACATTTTACATTTAAACTGAATATAACGGAAAACTAAAAATACAAATACAACGTCACGACTTTTATCCCCATTCGGGGGTAGTCAGAGGTTTGAGTGGCCATCCACCACCACATTGTGGAGGTATTAAGCCAACTCAAAGCCCACGTTTCACCAGATAGTCAGAACCCAACGTGACAGGTGGTGAACCTTGTCGCCGTGTATACAGGAACTGACTATTACCTAATCCCGAGGGATAGGTAGGTTTCCTCACGATGTTTTCCCTCACCGTCAGCGAACTGTAAATTATGCACATAGATGAAAATTCATCCATTGGTGCATGCCCCACCGGGGATCGAACCTGGGACCTTTTGCTAGCCCAACCTGTTCACCCCTAGGCTACAGTCGCTTAAACGGAAAACTATATTTTTCTTAACGACTATCCTTTGCTATCGGGGTCTTCTTGATACTGTACGTTTTCAGAAGGGCTAGACAAGTGGCTGACGTCTACAAGCGTTCCTTCAAATCGCTACGCTTCATGTATGGAAATGACATAAGTCACGTGATCTACATAGCAACTTGTTGTTGATCTACATAGCGACGTTTGACATTTCCATGAATTGTGAAGTCTAATTCTATTCTATTCGATTAGCGTTCATGCCACTTGTCTAGGGGGGCAGGAATAAGCATCACGCCTCTATTCCCAAAACGGTTGGCAGAAGTGCACTGAGAATTGTCTATATTTGAATATTGGTAATTGGGTGCGTCTACATTAGACGCATGCCGCACCCGAGTACTCAGTTTTGACGTCGGAACGCATAGAGGATAGCCGTGGTACGTGTTCATATTCCACGCCCTAAATTACCTAAACGGAGCACATCAGCCATCCTGTACATGAGCATATTTTCTTGTTTCATACATTTTAGAGTTTTTTTTTTAAGTTTTTATTAAAGTCTTAGAACCCATACAGTCCACACACACTATACTCATTTATATACACAGACACGCTATACACGCTCACCTCATACACCATCAAGCATCCTTTCATTTCACTTTTTTCATTGTTTTACTGAGGGGCTAGACAAGTGGCATGAACGCTATTCGAATAGAATAGAATAGACTTCACAATGTATGGAAATCTCAAACGTCGCTATGTAGATCAACAACAAGTTGCTATGTCGATCACGTGATTTATGTCATTTCCATACATGAAGCGTAGCGATTTGAACGAACGCTCGTAGACGACGGCCACTTGTCTAGCCCTTTTGTTATGTTTTGTTGTTTCATTGTTCTATTTATTCTAGCCTAATTTTATTTCGAGCCCCAAGATACAGACCTTCGGTCTAGATTGGGGCTCACTGGTAATTTGATCTATTTTTCTGTTTCTGTCCACAATAAATACCTTAATTTTTTTTGTTTCTGATGTCAGCCCCTCTAGACAAGTGGCATGGATGCTAATCGAATAGAAATAGACTTCACAATGTATGGAAATGACGTTACAAGTCGCTATGTAGATCACGTGACTTATGTCATTTCCATACATGAAGCGTAGCGATTTGAAGGAACGCTTGTAGACGTCAGCCACTTGTCTAGAGGGGCTGTAATACAGTCCCGCAAGGTTAGTGTTTGCCAATAACCCTGTATATGGCTTCATGTACATGCTGTGTTAGTGAATGTGTGCTCGGCGTAGAGTGAAGGTGTGAGCGCTGATCCGTCGAGACATGCGCCCGCGCACCGCACATCGTACACTTTCTAATCCGCCGGTACAGGCACTCATAGAACAAAGATCTGAAGATTAATGACAGCCCCTCCCCTTGTAAGGAGAGTTCTCCAATAGAGATTGGATACAAGGAATTAGTAATATAATAATAAAATAATAGGTAATGTTAGCCCTTTTAACATTCCACTCTTGGGCACGGGCCTGCCCTCAATTAAAAAAAAAAATGTAACGTCACGACTTTTATCCCCATTCGGGGGTAGTCAGAGGCTTGAGTTGCGCCATACACGACCACATTGTGGAGGTATTAACCAACTCAAAGCCCACGTTTCACCAGATAGTCAGAACCCAACGTGACAGGTGATGAACCGTGTCGCCGTGTATACAGGAATTGACTATTACCTAATCCCGAGGGATAGGTAGCTTTCCTCACAATGCTTTCCCTCACCGTCAGCGAACTGTAAATTATGCACATAGATGAAAATTCATCCATTGGTGCATGCCCTACCGGGGATCGAACCTGGGACCTTCCGATTGCTAGCCCAACCTGTTCACCCCTAGGCTACAGTCGCTTGTTGTTGCTTGTCCCCTCAATTCAAGGGGGATTTAGCTCGCTGACCCAGTGCGGGGTAGTGGATTTCACGTATCTTTAGATTTTTGTTAGATTTTCTAAGACATGCAGTTTTCCTTACGATGTTTTCCTTAAGCAAGTGATAATCATATTAAAGTTATGATTCGCACATAGATTTCTAACGCTGGACCTAAGAGCCATAACACACCAGGACGCCATGGCGACATCGCCAGCTATGTATCTAAACAATTTGTATTGATGGCGACGTCGTCAGTCCGTAGCCAGGTGCGTTACCTTTCATATATTTTAATACGAATAGTTGGCTACGGTGGCTGATGACGTCGCCATGGCATCCCGGTGTGTTATGGCCCTTAAATCAGTGAAACGCGTTGCAAGAATAGCTTTCAAAGGGAAAAGTGCAAAACACTAAAATTGCACATTTTGGGTATAAACAGGGAATAATTAATTGAAGGCAACAAATCGACAAACGTGCCGCACGCAACGCGTCCCGCACTAGTAAGCAGCAGTAGGGTGACCATACATTTTTTGTGACTTAGGGGCTATGCACACGGAGCAACTTTAGTTGAAGAAACTATCAACTTAGTTGCCAAAACTATCAACTTGATGGTTTTCGTTTAAGATTGCCAGTTGCAGCAACAGTTGCCGCATTCGGAGATCAAAGTTGCTCCGTGTGCTTAGATCTAAGGTGGTAAACAAGCGTACGGCCCGCCTGATTCTAAGCAGTTACCGTATTCTATCCTCGTCCTGTCCAATGATATCATTAATAGAAAAAGAAAAGCTGTATACGTTTTCAAACAGCAACGCTAGGTGAGCAGGCAGGTATTAACATAATAATAACAAAACAACAAAATATAGTAACACAATATTATCAAACTAGGTGAATAAAAAGGGATAAATGAAAGCTCGATTCTTGAACTACATAATTAATATGGTAATGTTTCACCAAAACCCTTACTCATGGTCACACGAATGATAAACAGCGCACGCGCATATTGCACTACCGCCGAATTTTGCAATCGTTTCGTCACCGCATCCGTCTTGTACCGACCATAAGGCCTCGTCGTTACACATAAAATATTATTAATTAGAGAAAAGAGCATGAATTGCTATTGTTCATTACTTATTGAGATTGTATAAAGAATGTGTGTAAATATACGACTTATAATGTAACTAGTTGTGCCAATTTCGTACTAGTAAATCTTAAAAAAAAATGCGTGTCGGACTCGCACTTAAAGGGTTCCGTACCATCGTAAAATATAAACAAACAACCCCAAAATGGTGATATTTAGAGTCACACGTTGAAGTCTTTTGTATGAAAATTAACAAAAAAGTTTAAAATATTACATTTTTTGTATGGAGACCCTTTATTTTTAAATTTTATTTTATTTTTAGTATTTTTTGTTGTAGCGGCAACAGAAATACACATTCTGTGAAAATTTCAAGTCTCTACCAATTACGGTTTGTGAGATACAGCCCGCTGACAGACAGACGGACGGACGGACGGACAGCGTAGGCTTAGTAATAGGGTTCCGTTGGCACCCTTTGGGTACGGAACCCTAAAAAGATTACCCGCGAATACGACCGCATGGAATTTACTGGGTAAAACCAAGTAAATTCCATTCAATTTTTTGCGCGGAACGCTAAGACTTTTTCTAAAATAAAAGTAGCCTAAATTACTCCTTATAACAACAGCTATCTGCCAGTGAAAGTTCCGTTAAAATCGGTCCAGCCGTTTCGGAGATTAGCCGGAACAAACAACCAAACAGCCAGACAAACAGACAACATTTTTTAAAAATATTATGAATCTAGGTCCTAAGGCGGTAGAGCAAATTTTTTGCCAATAGATTGCAGCTCATATACGGGCTGGTTCGACCGAGCTAGTACCACTCTCTCATAAAAGATCGGCGTAAAATGGCTAATTACCTGCGTTTCGTACAATGAGTGAGCCGGAAACCCATACCCCTCCCCCTACCTATTCCTCCTATCACACTTCCCTACAGGTCAGTAATGTGCAAGCGATACCTTTGGTATTGCAAGCATCTATACCTACTACGGTATAGTACGGTACGGTACCGCTACGGTAATTACTTAACCTAAGGTACGCATGTTTGCTGGCTTGGACTATCGAAAACTAAGCAGTAAACATAATTTCGCAAAGCATTTTCCCCAAGTTCCACTTTAGGGCCTCCGCAGACTAGCTACTTTTAGCATCGGCGACCGGCGATTTTGTGACGAATCGATGCTGCGTTGCGTTTCTTCGAACGCATACGAGCGAGACGCAGCATCAAAATCGCCGATCGCCGATGCTAAAAGTAGCTAGTCTGCGGAGGCCCTTACATGGCGATTTTATTCTTGTTTGTGGCGTGAGTCGTTCTTCAAAACTGAACAACGCAAATCCGACATTAGCGGTACTTGGTCTAGTCTTTCGACATAATAATAATACTTGTGTCATGTTTCCATTTGCATACGACAAATCGGAACTAAAATGTAGCGTGAAAAGATAATAATAATATCCTGGGACATTATTTTACACACGGCTACCTAATCCCAAACTAAGCAGAGCTTGTACTATGGAAACCAGACAACTGATATTACTACATATACTACTTTTTATTTGTAAATACATACTTAATATACATATACACCCAGAAACGGGACATACAGACATGTTCATGCACACAAATGCATGTCCCGGGTAGGAATCGAACCTACGACCTGCAGCGTGAAAGGCGCCTCCGCGCCAACCACGCTAACGGGCTCGTCAAAAGAACTACAAGAAAGAAGAAAACATACATAAAGATACTTAGATCAAAAGAACTAAATTCATCTTCTTCTTATCGTATGGTCAGTAAATGGTTACTAATACTAATTTACTATGGTATTTTTTTTTTTTTTTCCTGGGACATTTTTTACACACGGCTACCTGATCCCAAACTAAGCAGAGCTTGTACTATGAAAACCAGATAACTGATATTACGACATATACTACTTTTTTATTTGTAAATACATACTTAATATACATATACACCCAGACTCGGGACATACAGACATGTTCACGCACCCAAATGCATGTCCCGGGTAGAAATCGAACCTACGACCTGCAGCGTGAAAGGCGCCTCCGCGCCAACCACGCTAACGGGCTCGTCAAAAGAACTACAAGAAAGAAGAAAACATACATAAAGATACTTAGATCAAAAGAACTAAATTCATCTTCTTCTTATCGTATGGTCAGTAAATGGTTACTAATACTAATTTACTATGGTATTTTTTTTTTTTTTTCCTGGGACATTTTTTACACACGGCTACCTGATCCCAAACTAAGCAGAGCTTGTACTATGAAAACCAGATAACTGATATTACGACATATACTACTTTTTTATTTGTAAATACATACTTAATATACATATACACCCAGACTCGGGACATACAGACATGTTCACGCACCCAAATGCATGTCCCGGGTAGAAATCGAACCTACGACCTGCAGCGTGAAAGGCGCCTCCGCGCCAACCACGCTAACGGGCTCGTCAAAAGAACTACAAGAAAGAAGAAAACATACATAAAGATACATAGATCAAAAGAACTAAATTCATCTTCTTCTTATCGTATGGTCAGTAAATGGTTACTAATACTAATTTACTATGGTAATTATGACTAAAGCTTATATATGGGCTGGCTTTAGCGGGGTAGTACAACCCTCTCATAGTAGTTTGGCGAAGAGTAGACATTACGAACTGCTTGCGTAGCTGCGTTTTGTACGATGAGGGAGATAGCCGGAAGCCCAACCCCCTTCTCTTTCCATTCCATCTGTCCCACTTCCCTTCAGGTGGGGAACGTGCAAGCCATACCTTTGGAATTGCAAGCATCTATAGGCTGCGGTAACTGCTCAATCAGACGGACTATACGGTTGTTTGACTCCTTAGTCACATAAAAAAAACTGTAAAATATGGTGAGAGAAAATTCAAAAAATCTTCTAATTCTTAAAATAATTGATTTTTAATTTTAAAAAAGACCTTATAAGTAAAAAAAATAATGTATAGTCATTTTATCGTGCTACAACGGAAACCTACCTCCACTACTAGTGGGGGGAATCACACCACGACGGTGACTCACCGCTATTAGCCACTTTCTGAACATTACAGTTACGGAATTTACGTAGAGCTGTTTTATTGTGTAGAGTAGAGTACGTGTTGAAACGAAATTATGCTCCCGATGTCGCAAATCGTTATACACACATCACAACAAGTTTCAGATCACTTCTTATTTCTTTATGTATTAAATGGTAGCAAACTTTTTCAGATGTAATAAATACACCAGTACGCCTGAGGTATTTATTTGTTTATTCCTAACAGTATGAGCTTACAGTATGATATGTCGTGTTTAGTATACATTTACAACAGTATATTCACATTATGCGCAACATATTTTTTAAAATTAGATCTGGTAATTATTGAAAAATTAAAATATCAAATCATTTAAATAACAAAAATAATGGTCATAGAACATTGAGTAGTTGGTAACAAAGTTGGTAGATCGCTCGCCAGGAAGTAGCAGGTTCAAAGCTCAACTCGCATCTCTGCGATTTCAGGATTTCAGGTGGGAATCTTTCAATAATGATTACTTTGATTGTGGGGCTACTCCGAAATATGAAACGAAACGTTTCAGCTGACGGTTGATACATTTTCGTACTCCGAAAGAGTTTCGGATCCGAAGTTTGGATTTGATAGTTGTGATTTGACGTTTCTTTCGTGGACCCTATTGCGAGAGAATCCGGAACACTTACGAAATACTTTCAGAGTAGGAAAATGTTCCATGCGTCAGACGAAACGTTTCGTTTCGTATTTTGGTTTAACCCCACTGTAGCTAAAAACATATCGAAGAAATCTGAACGTCTTTCAAAATACGTATGAAATTTCGTGGTGTTAATTTTGTAATAACTGATTCATTTAGTGTCTCCTTTCAAAACAAGCCTCCTTTCCCTTTTGAGAGATCTGTAATCCCTACGACGAACCTTTTATACTTAAGATAATTTAGTCCGTCCGTGCGTCCGTCCGTCCGTCCGTCCGAGTCTGTCACACACACACACAGTAGGTACAGTTACACAGTACAGGGGGCTTACCACAAACTCTTATCGCGATTCAATTACAGGAACGTTTTAACGTTTCAGCGACTTATTGTGCAATGCCGTACCTTATTGTCATGACAATAAGAAACGTCATTGCACAAAAAGTAGCTGAAACGTTAAAACAAAACTGCTATAAGAGGTGGTGGTAAGCCCGCAGGTACACTAAACAGTTTTTGATGTAAGTTGATATTTGGTACAGAGATATCGTCGATTGCCTAAATAAAGCAGTGCTATACTTATTAAAATTAAAAGTATAAGATTATTTTCAACCATACACTCAGACTACAGTTACATCATAAAACTACAATTACTGAAAGATTGTAATCTAAATTAATTAGTTGTACACATTGAGATTAATTGTTATCTTTAATCTAGTCTAGATGTTCATTAATTAAAAGTCTCTAAAATAATTAAATTAATTACTCATATTATTGGCCAAATACCTGAATAAATGAATAAATATGGCCTCATACCAAACAACGTTTGCGAACAGGCCATTTTGGAAACTTCTTCGGGAATCAAACCCGTAACCGCCCGGTCCAGTGAACCGAGTGAATATGCTCAAACCATTAGACCATAGTGGTCGTTGAATATAGTTGTAAAAATGCACAGCAATAGCGCGGAATCTGCGCTGCCTCAATCGCGATTTTGCAGAATATTCGATACATATACAGAATCATCTATAGGCTACGGTAACTGCTTAACATCAGGCGGGCCGTACGCTTTTTTGCCACCGCAGTCCTATAAAAAAAAAAAAAAATGGTGACGACATAACGACAATAACTGAAACCACATACTGGGACACATACTACTACATACATGCGTAGTTCGTACATAAACCATATCAAAATTTATTCAAAGGTATAGGCCACGGGATGGCTCTTTTACTTCTAACATTTTAATTTTACGCCTACAAATGCACCGCCAAATACACGATATTGTCGTAATGTCGTCACCACCCTGTATATTATATTATTTTGCAAATCATCATCAAATACTTTTTGAAAACTCTACGCCAAATAACCACAGTGAATGTACAATTTCATACATTATAAAAAATATGCGGAAGGCATGAATAAATACTAAAACATGGCCATTTAAAATAATAAACGCTTTCACCGCTAAGTATTTCTTTGTAAGTGCATTTAAAACTTATGATTCGCTATTAGAATCGTGAAGCTATTGAACATCTATAATAACTAGCTTTTACCCTGGCGTTTATAATAATATAGTAACTTTGAATAGTAAGTATCCAGTCATACCTTGGTTAGAAATAATGTTTTACAACCAACAACTAATTTTAGCTACGCCAACGCGTTGATGTCTTTTCTGTTACATAATAATAATAATATTAGCCCTTTTAACGTCCCACTCCTGGGCACCGATCTCCCCACCATACCTCCACCAAATTATTCGTTTTATTTCGCACACATTTTCTACCGTTGGAGATAACATCTAAAGTAGTAGTGAAGATAAAGCTGGTCTAGATCCACTACAGTAGCTTAATAAGGATGACTACACATTCCATTATTGAGACGGCTTTTGACATAGATGACTATGTCAAAATTAACAAATCTGGGTTCTGGGGGGTTACTCCGAAATACGTCGCTGACGGATCGTCCGAAGTACGGATTCGATTTACGATCAAAACAATGTCAAATCGTAGAGAAAAACGAAAGAAGAAATGTCAAATCACGACAATCCGTCAGCCGAAACGTTAGGTTCGTATTTCGGAGTAGGCCAGCAGGGTAAATACCTGTTACTTAGGGACACCACAGTCATGCTACTTTTTGCACCGGCGATCGGCGATTTTGCGACTGTATCGATTCTGCATTGGCATTGGCGACTCTCTGCGTTCGGACGCAGCGACTGCTCTGATGCTAAAAGCGACCAAATCGCCGATCGCCGATGCAAAAAGTAGCAGGTCTGCGGTGGCCCTTATCTGACTGAAGCGTGGACTAAACGCAAAGCGTCTGCTCCCCTTAAATTGCAGATGTCCTGGGCGGCGGTTTCCACTTACCATCTGGTGGACCTTCAGCCATCCTTGGCTATAAAAAAAACACGTTGAAATTATTTTTCTTGTGCGGTTGAGATCCAAAATAGGTTGTGAGCTGACCTAGACTGTAGTCTGCCAATCAAACTATGAGTAGACATGGTTACTCCAACCGCAACCCCAACCGCAAAACAGTGTCATGTCCCCCGAACCTCCCCCCAATTGCAACTGCATCCGCGCTCACGCTCCGTGACGAAATCATAAAAACGGCGAGCCAACCGTCGCGTTCGCATTCGTGAGCCGCGTGCGTACGCGCACCAATTCAGAAAAGGAATCCTTTCGTTCCGATTTCAAATTTTAAATTTTGATTTTTTTATAGTCTGTGACTTGAAAACCACAAACACGTTGCGTCAAAGTGCCAGTGTGTTTATTGTAGAGAGTTTGGCGAGTGACTTAATATTCCACTTCAAAGGTGATTTTTTTTAAATTTTATTTTAATTTGTGTGTACTTTTGTGTCTGGATGCGGTATTTGGTAAGATTCATAATAATAATAAGAGATAGCTCTTAATTTGCCTCTTACGGGAATCGAACCTGTACCCACCCGATGCGTGAGCCAAGCGGCCACCGCTCGAACCATTGCGCCAAGCAGTCATCAATTTCTTGTGCTTGCGCATATAAGTTGTATGACAATTTACGAATAGAAGTAGAAATGGCGGCGGCAACCGGAACAGAGCAGCGTGCAATGTAGATTTATCTACGGTCGATGACTCGCGGTGAAACCGCTCTCATGATCATGTACAGTATAGATGTAATATTGAATATTGAACAACTGTAATAATTAAAATAATTGATCCGGAAGGCAGTCCTTTTGGAGATGGCTCGCGTTGTGAGGAAGTTCCTCTCCCTGAAGCCTTGACCACTGGTAACTAGGACCCTGTTCACGTTGCCGGCGGGGAGCTAATTTTTATAATATATTTTTTTAATAAATATATTTAAAAATGAAAATTTTAGATGATATACTTTAGATATAAATTAAGGATAATTATTCATGAAACGCAGCTGTATTAACACTTTACGCCGATTTTCTGTGAGAGGGTGGTACTACCCTGGTAGAGCCAGCCCATATTGGATCTACCATCGATAAATGGGTTGGCGAAAACGGTCACAATCTGTCAAAAAAATCATTGCCGCTCTTTACCGCGTGGATAGCCCTAAGATAAAAATTACGTCGACTTTACAAAACAGGCAAACAAATATAAATTATTCAATGTAGGTAATGTATGTATTACTAGCATTTCCCCGCGACTTCGTCCGCGTAGAATTTAAATTTTAAAAAAATCGGATCTCTGATCCCGGATCCCGTATCCCGGATCCCAAAAATATAGCCTATGTTACTCAGGGATAATGTAGCATTCTAATGGTGAAAGAATTTTTGAAATCGGTTCAGTAGTTTTAGAGTTTACTCGACACAAACATCCATACATACAAACCTTCTCTCTTTATAATATTATTATTAGTATAGATTACAAAATGTTAAACACAAGTTGAATATACGTAATTATTTAAAAAGTGAAAACATATATCTTTATTGACTGAGTTTCTCTTTGTTTATGCAAATAATGGCATCTTTAGTCATTTTTGTAACTACGACCTAAAAGTTACACGATTTTTATCGTTAAAAAACTATATAATAGTATTTAGATCCTGATACCCTTAATTTAAATAGTAGGATCCATTTTTATTACAAAATCAACAAAAAAACAATGCGAGTTTTACAGTGAAATGTCTAGCGTATTTTGTTACATAGTTCGGGTCCAAAGTAACCCTATTTCGTTTTATCATCATCATCATCATCAACAACATCAGCATCCACTATTTGTCATGACCGCCGAGTGTCATCTCAATTTGATTTAAAGGGTTATTACACCTTCCTAAATTTAGGCTACTTAATTTAGTCGTGACTGAATTTAGGCAAGTGTAATCGCATTTAGCAAGTTAGGATCCTAAATAATCAGAAGCTTTCTTAATTAGGTTCTAAATTTAGGAAGGTGTAATAAGCTCTTTACTTACATACAAATACATATTTAGTTGCCTATTCAAGTAGAGTTCCGTATACCTACTTAGCAAATCTGTGTAGATAATGGTTTGGTTTGATTTGGTTTGACGGGCCCGTTAGCGTGGTTGGCGTGGAGGCGCCTTTCACGCTGCAGGTCGTAGGTTCGATTCCTACCCGGGACATGCATTTGTGTGCATGAACATGTCTGTATGTCCGGAGTCTGGGTGTATATGTATATTAAGTATGTATTTACAAATAAAAAAGTGGTATATGTAGTAATATCAGTTATCTGGTTTCCATAGTACAAGCTCTGCTTAGTTTGGGATCAGGTAACCGTGTGTACAAAAATGTCCCAGGATATTATTATTATTATTATTATTTGGATCGCACTTAACATAGATTAGGTAGAGATTATAACTCCAATAACCAAGGTAACTCTACAATCCACAAAACTACTTTTTAAGGAGCCGCTTATTACAATTAAAAAATATCATTTTCAGTAAAATAGGGGCGGAATATTGGAGTCCCAATTATTCTGAATCCATGCCCATGAAAAGTATAAATAAGTATAATTTTCTGCATTTTTGAAAATTTTACACCTTATAAGTATGTACGGAACCCTTAGGGCGCGAGTCGGACTCGCACTGGTCCGGTTTTTTCTGTAATTCCACCGTTCCACCGTCCGCTTCCGCCATTTTTTCAGTGCGTTTTTTGGACGCATCACCCAAATAACTTCTAACTTTCCACATAATTGCGGCTCTCGATAGAGTAGGTAACGGCGCTCGGACCGCTCGGTGGCGCGGACGCACGGACGGGCATGTTTCCAGACGTTTTGCTTCATTTGAGATTCCTAGCATTTTAGTACAGTTTCTTAAAAAATGAGGCTTAAGAGGAGGGTTCGAAATTTGGTTGATTTTCTATTCTACTTTTTCTTTAAGTAAGTATGTGGACTAGGAATCTTATATTTAGATGTATGATTTTTGACTATATTATCTTGAGTATCTTTAAATCCAAATCACGATTTGATGAAATTTTCTCGATAAAAAAAAATTATGAAATGAGCTCTAATTATTTACAATTTTCCTTGCTACCACGATGTTTTTACGATTTAGATCACGAAATTATTTCTAAAACATAGCAAATAATGATATCTAAACTACCCTTCAACCATATTTTAATTCATGAAGTAGTTTTTTTTTAATTCAAGTAAATGTGGTTTGGCGCTTACGTTGTTTATTTCCGAGCGCGCGCACAATATCGCCATCTCACATTTTAAGTACTTGAACTAACCATATCTCTCTCTAACTTTGTATTGTCAGTGTCCGCTCGGACTTGTTCGACGTCGGACCTGTGAAGGATTTTTTTAAAAATATTACGAAAAAATATTACGGTCGTGCCACATTACAGGTACAGTACAGTATTTACAGTCCGCCGACGCCTATGATAAATAAATAAATATCCTTGGAAATTATTTTACACATGACTACCTGATCCCAAACTAAGCAGAGCTTGTACTATGGAAACCAGATAACTGATATTACTACATATACTACTTTTTGTTTGTAAATACAAACTAAATATACACTTAATTACACCTAGACTCGGGACATGCGGACATGTTCATGCACACAAATGCATGTCCTGGGCAGGAATCGAACCTACGACCTGCACTGCAGCGTGATTTTCGTTTGCTTTTCCTTGTCTTGTGTAATTTCTTTTCATCTCTTGTCATTTTGTGTCATCTCTTGTCATTTCATAGTTATTCGTGTCATTTCTGTAAAAACTCCCTATTTCGCTTACTGTTATATACTTGCAGCATGGTCTTGGGCCGACAGTGGGAATACATTGCTTGTCAAAACAATGGAGTCGCTTTATTGCGTTTGTTGTAGGTATGGATGGGCAAGTAATAAATATATCATACATCAATAAATTATCGTAAAAAATAACATTACAGATATGGATAGGAAAATGTTTGTCCGTCCTATTCAATCTATTATATTATAAACGAAAGTAACTCTGTCTGTTACCTTTTCACGGCTAAACCGCTGAACCAATGTTGATGAATTTTGGTATGGAGATAGACTGGGTCTTGGCGGAGAACATAGGCTACTTTTTAGGGTTCCAAAGGGTGCTAACGGGACCCTATTACTAGGTCTACGCTGTCCGTCTGTCTGTCTGTCCGTCTGTCAGCGCGGGCTGTATCTCACGAACCGTAACATGTAGAAAGTTGAAATTTTCACTGAATGTGTATTTCTGTTGCCGGTGCAGAACAAATACTAAAAATATAATAACATTTAAAAATAAATATCAAGTCTCAAACTTGATATTTTTGATGTGTTTATTCTACGGTGGTACGGAACCCTTTATGTGCGAGTCCGACGCCTTCAGATCTTATGAATGTTTTCTTGAAATAAATATAGTGTATTTTAAGTAATTAACTGGCCAACCCTCAGGTCCTACCTACCATGTTAGGATCTTTTTCGTTCTAGCGGGTGTAAACCGTGATTTAACGAGTTAATGTGATAATTTTTGTATTTAAATTATTCAATTCAATGTATTTGTTTCAGACATAGTCCAATATTGATTATTAAAATTATTATAGTTTCACAATAAATATAAAACAATAAATAAAAGTAAAATTAAATTTAAAAAAATATATATATTTATTTTTATTTTTCATGTTTTATCATTAAAATACAATATAATATAACATAAATTAAAATAAATAACAATAAAATATAAACCTACCCCTAATTAAACAAATACCGTCCGCGTGGGATACTGGCTGCATGTCCTCCCTGTATTCAAGCTGTTCCTGTTGTCAAGCGAATTTTTTGAGCAAGGAAAGAGCCAGCCCTCTTGTCACCTGTGGCGGTAACCAGTCTAAGGGTGATTTTGATAGATAAAAAAATAAAGATAAAAAGATAAACAAAAAATAAATGCATGGTTAAATCAATAAAATTAATAAAAACTGAAAATTAAATTAAAAAATAAATATATATGGTAAAAAAAAATATTATGACACCGCTGATGACTTCATGATCGGCATCGAAGTTAAGTACCAAAGTATTCCTTTGCCTACGAAACATGAAAAAGATACTCATATCCGGCAGTCAGTCACTGACACAGAGTATGTACATTTTTACCCGACTACGGTGGGCGGAGGGTTATGATTTTGACCGATATGTATGTATGTTCATCTGCTCCCGTATAACGTCCAAACTATTTTTATATCATAATAATTTGACTAACGAGATATCGTTGGACGCGTCTGGATCGTCCGCTGGTTATAGGCTATTATACGATCGAAATATTGTTATACGTATCTATCAGCATATTGTAGGTATCGTTTGTCTTCTTTTGACTTACTTTGTCTTCAGCAATAAAAACAACATAGAAATTAAATTATTTTTTTCAAATACACTCGACATAAAAATCCCATATAAAACGAAAAAAATATATTTGAATATTTTCATCCATTTCATCTATTTTAAAAGGTGCACTGGGACATATTATTTTAATTGTACGAATTAAACAATATTGTTCCTTCAAAAAATAACTATACTATAGTCTACTCCATAGCTGTTCTGTCCTAGCTAAGCGAGAGGGATATATCCTTCGGCAGCTCACGCGACGCTAGCCACACCCCGAAACTAAAATTCATTTTTTTCTTGTATCGTCTTAAGAGCATACGGCCGAATACGTTTGAGTCTTGAACTGAAGAGATTTGAATTTTTGAAGTCTCATTTAAATAATGTATGTTTCATGAGTCATTTTTGTTTGGCGCTTATCAATTAAGCAGCACTCAAATTTGAGTGGCGTTTGAGTACTTTATTCGGTGGACATAGTATCACTCTGAACACTAATAATACTTGTCTGGTTGGGTAATAAATTGCTGATCTTCGGATTCAAAGATTCGGTTCCCGATTTGTGCAAATAATTATTGGATTTTTAATTTACAACTACAGTTTACAGCCTGAAAGCTTTTTGATTGCGATTAAAGCCTGAACAAAGTTTCTCCTATTGTAAAACTAAAAAATAATAATATGGTATCATTCAATATTTTTTTAAGTGACTAATCTGACAAACACTCTTACGGCCCGCTTGATGCTAAGCAGTTACAGTTCGTTATATTTAGAGATGATAATGCTGTGGCAAGTCTCACTACCAACAATGTAGGTAATAACTTAGTGCTTAGTGTAACTAATTGACCATTGCCACTGCATTTGTTTCAATGTCAATAAACTCCCAATAGGTCAGTGTCAAGGCCCACTGATGCGTATCTTATTAAAGCAGTATATGTTGTCAGTTCATGAACTTAAAAAAATAATGATCTAATTAATTTAATAGGTATTTTACCAGAGTCAAGTAACAAATGGCAAACAAACAAATACAATTCGCATTTTGACATTTTTAATATTTATATTATTATATTGACATTATTTATACTTATGGTAGAGCCAAGCTGTAGCCAATTGACTGCAGGTCATATACGGGCCGGCTCGACCGGGGTAGTACCTACCACCCTCTCACAGACATTCGGCGTAAAGTAGCTATTACAGAGCGTTTCGTACGATGAGTGAGAGAACCGGAAGCCCAAACCACCCCTCCAGCCCTCTAATATTAGGAAAAAGTCCCATTAAAAACAACGTTGTGCCTCTGACTCCATGAACTCCAAACAGTCTTCTACGAGACTACTAAGATATAACCTCAGATAACACAGACCAGGTTCTACTTTAGGGATTAGGCCCGTCACACACTCCCACCACTGTTAATCCTGTAAACCAGTATTGACAATGATATCCAATGATTTTAGCTTCTCCCCGGGACTCGTAGATGGTCCTTCATTGTCAAACAGGTAGCTACTATTGTGAAATTAAAAAATCCTCTTGTTTAGTGCCCTCTTGTGTGATATCAAACACCTACTCATTCTTCATAAGTACCTACCATCTTATGAAATCTCTGAAGATGTCCTCTTACTATTTAATTCACTAACACAACAACAGGTGTCACTAGTAGGTATGGTACCGCATAACATTTTGTAGAATAAAAGAAAATAACCAACTTAGTTTTCTCTAAAATCACTTACTGGATTCTTCACGATATTTTCCTTCACCATTCAGTAAGTGATAATCACATGAAATCTGAATAGAAGAATAGATAGATAGATAATACTTTATTGTACACCAGTGGAAACAAATACATAAACAAAAATGACAAACTAAACAGAAGGGCTAGCCAAGTGGCATGAACGCTAATCGAATAGATTAGAATAAACTTCACAATGTATGGAAATGTCAAACGTCGCTCAATCAACAACAAGTCGCTATGAAGATCACGCTTGAGATCACGTGACTTATGTCATTTCCATAGATGAAGCGTAGCGATTTGAAGGAACGCTTGTAGACGTCAGCCAAACAAAGAACAGTGTACAGTGGGCGGTCTTAAGCCGGAAACCCACCGCGGTGCACGAAGAGGCCACGCACACGCTACGCAAGTGGGTCAAGCTTCGCTTTGCACGAAAATTTATGTCACCGTGTCCACCGCGGCGCACGGAGAGGCTACGCACGAAATGACGTCATCCATACATTTTCTTGCAAAACGTAGCCGTGGCCGTGTGCGTGGCCTCTCCGTGCACCGCGGTGGGTTTCCGGCTTTATTGTAAGCTGCGATCTCTTCCAGATAACCTTTGGATGGCGATGATTCCGTGTTTTAAACAGGGTAGTAGTCAGTGGTTAGCGGTCAGGGTAGTAGTAATAATTCTTTGATTGCAAGAACTTGCGCCTTGTTTCGAAGCGTGCGTCTAGGTAATAAGCTTTGTGCATGATAATAGCTAAAGTAATCAGAGCGTTTAGAGACCGCTCGAGTACAGTTGCCTAACTACAGTGAAAGTGGATGAAAACCCATTAAGAATCACGTTTTAGGTTGCATGTAAACGGTCACGGTACGTAATTCACTTGTAGAATACGCTTTTTGTAAGAGTAACGCCGAAATGTCTAGAAAGTTATAACGGACTTACGGCCGAATACTCGTACGCAACTTAAATTTGAGAGCTGCTTAACTTTGACGCGCCATACAAAAATGACTGTTAACGACGTCTCAAACTGCTAAGTGGGACTTAAATATTTAAGTAGCCTTTGAGTATTCGGCCGTTACACTGGCATTACAAATCACTTTGGTTCCTAAAAATGCTTTGTAACACCATTGTAAACTGGTTTCAAATATCAATAAATTGGCCGTAAAAGTTTATTGCTTGCTGAAAATGAGTCTAGAGATTAATACATTTTTACACCATTTTTTATCTCTATTTCGTACTCACCTTATAAGGTACCATATTTGCTAAAATAATACATCAATGTACCTAAACTAAATGTAAACATTACCAAAATATTAGAAGTCACCAACCCTGTCTTGAGTAATACAAGACAGGGTTGGTTTTGAAGGTGGTAGAGCCAAGCTGTAGCCAATTGACTGCAGCTCATAAACGGGCTGGCTCGACCGGGGTAGTACCACCCTCTCACAGAAGATCGGCGTAAAGCAGCTATTACAGCTGCGTTTCGTACGATGAGTGAGAGAGCCGTAAGCCCACCCCCCCTCCCCCACCCTCCATCCCACTCCCCTTCAGGTCAGCAATGTGCGAGCAATACCTTTGGTATTGTAAGCATCTATAGGCTACGGTAACTGCTTAACATCAGGCGGGCCGTACGCTTTTTTGCCACCGCAGTCCTATAAAAAAAAAAAAAAATACAATAAGCAATTAAGTGTGTATGTGCACACAAGTACACACAAAACCAAGGTCTATTTCTCAAGCAGTTACGACAAATGTAATGACTGTTGTATGAACCACTAAACATAAGTACATAGACGTAATAGACAGATGGTGTCGTGATTCTGTGTTCCAAAAATAAAGGCGGAAACCCACCGCGGCGCACGGAGGCCACGCACACGGCCACGGCTACGTTTTGCAAGAAAATGTATGGATGACGTCATTTCGTGCGTAGCCTCTCCGAGCGCCGCGGTGGACACGGTGACATACATTTTCGTGCAAAGCGAAGCTTGACCCACGTGCGTAGCGTGTGCGTGGCCTCTCCGTGCACCGCGGTTGGTTTCCGCCTTAAGGCCTTGGGTTGGTTATACAATATGTTAAAAAAACCCTGTCCGAGCCGAAACCGGTATTTTCGGTTTGGGTAAGAGCCCTTTTAGTTTTAATAAAATTGTAGTTTTAATTTAATTATATTTTTAACGGTTTGCGTCCGTGAAATCGCCAATCGGACCCAATGGAAGACCAGCGCTGGTTCTTGCTGACCAGCACATGCTGAATTGGGTCCGTTTGCGGCTAGCATAGTCGATAATTGTTTTTCTTTCTTTTTATATTTATTATTGTTTTGTCTTGCTAGTCGTAATAAAGTTTTTCTTTCTTTCTTTCTTTCTTTCTATTTAGGTTTCCCAATCACATGACCAAATAAAATAAAAAAAATATAATATTCATGATAGTAAACATATTAATGACAATTTAAAATGCCAATTTTTTTTTGCCTTTTTCCCTCAAAATGTAGCAAATTTTAAAAATATGACATCACCGTTACCGTAAGTAATTATGTTAGATCGTCTGGCGGCACCTCTGACCACAAAGTATGTGATGACGTCAATTTATGTTTTTCTTTAAATGTAAACGGTGTATTTGTTTTCCAAAAAAATATGGGAGGCCTTTGCCCAGCAGTGGGAAACTTACTATGCTAAAAAATATTTTTAAAAAAACAATCCAAAAATATAAAACATAAAAAAAATATTTTTTTTTTACAAAAATAGAATCTAATCTCGATACCCAATAATACGTTTTCGGGTCGGACAGGGTTTTCTTAACATGTTGTATATATCAAATGTCCTTCTACTACCTCACTCCCCTTCAGGTTGGCAACGTACAAGCGGTGCCTTCGGTTGCTACGGTAACTGCCTAAAATAAGGCGGACCGTACTTTTGTTTGCCACCTCAGTTTTATAAAAGAAATGTTGAGTCTTGTATGAAATTGAAAGACATACCAGAGAGTACAATTAAAAACATATCTTATACTAGCTTTTTCCCGCGACTTCGTCCGCGCATAATTTATCCCACGGGAACATACTATCGGGATAAAAAGTATCCTATGTGTTAATCCAGGTTATAAACTATCTGAGTTCAAAATTTCATCCAAATCCGTTCAGTCGTTTTTGTGTGAAAGAGTAACAAACATCAATCCATACATCCATACATCCATCCATCCCTCCAAACTATGATATTTATAATATTAGTGGAATTTCCCACTACACGTCTCCGAAAATATTTCTATTGGGGGCTATTCTATTACTAGATGCTACACTAAATATAAACTCTACAATAGTAACGTGACTGCTAAAAGCTTCTCTATATGTTATCAACTCTATATCTCTATGTTGACCAACAACCAGCAAACCATATCTTTATGTAACACTATGACATACAAAGACGTCGGCATCACATTGTATTCAATGCTACCAAAAATTTATCACTTCGCAACCGACGATATAACTTAGGGAACGTACCCATACTACGTGACCCATTTTTTCAATTTTTTACCCTCTCCCCCTCGGTGACCACCCGTAGTATATGCCAACCCCCCTCCCCCTCTAGTTTTCACGTAGTAATTCATACATGTGGTTTTCAATCATTTTTGTCAAAATTGTGGTTTTCAATCATTTTTGTCAAGAAAAAGTTCCTACTTAAAAAAAAAATTGACGCGATTTTTTTGGAAAAAGCTCGAGATTTCCCTAAGGATATTGACTACGTGACGAAAACTTAACCCCCTCCCCCGCCCCTGTGACCATGCGTGGTATTTTGAAGACCCCCCCTCCCCCCCCTAAACGGGTCACGTAGTATGGGTACGTTCCCTTAAATAGCAGCACATTAATATTAAGGAGTCATGCGTGCAATTTTAATTAATTAGTTTAGGTATGTGCGCTTTCAATTTGCGTCAGACGCATGCAATGTGCGTACGTTACTAATCCACCAAGCCAACTAGGCACTCGGATGGAAAGCGGCTTCCCCGCCCGCAGACCGCCACCGCCTTGTTGTGCGAGTGACGTCACATTTGACAGGTGCCTAGTTGACTTGGTGTAGTGCGTTAAATGGATGCAATGTGCGTTCGTGGACTGGCAGCCGGGTTAGCACCACGCTAAGACAAGACTTTTGTCACGCATTTTGTCGCATCGTATTGAATACACTAGTTGTACCCCGCGGCTTCGCCCGCCTGGAAATTTGATTAGCCCATGTCTTCTTCCAGAGCCTACCCTATCTACGTTTCAAATTTCATTAAAGTCGGCTAAGTAGTTATGGAGATACGTGGTAACAAACATTCATAATACACACACTTAGTTTCTCATTTATGATAACAGAGTAAATGAAACAAAATCGATTTATCTCGCGTTTTGTCCTGTCACGACCGGCTCAAGGTTCTGTACATCACATAACCAGGGTAAGCTTCAAGGTACCTGTTTCAGACAACGTAAATTCCTCTTTCCAGGGCCAGTCGAAGAATCCAACATGACTCTGGAACAGCCATCCGGTGAGATGTGGGAGAAGATTCGTGAGGAGTTGAATGAGAAGGCGGACACCAAAGAGGCGGACCTGGCTCACATCAAGGAGTGGCTGAAGAAGGAACCGCATCTACCTGATGAGTTTGGTAAGACCATCATTTGAAAAGCAAATGGCCGAATACCTACTGAATCGCAACTCAATTGTAGGACCCTCACCAGTCCTATAACTCTTAGATCTATGAGACTCGTGAGCACAGACGTAGGTATAAATAGATGCCGCAAGTGTATGTACTGAGCGAGCCAAAATGTGCCTAAAAGGTGCATTGCAGTGCCTTTGATGTCGTTTATTCAGTCCGCGCTCCAGCGATGTCGGTGCCGGCCGTCATACGACATTTAAAAGAATGCCTAGGTGTGCCGTATTGAGCTATAAAAACTTCACAAGAAATGTTGATCGAGATAAAAGGTTCACAGTACGTAGATAAAAAGTGGAATGCTTAGTGTTCATTCAAAACGAGGGACATACGTCATCTATTTAGACCTAAGTCTGTGCCCGTGAGTGACTGGGCCGCTGAGAGCGTCATTATTTTATTATTTTGGACACCAACCTACCCAGATTTTGGTTAAGGAATACCTAAAACATTCTTCTCTGATCTACCTTTCAGATGACCAACGCATCATGACCTTCCTCCGCGGCTGCAAGTTCTCGCTGGAGAAGACCAAGCGTAAGCTGGACATGTACTTCACGATGCGCACCGCTGTGCCAGAGTTCTTCAACGACCGTGACGTCACGCGCCCCGAGCTTCAGGAGATATTGAATATTGTGTAAGTAACTCAAAATTCGAACGAGACTCAAATATGAGACACTCGCCGTACAGCTATTCTGACCGACAATCTAATTGGTCGGTTGATTCTGACCGTCCAATGAAACGGTCTAGGTAGCAAAATGCTATCGGTGGCAGGTCAATGGCAAACCGAATCGGCGCCCAGAAAACGAATGCGCCAATTGGTATGCTATCTATGAAGTCGGGTAACGTCAAATTTGGATAGCGCCGTGTACGGAACCAAGTCGCATGCCTTGGAATATCTCCGTGGAAGAAAGGCCTTGCATTATTTTTGATCAGCAGGGCAATTGTCTAACTTGAGTTGCAATCATTTTCTGAAACATAAAATTCAGCGATTTTGCGATTGCCTATGCACCCTTTGGCAACTAAAATGTATAATTACGTGAGTTGCAACTGAAACCGTGTTTGATATTTATAATATCTATCGATTCATTTATTTTCTATGAAATAGCGATGACGTAACTCGTTTTCCGAGAAGTTTCGCAATCACAATTTGTCGATAGAGATGGATTTCAGTTTCAAACAGTGAATGATTGATACTGAGTTTCAACAGAGTTACGCAATCGACCTGCTGAGTTCACGCACTCCATGTCAGTAAAATATCTACCTTTTAAATTAATGATTGCGATTAACAGCAATAAATAGTGTTTATATCCAAGTATCTAATATGACTCTATTAATTTTATATCCGCCATAATAGTAAAATCACACGATAATTTAGTTACACGAGAACCAGTAATTATTAGTAATAATCATTTGTAGTAAAGTGCCCGCAACGTGAGTCTGGAAAATATTTCAACAAGCTTTACTAAAAGCAAAGGCAATACCAAGAAAGAAGGAAGATACTGACCCGCGAAAATAGTTTGTCCTACTAAGCGTCGGGCCCCACCTACGCGCTGCGCTGCGTCGTCGCAGGTGTCAGCGAGCGAGAGACGAAGCGGGGACGGTAACGTGCCAGTACAAAATCTTACGACGACGCAGCGCAACGCAGCGCAGCGCGTAGATAGGGCCCGGCTCTAAGCGGAGTAACTGAACAAGTACTGAACGGAGTAACTGAACAAGCAACAGAGTCGTACGACTCTGTTGCTTGCGGAAAATAATGTTGAAAACATGACGGTATTGGCAATACGGCTCATCGCAGCATGTAATAATTTGATCGTCGAATTGCGAGTGGGATAACAGATGTGTGAATTTCGCTGCATGTAGTAGTGCGCTGAGCACGTCAATTTAAGTGATTGCTATGTTAGAAGGTTCCATATCTATTAAAATATACATCAATGACTACAAGACATAACTTATGGACGATCATTTATATAGGATCATTTATTTGACCTGTCCTTGAATGTCCTTTTATGTTATTTTTAAGCAAAGCAATAGGTAATTTGTGTTTGGTTCTAATGGTCAAGAAATTTCGTTTTTATAACGTAGTGTCTGCCGACGTTTCTTGTAGCAGAGTTTTTGCACGTCTGCGATTAACTGATGATTAGACTATGTACCTAGGTATTACCTAGGTTTTATTATTACAACTGAATCTAAGATCTGGATCTAGAGAATCTAATAGAACTGGGCCCTGAGTCTTATCCATTGTGGCGCCACTGTGGAATTTTGCTATAATGACCGAACAATCAGAGGCCGATCGTCTGGTCGGCGGCCATTCAGAGGGGCTATAGCAGTTCAATGGCAATGGCTAAGCGACTTAGGGCCCTGAAATACTACAATATGAGAAGTTTTATATAAAATTCTTTTTTCAGTCAAATGCCACCGCTGCCAGGGCTTACGCCAGACGGAAGACGTGTTGTTCTTATGAGAGGTAACAGTTTTATTTATCTATCTGAAGCATCCTGAAAAATACCAGTTTTATATTTATGAAACCTTTACTTACTTACTTTACTTTACTTTAGGACTTGCAATTAACTTAATATAAAATCTTTATTATGGGGAACCAAAATCACTTTCTTACCGACGTAGCTTGAGCTTCATCTGTAGACCGTTCGGCTCACTGCACCGGGTGGTTGCAGGTTTGATTCCCGCTGGGGCAAATTTTGTTGGCCTTTTCGTAATTTTCCTAGGGCCCCATTGATATACTATCCACCAAAACC
Organism: Drymonia ruficornis; assembly: GCA_947859195.1. NCBI lineage: Eukaryota > Metazoa > Arthropoda > Insecta > Lepidoptera > Notodontidae > Drymonia > Drymonia ruficornis. Next base: position 7,772,045 of record OX401924.1, read on the forward strand.
TATTATTGATGAAATGACCAAGACAGTATTAAAATTAAAAGAAATATCCTGGGACATTCTTTTACACACGGCTACCTGATCACAAACTAAGCAGAGCTTGTGCTATGGAAACCAGATAACTGATATTACTACATACTACTTTTTGTTTGTAAATACATTCTTAATATACATAATTATACCCAATGTTTTCAAGTGTTGGAAAAAGCTAACTTGGGACCCTGGTCTGGGTGTCATTAAAACCGTAGTACAAGCGTTACTTAATTTGGAAACATTCAATGGTATGGGAATTCGGCGATACTTATTTATTTCCTCTTTTAACAGGTCTCGACAAGGACGCCCAAACTCCAAATGTAGCTGATGCCTTTAAACTGGCCCTGATGCTGGGTGACGTCAGGCTGGCGGAGGAGAAGGAAGGTGTGGCGGGGGACATATACATCCTGGATGCATCCGTGGCTACCCCCACCCACTTTGCTAAGTTCACACCTACCCTTGTTAAGAAATTCCTAGTCTGCGTTCAGGTAAGTTGATAATGATATTTTTATACACTTGCCATATGCCTCATGAGATCACCATTCAAATTTTCATCTCCTATGCATCCCTTTTATGGGATGAATATGATCATAAGGAGCTCCTGTGCATAATGTCATGCTGCTAGACCTAGGTTTAGACTGTTGCTTTGTCTGTCAGTCAGTCGTTAGAATGTGTGAAGGTTTTGTAGATAGCAAGTAAAGTAGATACTTAATGAGTAATACTCTTTAGTTCACAAAGCTTATCACTAGTTTTGTTGAACGATGAAAGAAGACGTGTAAAATTTGCCAAAACTTCGACCAAGAATGTACTTTTATATTTATATACTTATTTTACTTACCTATTTATATTATTATTATGTATGCTTACGAGCGTGGCTCAAAATTCACACAGAGATGTTAAATGTATGTAAAATGATAATTATTATTTATTTCGCGGATACCATTTTTGGTTTACGTAACAAATAAGTAGGTGTTTATATGTAATGAAAAATGATAAAATCTTGTATGATACATTTGAACAATAGAGGTGAGAATACCTACGTCCAAACATACGTGAACCATTGATCTCATCAACTTTATATAGAAATATTAATACCTCAAGGCCAAAATATTAACTCAGACTACTCTACTCAAGTCTACACTTTAAATTCACAATTGCAGTGCATTCACTGGATTCAGGATCTGCTGAAGGGATTTTAATAATTCAGTATAAATGCTAGAATAAATACTTCCAAAAGTACCTAGCATCATTTTACTCCTACACATATAAAGTAAAGTAAGATAAAGTTGCCAAATTTGTTGTCAACAGGAGGCATACCCCGTCAAACTGAAGCAAGTCCACGTGATCAATGTGTCGCCGCTCGTCGACAAAATCGTCAACTTCGTCAAACCTTTCATCAAGGACAAGATCAAAGAAAGGGTAACGTCATCCATACATACAGCATAAGAAACTAAACTATTACCAAAGCGGTACTTGTCAAGATTTTAACAATGCAAGAATGGGAGACAATAGTACCAATTCCGTTACCTAAATCTAAATTGAAAAGATTTCCGTCTTTTTCACACAAATTAAGACCATAAAGAAGACGGCAATTCCGTTAGAGTAATCCACTTTATGAACGAACGGAATAAAATTAGAATCAATGACAATTTTATAATAGAACCTGAAGAAAATTGATTTTTATTTATTGTTTTTAATATTTATTAGATCTTCCTCCACGCGGATACCAATGATCTCTACAAGCACATCCCTAAAGAGATGCTACCTGCAGAATATGGCGGCAATGCTGGGCCCATGAACGACTTACACAGTAAGTTAAATTTTTATAGAAAAATACCTTTGATATTTCCAAGTGATTTTACTTAAAGTTAATGATTTTAACGATAACATAATTTCATTAATTAACTCACTTTGCCTTCCGGTAAATGTAATAAAAAGCAACTAAAATAAGCGTGTGATTCCTGATCTTTCAGTGCTTGTAATTTGTTTGACCATTTATAAAAATAACTTTAAAATTGTGTTTTTATTTAGAGGAATATCATAATTTAGAAATAAGTGTATTTCATAGGTCTCACACAAATATCACAATAAATTTATGTTTACCAAAAATCCTGAAACTCATTTTTACCATTCCAGATGCATGGGTGAAGAAACTGGAGGAATACAAAGGCTGGTTCGCAGAACAGGAGAACCTGAAAGCCAACGAGGCCCTGAGACCAGGAAAACCAACCAACTATGACGAGCTGTTCGGCATCGACGGCTCCTTCCGTCAACTAGTCATCGATTAAGCTTACCCCACTTTTAGTTACTCTACCGAGTTTAAGAGACGCAGTTAAGAATGTTGGATGTTGTTACGGAGTTATGAACGCCCCTATGTACTTTTTAACTCGGTCGGGTAATTCGCGTCTCTCTACTATCGCTTGTTTCAGTTACCATTTGTGTATCTAGATGATATGCTTGTTGCCTTTGAGAGCTTGAACTCCTTTTGGATTGTTGCATTGTTAGTGTTCATTTATTGGAACGAGTATTTTGTTTGTCAACCAAAGTTTTGCTCAATATTGTTATATCTTTGTTATAACGTTACCACGTCTATGGATTTATATTAAGCATTAAATGAATATTTTTACTATTATGTTTGTAATTTTATTTACTTACTGCTTTCGACACGAACTGAGTCAGAAATGTTATTGAGAGGTGGTTAGCTACATTTATAAATTAGGCCGTGTTGACTCGTTTATACACCCGGATGTCTACTGAACAATACTATATCTGTTGTGTTGGCTGTAGAGCCGGCTTAAGGTTAGTGACGTGACTGTAAGCTTTCCTAAATATACCTACTTATACACGGGTTATTCCTCAGTCTTTTTAATTAACAAGAGGTCATTGAAGCCAAAACGAATTTCCGGCAGTCGCTAACTTATTGCGTCAATTAAAATCCATGACTCATGAAGTATTTTGTATAAAACTAACTATTTATCGTTGGATGATAGAGATAAAAACTTCTTAACTCGATCCAAAACACTCTTATAACACTTACCAATATAATGCATATGATACCTTTATAACAAGTATCTACGTATAAAATTATGTTTTTGGTATTCCAAGTATCTATAGGCTACAGTAAGAGCTTGTTTACCACCTTGAAATAAAAGGTAAATTATAGATAAACTATTGGTAATACATTTATTATTAGGGAAATTGCTCAGCAATATTTCCTTTAAAGACCCTGTTACGTCCGCGTTGTCATAATTCGTTTACACTGACCTGAGGCGTTCAACGTTACGTTCTATTTCGTACCGTCCGTCGCAATGAGATGGGTGTGCAATGCGTTCCGTTGCAATGCCGCATTGAGCAATGCTACTCATGCGGATAATATGATTCGGGCATTAATGTACTATTTTAGCAGTTTATTTTACCTTCTAACATCGCTATCACTTAACTTGTGCTCAACGCACCACTACATGCAGCGAAATACACACACTGTCGCACTCGCAATTAATAATAATAATATCCTGGGACATTTTTTACGCACTGCTACCTGATCCCAAACTAAGCAGAGCTTGTACTATGGAAACCAGATAACTGATATTACTACATATACTACTTTTTTTATTTGTAAATACATACTTAATATACATATACACCCAGACTCGGGACATACAGACATGTTCACGCACACAAATGCATGTCCCGGGTAGGAATCGAACCTACGACCTGCAGCGTGAAAGGCGCCTCCGCGCCAACCACGCTAATTCGACATGCTAATTCGGCCCGTCAATTCGACAATTAACTGCCTACTAATCCTTATTATAAATGCGAAAGTAATGTGTGTGTAAATGTTTGTTACCACGTATTTCCATAACTACTAAACAGATTTTAATGAAATTTGAAACGTAGATCGTGTAGGCACTGGAATAACACATAGGCTAATCTTACACATCAATTTACACGCGGGCGAAGCCGTGAGGCACAGCTAGTATTAAATACATAAGGAGGTATTCATCAAAAGATGAGCCGTATTAGAAAAATCTACATGCTTAGCATTATTTTCCGCGAGCCACTGACTCGTACTGTGTCCATTGACTCCGTATAGATGACCAAATTTTGGAAAAGGCCTTTTCGTAATTTGCCCTGGTCTGGGTGTCACTGGGATCGCCCCCAGCCATATGGTAGCCATAGTACAAACGTTGCTTAGTTTGGTACCATACAGTTGGTGTGTAAGTTTGGCGATACATATTTCCTTTCATACGTTATCGTTAAACTACGTCCGTTAACGATAAGGATAACGTAACGAACGCGCCAATTTGTCAGTTGCCTTGAGCAAAGCAATTTTGTAAAATCAGTATGGAGCCGTGCGTACCGAGGCGAGGTCTATATTGTCACACTAAGCGGTCATTCACATTAGGAAGACGACAACGCGTTTCCTATATACATTCTACGGTATATGAGTGCAGGATACGGCAATTTAACTGTCAAGAACGACGGGCCTGTTAGCGTGGTTGGCGCGGAGGCGCCTTTCACGCTGCAGGTCGTAGGTTCGATTCCTACCCGGGACATGCATTTGTGTGCATGAACATGTCTGTATGTCCCGAGTCTGGGTGTATATAATGTATATTAAGTATGTATTTACAAATAAAAAAGTAGTATATGTAGTAATATCAGCTATCTGGTTTCCATAGTACAAGCTCTGCTTAGTTTGGGATCAGGAAGCCGTGTGTAAAAAATGTCCCAGGATATATTATTATTATTATATTAGAATGTATGGAAAAACGTTGTCGTTTTCATAATGCGAATGTAGCGACAAACTCTCTATCTTAATTCAAAGGAGAAAAAGAATAGAATAGAAAATGTATCCTCCGGCTATCTCACTCATTGTACCAAACGCAGCTGTAACAGCTACTTTACGCCGATCTTCTGTGAGACGGTGGTACTCCGGTCAAGCCAGCTCTTATATGAGGTGCAGTCAAGTGGCTAGCTTGGTTCTACAACAAAAAACTCTAGTTTTTCTCTCTAGTTCTTCTCTCTATGATTACAAATATTACCAGCTTCTATTAGGTAAAAAGCAATCACAAACAAAAAAGTATTGTGTTATGAAGCAAGGCTTGCGTCATCAGCCTTCGCGAACGGGCCCCTAAAAATTTGAACGTAAAGTGCTCCAACTAGTCTATTATCTACTCTGTGGTAATAGTTTCAGCATTATTACTTGAAGACCGCTTGGCTCAGTGGTTCGAGCATAGGCCGCTTGCTCCATCGGGTGGTTGCGGGTTCAATTCCCGCCAGAGGCAAATTTCGGGAGAATAAGAAGAATAAGAATATCTTTATTTGTCAATATAAGTATGTACATACAGGACTTATTTAATTAGGTAGTGCACTATATTTTGTCATATGGCATACAAATATAATTATTAATAAAGTTTATAAGTAAGAAATCATGCATTAGTTGAGATTATACATTATTATAACATGTCAAATTTAAATGTCATAGGTATTATATAAAATTATCATTTAAAAAAGTCGTCAACTTCATAATAACATTTTTCAATCAATACTTTTTTTAAACAATTCTTAAATGGTAGTATAATATAATGTCTTAATTCTATCAGGAATCTTATTATAAATTCGTGGTGCAGCTGCACTAAATAAACTTTTGTTCATAAGTGCAGTACGACATTTAATTTGGGACAATTGATTAATATATATGTATATAGGGCACGCATAGGACCCTTTTAGAAATGAATGCTGTTTACTTTCCTACGCCATTTGATATGTTCTAAGTCACACAACACGGAAATCGTCACAAATATTCAAAGGCCTGTAACTCGGAAACTATTGAAGTTACGTATAGTCTGTCTTCACTAGGCACCTACATATCAGCTACCGTATACGTAGTTTTCGTACTTTTGAGACACTCGGCGGAATATCTTGGTGTGTCTTTGAAGGTGGTAGATTGCAGTCAATTGGCTACAGCTTGCAAGCTGTAGCCAATTGACCGCAGCGCATATACGGGCTGGCTCGACCGGGGTTGACCCTCTCACATAAGATCGATGAGTACGTACCATGGACCAATTACTAAGTGGACTGGCCATAAGCAACTCGGCCGAGTGGTCGGCCTAGTACTAACATCGACATAAAACGAAGCGAGTAATTCAACTATTTACCGGTAGATAGAACAATGAAAATGAAAAAGCAATTACCACGTTTTTTTTTTCATACATATATCTAATAAGGGCACCTCTTTCTTTAGTCTTTACTCCGTGGTACGTACGATAAGTGAGAAAGCCGGAAGCTCAACACCCCCGCCCCTGCCCACTCCCCTTCAGCTAAATGCGAGCAATGCCTTTGGTATTGCAAGCATCTATAGGCTACAGTAACTGCTTAAAAGCAGGCGGGCCGGGCGCTTGTTTGCCATCTCAGTCCTATAAAAAAATCTGTTTATAAAAAAACTGCTTACCTATAAAATTATTAGGTACTGCACATATTATATTTTTCAAAGATAATGTAGTTATCCTTGTTTGCGCAGGCGCTGTCTCTTACGAAACGACAACACTGCGATCTTACCCAAGATTTATGCTCGATCGGCTCAGTCAGTGTCACCGGGCCAGCGCGCGCGCCGGTCCCGCTTCTATCGCTACATTAGTGCCTTAGAAGGATTATTAATTACATGTGAGTATTATTTTGTTATTTTTTTTACCCGACTACGGCGGAGGGTTATATCATTTGGGATAACAGTTTTAAGATTTATAATATCGGTTTAGGTACAGTAGTTTGTAAAGTATGAAAATGTTTGTCTATAAACCTTGCATGACGTTTAGACCTTTAAAAATGTTCTCAGTTAAGTTTTATTATTTTTCTAGTCAATATTATGGTTGGAGTAGTGATGTGCCGAGTACGCTATTTTTGGTACTCGAGTATTCTGGTACTCGTTAAAAAAGAATCGAGTAAGTACTCGAGTCAGAGGACTCGGACAGGTACTCGAATACTTGTAATGAGTACTCGAGTACTTAATAGGACTCGAGTACTTTTGTATTATGTATTTTTAACCACTCAAACGTCCGAGCTTCACATTTAATTACTGCGTTGTACTTGCACTCGTGAAAATTGGAGAAAATGGCGAAAATTTTGGCGAGAGCCCCGATTTATAACGTATTTTCTAAAAAACTACAACTGTTACAGCAAGTACTCGGAACCCGTATTCGAGTACCGGGTACTCGAGTTCTATAATCTGAGTACTCGAGTACCCGAGTACTTACTAAGTACTCGAGTAAGTACTCGAGTCAGGCTGTACTCGGCACATCTCTAGGTTGGAGTCAGTTTTTGAACATTACGATAAATGGCATCCATATTATTAATGTGGTATTCGCTGTATAATTTATGTATTTATATATTCATATGTGGCAGACTAACAGATATATCACATACATAAGATATGTTTTTGTTCACTCTACATAGCAGTTTTGGATAATTTATCATGATTTTATCCATTATTATTCTTTGTTGTCAGACACACGACTCATAGAAACCTGTATAATATAGATATAACCAGATATAGTCAGTTCCTGTATACACGGCGACAAGGTTCACCACCTGTCACGTTGGGTTCTGACTATCTGGTGAAACGTGGGCTTTGAGTTGGTTAATGCCTCCACAATGTGGTGGTGTATGGCCAATCAAGCCTCTGACTACCCCCGAATGGGGATAAAAGTCGTGACGTTACATATAACCAGATAATTATACAGAAATTAAATAATAATAGATATATTAGATTTTCTAAGACATGCAGGTTTCCTTAACGATTTATAATGAAGAATTCTCGAAGATAATAATTATTATATTAAATTAGAGACCAATGGTTTCGCAATGGACAATTGTTATGCGACTTGCGGCCCAGATGGCCTACTCCGTTTCAAACGAAAACGAAATTTCGGACGAAATTCGCGTATTTCCTACTACGTTTCTCATTGATTCCGACATTTCTTACGAACGAAAATTGTTTGACGTTTAGATTCGACAACGACGAAGACGTCAAACAATTTTCGTTCGTAAGAAATGTCGGAATCAATGAGAAACGTAGTAGGAAATACGCGTATTTCGTCCGAAATTTCGTTTTCGTTTGAAACAGAGTAGGCCCTCTGTTTTATATAGCGCTTTTCCCGATTTCGCTCGGAATAAAAGGCAAAAATACGTTTCATTTCTCCTTGGCCGTGGAATATGTATTTTTTTTGTGACTAGCTGTGCCCCGCGGCTTCGCCCGCGTGAAAATTACTTTGTAAGACTAGCCTATGTATGATTCCAAACCATACACTACCTACGTTTAAAATTTCATTAAAATCGGTTTAGTAGTTATGGAGATACGTGGTAACAAACATTCACACACACACTTACTTTCGCATTTATAATATTAGTAGGATAGGATAGGAAGTGTAATTCATAATAATACAATTTCATATGGTAACATTGTGGTTATTAGCACAGGATATGTTATCAATGTTAATATAATATTATTTATCACCATTATTTGTATGAATATGGTATCTGTTACGTGGCTGTTTAGGTATATATTTAATCAGCAACGCTTGTCTGTTTTTCACTTCGCTAAGTTTATTCGTCTGTGTTATTTTAACACGGAATCCTGTAAGTATCCTCATTGGACATTTATTTACTTATTTATTTTAAATTAATTTATCAAACTAACAGACACGTTTTAAGTTTTTAGATGTTGATAATATAATAATAATATTAGCCCTTTCAATGTACCTCAACTAGGCACGCGCCTCCTCTCAATGCGAGGGGGATCCAGTCCATAATCCACCACGCGGGCCCGGTAAGCGTTGGTGGATTTCACGTGTTTTTCAAGACATGCAGGTTTCCTCACGATGTTTTCCTTCACTGTAAGCAAGTGATAATCATATTAAAGTTATGATTCGTACATAGATATCGCAAATCCGAGCCGAGCCGAGGTTGAAACCTAACTAAAAACATTTAAATATATTGCTAATATTTGACTTTTAAAATGTTCACCGGAAAACCGGAAGTCTAACACTTCTCCCCTTCCCCTCCATCTGTCCCACTTCCCTTCAGGTCGGCAACGTGCGAGCGATGTCTTTGGTATTGCAAGCTTGTTTTTCACCGTAAATATAACCGTCAAATAAATACCAACGATTGTATAATAAAGAGTATTCATTCATTTCATTTCTAGCCTGTACTGTCCCACTGCAGGGCAAAGGCCTCCCCTCCCTTTTTACCCGACTACGGAGGCGTTATGATTTTGACCGGTATGTATGTATGTATGTATGTATGTATGTATGTATGTGCATCTGTTCCCACCTAACTTCCAAACTACTTGTCGTAATTTGACAAATGAGGTATCGTCAGAAGCGGCTTAATGGCGCGCTGGTTATAGGCTATGTGACGTTACATAAAATTGCATATGGCGCCCTCTAGAGGACATAATGTCACGAACTTAAAAAAAAAAAATTTTTAACGAAACCGTGTGGGGTATCAAATGAAAGAGCTTGATGAGCACATTTTAAAAATATATATATTGTTACCTATAACTCCAAAATAATTAAATAAAAAGTAAGTTTAAAAACTAAAACCCGACTACGGAAAAAACGCGCTCTAAAAAGTATGAAACAAGAAAATATTCTCATCTAGAGGATAGCCGTGGTCCGTGTTCATATGCCATTTGGCCCTAAAAGACCTACACGGACCACGGCTATCCTCTAGATGAGAATATTTTCTTGTTTCATACTTTTTAAAGCGCGTTTTTTCCGTAGTCGGGTTTTAGTTTTTACCCGACTACGGAGGCGTTATGATTTTGACCGGTATGTATGTATGTATGTATGTATGTATGTATGTATGTATGTGCATCTGTTCCCACCTAACTTCCAAACTACTTGTCGTAATTTGACAAATGAGGTATCGTCAGAAGCGGCTTAATGGCGCGCTGGTTATAGGCTATGTGACGTCACATAAAATTGCATATGGCGCCCTCTAGAGGACATAATGTCATGAACTAAAAAAAAAACATTTTTTAATGAAACCGTGTGGGGTATCAAATGAAAGAGCTTGATGAGCACATTTTAAAAATATATATATTGTTTCCTATAACCCCAAAATAATTAAATAAAAAGTAAGTTTAAAAACTAAAACCCGACTACGGAAAAAACGCGCTCTAAAAAGTATGAAACAAGAAAATATTCTCATCTAGAGGATAGCCGTGGTCCGTGTTCATGTGCCATTTGGCCCTAAAAGACCTACACGGACCACGGCTATCCTCTAGATGAGAATATTTTCTTGTTTCATACTTTTTAGAGCGCGTTTTTTTTAAACTTACTTTTTTCCACTTGCTCCGGTCTATGGCTACCCGGGACCAATCCGTCAAGTAGGAGTCCAGCTCATCCCGCCATCTTTTCCTGGGCCTGCCGCGTAGAGAGAATCACCGATAAGAGAAACCAAAGAGTATCTAAGAGTATTACCGATTTGAACAATTTTGAACGTTCAGCGACTTATGTAACTGACTATACCATTCAATTAATGTATTTTGTTTGGACCTAGTGGGTCACTTAGGTACAAATTGTCATTTTATTTTTATTACCCGACTACGGCGGAGGGTTATGATTTTGACCGGTATGTATGTATGTATGTATGTATGTATGTATGTATGTATGTGCGTCTGTTCCCACCTAACTTCCAAACTACTTGTCGTAATTTGACAAATGAAGTATCGTTAGAAGCGGCTTAATGGCGCGCTGGTTATAGGCTATGTGACGTTACATAAAATTGCATATGGCGCCCTCTAGAGGACATAATGTCATGAACTAAAAAAAAAACATTTTTTAATGAAACCGTGTGGGGTATCAAATGAAAGAGCTTGATGAGCACATTTCAAAAATATATATTGTTTCCTATAACCCCAAAATAATTAAATAAAAAAACTAAAACCCGACTACGGAAAAAACGTGCTCTAAAAAGTATGAAACAATAAAATATTCTCATCTAGAGGATAGCCGTGGTCCGTGTATGTCTTTTAGGGCCAAATGGCATATGAACACGGACCACGGCTATCCTCTAGATGAGAATATTTTCTTGTTTCATACTTTTTAGAGCACGTTTTTTCCGTAGTCGGGTTTTAGTTTTTAAACTTACTTTTTATTTAATTATTTTGGAGTTATAGGTAACAATATATATATATTTTTGAAATGTGCTCATCAAGCTCTTTCACTTGATACCCCACACGGTTTCATTAAAAAATGTTTTTTTTTTTAGTTCATGACATTATGTCCTCTAGAGGGCGACATATGCAATTTTATGTAACGTCACATAGCCTATAACCAGCGCGCCATTAAGCCGCTTCTGACGATACCTCATTTGTCAAATTACGACAAGTAGTTTGGAAGTTAGGTGGGAACAGATGCACATACATACATACATACATACATACATACATACATACATACATACATACATACATACATACATACATCCATACATACCGGTCAAAATCATAACGCCTCCGTAGTCGGGTAAAAAGTAAGTTTAAAAACTAAAACCCGACTACGGAAAAAACGCGCTCTAAAAAGTATGAAACAAGAAAATATTCTCATCTAGAGGATAGCCGTGGTCCGTGTTCATGTGCCATTTGGCCCTAAAAGACCTACACGGACCACGGCTATCCTCTAGATGAGAATATTTTCTTGTTTCATACTTTTTAGAGCGCGTTTTTTTTAAACTTACTTTTTTCCACTTGCTCCGGTCTATGGCTACCCGGGACCAATCCGTCAAGTAGGAGTCCAGCTCATCCCGCCATCTTTTCCTGGGCCTGCCGCGTAGAGAGAATCACCGATAAGAGAAACCAAAGAGAATCTAAGAGTATTACCGATTTGAACAATTTTGAACGTTCAGCGACTTATGTAACTGACTATACCATTCAATTAATGTATTTTGTTTGGACCTAGTGGGTCACTTAGGTACAAATTGTCATTTTATTTTTATTACCCGACTACGGCGGAGGGTTATGATTTTGACCGGTATGTATGTATGTATGTATGTATGTATGTATGTGCGTCTGTTCCCACCTAACTTCCAAACTACTTGTCGTAATTTGACAAATGAAGTATCGTTAGAAGCGGCTTAATGGCGCGCTGGTTATAGGCTATGTGACGTTACATAAAATTGCATATGGCGCCCTCTAGAGGACATAATGTCATGAACTAAAAAAAAAACATTTTTAATAAAACCGTGTGGGGTATCAAAGGAAAGAACTTAATGAGCACATTTCAAAAATATATATATTGTTACCTATAACTCCAAAATAATTAAATAAAAAGTAAGTTTAAAAACTAAAACCCGACTACTGAAAAATCGCGCTCTAAAAAGTATGAAACAAGAAAATATTCTCATCTAGAGGATAGCCGTGGTCCGTGTTCATATGCCATTTGGCCCTAAAGGACCTACACGGACCACGGCTATCCTCTAGATGAGAATATGTTCTTGTTTCATACTTTTTAGAGCGCGATTTTTCAGTAGTCGGGTTTTTCTTAAATCTACCTGCCACCTAATACCTAACTTAGACCAGCTTTACCAAGAACTAATCAGACGTGTCAATTAAAGTTAAATAAATGTCTATTTATCTTACTCCTTTCGCAAGCAATTGCCATGTTTTGAAAACCAGTAGGCGAGGTTTCGACATCTCTAACTTATACAGGCTTGTCACCGTAGTCTGGCCCAATCTTAATTGCAAGGAAATTCTATAGACTTACGCACAAGTGGGAGTCTTGTGCTGTATATATTATGTATTTTGTAAACATCAAATTAATTATTAAGAAAAATATACATACAACATGTTAAGAAAACCCTGTCCGACCCGAAAACGTATTGTTGGGTATCGAGATTAGATTCATTTTTGTAATTTTTTTTTTTTTTTTTTTTTTTTTTTAAACAATTTTTTTATATTTTTTAGCATAGTTAGTGTCCCACTGCTGGGCAAAGGCCTCCCATATTTTTTTGGAAAACAAATACGCCGTTTACATTTAAAAACAAAAACATAAAATGACGTCATCACATACTTTATGGTCAGAGGTGCCGCCACACGATCTAACATAATTACTTCCGGTAACGGTGTTGTCATATTTTTAAAATTTGCTACATTTTGAGGGAAAAAGGCAAAAAAAAAATGGCATCTTAAATTGTCATTAATATGTTTACTATCATGAATATTTTATTTTTTTATTTTATTTGGTCATGTGATTGGGAAACCTAAATACCGGTTTTGGCTCGGACATTCGGATATTGTATACAGTCGAACATAGAACCTCCTCCCTTTTTGAAGTCGGTTAAAAAATTACAGTGCTAATAGATGGGAAGCCTTAGAAGGATTTTCTGGATTTACTCGAGCGCGTCAGATTAAGATAAGGGAGAAACCTTACATATTGATAAGAACCTCCAACCAGTAGTTTGACGGGCCCGTTAGCGTGGTTGGCGCGGAGGCGCCTTTCACGCTGCAGGTCGTAGGTTCGATTCCTACCCGGGACATGCATTTGTGTGCATGAACATGTCTGTATGTCCGGAGTCTGGGTGTATATGTATATTAAGTATGTATTTACAAATAAAAAAGTAGTATATGTAGTAATATCAGTTATCTGGTTTCCATAGTACAAGCTCTGCTTAGTCTGGGATCAGGTAACCGTGTGTACAAAAATGTCCCAGGATATTATTATTATTATTAGTATGAGCCCTCAATATTGGTGGGTTAGTTCAGGAGAACCAAAAAAAAATATAGACCATCTTAAAATACTCGAAATCGTCAGATTAAGATAAGGGGGATTCATTACTAGCTAAGAAGTGTCATAAGTGACAATTTTGCTAATTTGATCGTCAGTCTAAGAAATGGGAGCATCTGTAAGTTTCACTTTTTCACCCCTCTGAAATTAGTTTTTCTTTTAAAGGACTGCCGTGGCATAAAATCGTACAGCTCGCCTGATGTTAAGCAGTTACCGTAGCCGTATAGATGCTTACTAAATCTGACGCGCTCGAGTATTTTTTTTTTTTCAATTTATCATGTTGGAGCCTGAAAAATATCAACATCTGACACGCTTGAGTATTTCCATGTCATTGCTTTTTATAAAAAAAAAATGAAATTATTATGTAGACGCTTCCCCCACCGCTGAAAGTGGAAACATCTAGAACAATGTATTCTTCCTATCATCTCATCTACCGAATCTAATAGGTTTGGACGACGCTGGAGTAAATCCAAAATTTTCACGCTGGGCTCCCTGTCCATAAGCTATTTTATTTTAGAAAAAATGTAACGTCACGACTTTTATCCCCATTCGGGGGTAGTCAGAGGCTTGAGTGGCCATACACCACCACATTGTGGAGGTATTAACCAACTCAAAGCCCACGTTTCACCAGATAGTCAGAACCCAACGTGACAGGTGGTGAACCTTGTCGCCTTTTATTTTAGAAAAGCGACTAAAGTTTATTTCTGTTTCAACCTTAAACTCGCTTGGGTTATGGTATTTTGCAAGCAAGTATATCATAAAATACGCTAATAATCCACGTTTTAATCCAATATCCAGTCTTCCCGCAAGTGACATCCAGACCAGGTCAAATTACGAAAAGACCGATTCCGAAATTTGTCTCGGACGGGAATCGAATCCGCGACCAAACAAATAAGGTATTGTGGTGTGCAAGGTTTGCGTCATCACCCTTCGCGTACGGGCCCCTAAAAATAGAACGTAAAGTACTCCAACTAGTCTATTATCTACTCTGTGCTCGAACAATACATCCATGACTCTGTGGTAATAGTTGCAGCATTATTACATGAGGACCGTTTGGCGCATTAGTTCGAGTGTAGGTCGCTCGGCTCACTGCATCGGGTGGTTGTTGGTTCGATTCCCGCCAGATGCAAATTTCGGACACGACATTCGTAACTTGCCCTGTAGCCCGATTCACGTAATAAAAACCGTAACGATATCGTAGCGACCATAGTCATTGATAGCCTTTTCGTCATGGGAACAAGTCGTTCGTTGAGTAACCGTATTTCGTTGAGTAAACGTTTGAGTTGAAGTCCTATCGAACTGCGTTCAAGGAACGCGTGACTACCAACTTTTGATAGGATTTCGATCGAACGACTTAGAACTTCAGCGTTATTTGGATTGTTTGTGTTTTCGTGAATCGGGGCTACTAACTGGTCTAGGTGTCATTAGGATCGCCTTGTATGGTAGCCATAGTAGAAGCGTTGCTTAGTTTGGAACCATACAGTTGGTGTGTCAGTCTGGCGATTGTTATTAATATTATTTTTATAAGCCCACACAATTATCAGGAAATAGCTACGTCCAGAAGTGTCACATGCCGCGCGAGGCTGCTCACCCACATGCCTCGCGAAGCACGACGTTTGCCTCAGTCGCATGCCGCGCGAGGCAAATGGCGAGGCAACTGACACTCTAGACAGGGAAAGGTATACCCGATCAATCAGTTTGACACGTTTGACATCGTTCTGTCTCACGACTGCCAAACTAGGCGACGCAAATGTGAGTGCTCAGGTGAGGCAGGGCGCGCATTTGCCTCACGTGAGGCAAGTCAAACACCGCGAGGAAAATTTTCCTCGCGCGGCATGTGACACTTCTGGACGTAGCTAATGACTAGTAATTTATAAGCAGTTAAGTAATTTATGCGCGATAAAAAAATTAAACAGCAAGTAATGTTAAGCACAATTCCATTAGATCTATTCACAAAATACTTAAAGGATTTCCCAACGATCAATACCTGTTCTTATACGTCCAATCTACGTTGATTAAATAATAAAAAGTTATTGATGTATTATTATAGCAGATATGGTACCTCCCAACATTGCAATCACTAGACTTGTGCTCAGCACACCACAACTTGCAGCGAAATTTACTCATCTGTTATCGCACTTTCAATTCGACAATCAATGAGAAGATGAGCCATATTGGCAATAACGATATGTTTTCTAGTTTTCAACATTATTTCCACGAACGTCTGAGTCGTACTGTGACCATAGACTCCATTTAGAAGGAAATACTATTTTTGACAGTCACATGTCTTCTTCTTTCTTAATATCTTTATAAAAAAACCGGCCAAGTGCGTGTCGGACTCGCACATAAAGGGTTCCGTACCACAGTAGAATAAAAACGTCAAAAATATCAAGTTTCTTGTATGGGGACCCCTTTATTTTTAAATTTTATTTTATTTTTAGTATTTGTTGTTGTAGCGGCAACAGAAATACACATTCTGTGAAAATTTCAACTCTCTTCCTCTTACGGCTCGTGAGATACAGCCCGCTGACAGACAGACAAACAGATAGACAGACTGACAGACGGACAGCGTAGGCTTAGTAATAGAGTCCCGTTGGCACCCTTTGGGTACACCCTTAAAAGTACTTATTGTGTGGGCGTCACAAATTAAAGTGTTCAAAAGAATTATAAATCCAGCACTGCTTAATATAAATTGAAATGTCTCTTTCAGTACCACAATGGCATCAGCGCTGGTGCTCGTGCAGCCGACGGGGGAGATGTGGAAGAAGATCAGGGTGGAGCTCAACGAGGATGTGAACACCAGAGACCAGGACCTTGCTGCGATCAAGGACTGGCTGCGGAAGCAACCACACCTGCCCAACGAGTGGGGTACGGTACTTTTATTTTAAGTGGACGCCCACGGTGTACATCAACATCATCAACATCTCAGCCGAAAGACAGATGTCCACTGCTGGACATAGGCCTCCCCAAGGTTCGCCACAATGACCGGTCTTGCGCTGCCCGCTTCCAGCGGATTCCCGCGACCTTCACCAGGTCGTCAGTCCACCTTGTGGGAGGCCTACCTTGGCTACGCTTTCCGATGCGCGGCCGCCACTCGAGAACTCTTCGGCCCCATCGGTATACCTACTGTCAAAATTTCATGTTACAGCGGTTTAGGCTGTGCGTTATAGAGTCAGTCAGTTTCCTCTCTAATAAACAGGGTGTTTAAATTACCTTAAAGCAGCTATCACAGCTGCGTTTCGTACAATAAGTGAGAGAGCCGGAAGCCCAACCCCTCTTCCCTCTCTCTGTCCCCCTCCCCTTCAGGTCGGCCAAGTGCGAGCGATGCCTTTGGTATTGCAAGAATCTGGCTACGGTAACTGCTTAACATCAGGCCGTACGCTTTTTCGGCACCTTAGTCACATAAAAACGTTTCCAATGGACCTTCCCTTATTCGACGGGCCCGTCGGCGTGGTTGGCGTGATGGCGCCTTTCACGCTGCAGGTCGTAGGTTCGATTCCTACCCAGGACATGCATTTGTGTGCATGAACATGTCTGTATGTCCCGAGTCTGGGTGTATATGTATATTAAGTATGTATTTACAAATCAAAAAGTAGTATATGTAGTATATCAGTTATCTGATTTCCATAGTACAAGCTCTGCTTAGTTTGGGATCAGGTAGCCGTGTGTAAAAAATGTCCCAGGATATTATTATTTTTTACCTATTGTCTGAATAAGCGATATGGTGAGCTGAAAATTTATTGCTCTCTCGTCTTAAACCCCTTAATCTCTTTCCAGAGGACCGCTGTCTGATGACTTTCCTGAGAGGCTGCAACTTCTCCCTAGAGAGATGCAAGCGGAAGCTGGACATGTACTTTACAATGAGAGCCGCCTGTCCCGAGTTCTTCACCAACCGGGACATCAAGCGACCTGAACTTACCGACCTTATTTATAGAGCGTAAGTGTGACTTTTTACTTTAGGAAAGATTAAATAGAGCCCCGATAAGGGCCGAGCTCCATTAGCGCGTTGCGTTGGGTCGTCGCAAGATTTTGTACTGGCGCATCACCTTCCCCCGCTTCGTCTCTCGCCCGTCGACCCTTTGATCCGTAGAACTGACGACGTCGTGACGACGCAGCGCAGCGCACTAGTGAAGCCGCGCTCTAACTCAGTGGTTATTCTCCCCAAATTTTTATTATTTAGGATAGAGTAACCACTGAGTTTCTTGCTGGCTCTTCTCAGCAGCAGCATCACGCGACACAGTATTATAATGCAGCTTGACTTTGAAGATTTTGAAGAATTAGTTGCGTCTTCATCTTTAACCCGACTTAGTATTAAATTAGTATCCTTATTTCTTGTTTTTATATGTTAGTCATATATGATGATGATTGCTTACGGTGAAGGAAAACTTCGTGAGAAAACCTCCATCTCTTAGAAAATCCCACTTGAAAACATGTGGAATCCGCCAACCCGCATTAGGCCAACGTAGTCGATTATGGCCTGAATCCCCCTCGCATTAAGGGGAGGTCCGTGCCCAATTATTTAGGTTTTCGGCTATAGAGGCTTCAGGGTTCTTTGGAGTCGGTTTTTGTTTTTCTGGAAAAACATTTTTATCGCAATATGTTATTTGGAATTTGAGTTAATTCATCCTACACAATTTCAGGCAAGCACCGACGCTGCCTGGGTTGACGCCTGATGGAAGACGAATCACTATCTGTAGAGGTTGGTAAACTTCTCTCAGTTTACACTTTATTTTCCAAACCCGTTTTCTTCGACTGGTCGACCAGTATTCTGATATTGCCATCAAACTACCCCTACGATATTACTTCCATTACTATCACGCATAGAACAATGACGCAACGTTATCTTAGGACTCTACCCACTACAACGTATCATACCATGACCGTGCTATGAACGTATCAGACACGACAAGCAACACGATACGCTCTACTATGCCCACTAGAGCGTATCAATTACGTATCAAAGTCGTATGTATCGGTAATGTCATGCACAGAGCGTATCGCCACCGGCAAAATATTCTCGCCGACAATACTTGCCGCTCCGTGCATGGCACGCTACGGTGCTGGTCGGTAACGGAACGGGCTAGGGCATGGTCTCATACTTTTTAATACAGAGAATATTTTTTTGCCTGACACGTTCATAGCACGGTCATAGTATGATACTGTGTAGTGGGCAGAGAGCTTAAGCGTTTGTGGTGCGAATACTGACGTGTTATCTGTACCTCATTATGGAAGAGAACTTTTGGCTAATGACGTGATGTTCCGTCGCTTTTGCAGACAAGGTGCCACAAGACCTCACAGTGTCAGTGTGTAAATAAACTACTACAAGCCAACTAGGCACTCGGGTGAATGCGGCTTCCCCGCCGAACTTTCCTCCCCATTTATTTATTCTTCATATTGTATCATCAGTCAAAACTGTAACTGTAACGTCACGACTTTTATCCCCATTCGGGGGTAGTCAGAAGCTTGAGTGGCCATACACCACCACATTGTGGAGGTATTAACCAACTCAAAGCCCACGTTTCACCAGATAGTCAGAACCCAACGTGACAGGTGGTGAACCTTGTCGCCGTGTATACAGGAACTGACTATTACCTAATCTCGAGGGATAGGTTACACCGTCAGCGAACTGTCAAAAGTACATACAAATTATGTACTTACTATAACATGGCTACTACCCCACCAAGCCAACTAGGCACCTGTCGGCGGGGAAACCGCATTATACCTATACTAAAATCTTTTGTATTTATGTTAGTTTGTAAGGTGAGCCAAAGTTGTGAGCCAAAGTTGCCTGATAATAAGTGGTTTTGATTTCTTATTTTGACTATCACGCATAGTTCGGTCACGGTTATTTATTTATTCTTCAGGCCTGGACAAGAATCTTGATACTGATCAGCTGAACGATGCCTTCAAGATCGTAATGATGATCGGTGACGTCAGACTTCAGGAGGAGTTGGAGGGAGTGGGGGGAGATGTGTACATTCTGGACGCGTCAATAGTCGCGCCGAGCCATCTCGGCAAGATATCCCCATCGGCGTTGAAGAAGTTCCTCACATGCGTTCAGGTAAACTAATTAAAGTCACAAATTATATTCTAGGAATTCCCCATCCTAGTTTAAAACAAGGATCCTAGAGGCGGAATACCAAATTCCACCGTCTGACATACTGCGTCATGCGAAGCCGTTTTGCCCGGCCGCACATCATCAGAAACTTTCTGATAGAAATTTTATGGACGACCTTGTGCAGCCCAAACGAAATAAAATTTCATAAAGTGCATAAAGTGTCGTCCATAAAATTTCTACCAGAAAGTTTCTGATGATGTGCCGTCGGGTGTATTACGTACCTATCCATACCCGTTCGTGATTTAGACTTTAATTTCCCTATTACGGAAATGTGTCAAAATTCAAAATTCGAAGCCCGAACTAAACGCGGACTGAACAAACAATAACAAAACAGGGTTTTATGGAAAGTAATCGCAGCGCGATCTAGTATCGGTAGAGGGAATCTCTCAACGCGTGCGTCAGTGCGTGCATTGCATGGAAATACTGAAAATAACAATTGGTTTTCAGGAGGCGTATCCAGTGAAACTGAAAGAAGTCCATGTTGTCAACGCATCACCTCTTATAGACGCCTTATTCAGCTTCGTCAAGCCATTCCTCAAAGAGAAAATTAGGAACAGGGTAAGTGTTCCTGTGCTACTTCTCTATTTTTTTCGTTAATCGTTCGGGATCGAACCCGCAACCTTTCAGCTACGACGGCGGCAACCACCACTAAGCTATTGTCTTACCTATAGTCGCGGGAAAAATGCTGGGCCCTGATTAGGTAGATAAGGTTATGCTGAGCTGAATCAAAAATTAAGCATACAAAGAGGGGGGGGCAGACTTGTAGTGGTCAGGTCATGGACCAATTACTAAGGGGACTGGCCCTAAGCAACTCGGCCGAGTGGTCGGCCTTGTACTAACATCGACATAAAACGAAGCGAGTAGTTAAACTATTTACCGGTAGATAGAACAATGAAAATTAAAAGACAATGACCACGTTTTTTTTCATACATATATCTAATAACGGCACCTCTTTCTTTAGTCTTTACTCTGTGGGTCAGGTCAATGTCGAGCGTGTACAATGCGATTAAAATAATTCTCGGCTAACTTCATTCATATAAGTATTACTTATGAGTGAAGTTAGCCGAGAGCCGTACCAAGTTCCAGTTGTCACAACTCGGCCAGGCCAGTCCTATTCAGACAGATTTTAACTGGCTACCTACATACAAAATTCTAAAATAAACACCTATTATATTATTGTTTATTTCTTGTAGGTATACTTCCACAATGACGTCAGCAGCTTGTATAAGTACGTGCCGAAGGAAGTGCTTCCTTCCGAGTACGGGGGTGATAGTGGTTCCCTTGAGGAAATCAACAGTAAGTCTTTAACTCTTAAGTCTCCCTTCGTTACCCTCGAGTCTTCAAATTACTACTCCACCAAGCCAACTAGGCGCCTGGTAAATGTGACGTCACCCGCAACAAGGCGGTGGCGGTGTGGCGGGCGGGAAGCCGCAGGCGGTGGCGGGTGTGCGGGCGGTATGCGGGCGGGGACGCCGCATTTCATCCGAGCGCCTAGTTAGCTTGGTGGAGTACGGAAAGGACATTTCCAAAATTTGCCTCCGGTGGTAATCGAAGCAGTGAGTCGCTCAAACCACCCACCCAGCCAAGCGGTCATCATAAATACTTCATTCATGACAATTTTAATTACAGAGGCCTGGGTAAAGAAGCTCGAAGAATATACGGACTGGTTCAAGGCCCAAGAGTCCCTCAAAGCCGATGAGGCCCTAAGGCCCGGGAAGCCCACCAACTACGACGAACTGTTTGGCATCGACGGATCCTTTAGACAACTCTCGATAGATTAGACTAGGACTACTAGATTACATTACCAAGAATTCTCGATAGCATTACAAAAGTTTATCAAGATTCTCGCAAGAATAATGAAGTACGTAAGTCGTTCTCCGCTTTTCTCGTTCGGTCACGTAGCTTACCTCACGCCGAGAATTCTTGATGAAAACACAAAAGTTTATCTAGAATCTCGCAAGAATAATATGTCGTTGTCCGCTTTTCTCGTACTGTCTTCTTGGTAACTTTTTAGAAAGAACGTAGTAGACAAGTAGACAAGACTGTGGGCAACTCATTTACCTCTGCGACGTATTTCGTAATTATCTTGCGTATCCTCTCGTTCTCGATTCTTCTCGTACATTCTCGACGAGACCATTAGAGTAATGTTTGTGATAAAGTGATTTTTTTTTAAATTTAGGAATAATTGCATAGTATAATTAGGTACGTATTTTTTATATTTTTATGACAAAAAAATAAATAACGTAGGTAATCGATGTTAAATTGAATGACGTCATTCATAGTTTTAAACAGGAGCGGTGTGTTAACTGTGATAATTTAAGTAACGCCTTAAAAATAAACATATTTTTATAAATCCTGTTTTAATTTATTAATTAAACTAGAAACACATAACATTATCATCCGAAATACTGAAAAATCCTTCAGTTTCCTGAAATACAAGAGACTGCTAAAGAATCTCCACAGGTGGTAAACGATCTGCCCGTAACATCATATACGGGTGTGAAGCCAATCTGGTTGGACCGGGGTAGTACCACCCTCTCACAGAAGATCGGCGTAAAGCAGCTATTATAACCGCGTTTTTTACGATGAGCGAGAGCGCCGGAAGACCAACCCCACCCCATCCCCCCCTTTCCTCCCTCTATCCCACTCACAGGTCGGCAACGTGCGAGCAATGGTTTTGGTATTGTAAGCATCTATAGGCTGCTTAACAACAGGTGGGCCGTACGCTTGTTTGCCATCTTAGTAACAAAAAACATCTGTCTTTCTTGGTAATTTCTTTGCGTGTAAGTATTTAAGACGATGGTCGACCCTGACATTGTGAACGAAAACGTGAAGATACGACGTTAGGACCTACCCGATTGTTTATTTATATAAGTGCCTACGTAAGTTCCTACACGTACGTGGAAACGTGTTTCCTGGTTCATCGTTGGTTGGTTTTAGTTATGCGTTAGTGCAGTGCACGCTATACTATAATAAGTAGAAGCAAGCAGAAAAATGTTCTGAAAAAAGACATCAAAGAAAGAAAGAGGCGTGTGACTACTAAAGGGAGCCTATAGACAGAGTACCCCTCAGTCGCGGATAATAATAATATCCTGGGACATTTTTTACACACGGCTACCTGATCCCAAACTAAGCAGAGCTTGTACTATGGAAACCAGATAACTGATATTACTACATATACTACCTTTTTTATTTGTAAATACATACTTAATATACATATACACCCAGACTCGGGACATACAGACATGTTCATGCACACAAATGCATGTCCCGGGTAGGAATCAAACCTACGACCTGCAGCGTGAAAGGCGCCATCACGCCTACCACGCTACCGGGCCCGTCAATAATGTTGAAAACATGTTGGTATTGCCATTACGGCTCATCTTCTGGTGAAAAATACGCATTAAAATGTTTTTAAGTTGATTGACGAAGTGCGAGTGCGATAACAGATGTGTATATTTCGTGCATGTAGTGGTGCGCTGAGCAAATATCTAGTGATGTTAAGAGCATATTAGGAGGTACCATATCTGCTAAAATAATACATCAATGTTCCTGAAAGTTTTTTTGTATCAAAACTTTACAACGTAAAGAAGAGTTCAACGCCGACTAAACCAGTTTTTTTATGTGCATGGTCAGAACCATGGACCAGTTACTAAGGGGACTGGCCCTAAGCAAGTCGGCCGAGTGGTCGGCCTAGTACTAACATCGACATAAAACGAAGCGAGTAGTTCAACTATTTACCGGTAAATAGTAAAATGAAAAAACAATGACCACGTTGTTTTTTTCATTCAAATATCTAATAAGGGCACCTCTTTCTTTAGTCTTTACTCTGTGGTCAGAACCTTACTATAGATGTAATTGGTTACTAATAGAATATAAACTGACGCTGGAGCTAACGGTACATAATCATATGCTAACGGTTTTAGTGCAGTTATGTGTTAGGTGTTTGGTGACATAGGGAAGACGGGAAGAAAATGTCATATTGTTTTTGGGCAGTCACCTTCAAACTATTGGCTAAGGTCATCAAACCCAGTACTCCTAATATAGTTACGTATTCGCTTAGCATACAATGGATACTATACCTACCTACCTTTCGACGCGAGATGAATACACAATGAGAACCGTCTTAAGACGCAGATTAAAGGCAAAATATTTTAGTTTTATTTACGTAGTAATCACTAAACTATTAAAAAATATTCTTAATATGGTCATTGTCAATGGGAATATTTTGGTTTAATTGCCATTATTTCTGCCATTAATTCTATTCTATTCTATTATCTCACATTTCTTCCAGTATAAGAACGCATGGGAGACTTTCGTACTTCTTTCTCTTACTTATATAACCAAATATAATTCTAGATAGTGTTATAAACTTTGTACCCACTACTTTAAAAATAAAACAATAAAATGTTTTAAAAAGTTTATTAGTAATAACACTAAAATAAATAACTAGAGAAACCGCTAAATAATTGTACTATAGTAAGAAAAACATGTATTAGAAATAAGTGAGTAATTTTAAATCTCAATATATAAATTTCAAAGTTCTTAAATTTCAAGATTCCTCAAAATATTCCAAAAAGTCATCAAATTAATTAAAAATACGTTAAACTATATTCAAAACTAAATTCTAAAATTAACTCGGTTTATAGGGTGGAATTTTCAGACGGGGCTGTTGCCCTGTCTGTAAAATCCGGCTTAACCGTCGTAGCTACAGAATGCATTAATTAATACGACCCTGTAAGTGTCAGAAAAAAAAATGTAAAAAAAACAAATACTTAAAAAGTTGAGGACAGTCTCCTAAAGTTCCTCACCTACTCCATAACGGTTAAGGTTGGCACACATCTATCAACTCGGCACCCGACCAGAACTGCCTCGTCGTTCGGCGTCCACTCGTTGTCGACAGGTGGTCCGCGGACGGACGCTGCTTTTACACCATAAACATCACGTGATCAACAAGTGGACCGCGCGTGGTCAACGAGTGAACGCCGCGTGGTCAGCGCGTGGTCCACTTATTTCCGGTTCAGTTAGTGGATGCCGACCGACGAGGCGGTGCTGGTCGGGTGCCGAGTTGATAGATGAGTGCCAACATTTAAGGTACCTAGTAGTAAGGCCCTTACTGCCACAACCGAAAAGTCCACCCTGTATAGTCTACTTCTTCTTCTTGGCTCCAGGAGGACCGGCTCCCTTCTTCTTCACGACCTTGTAAGGCCCCAGCTGGAGCCTCACGAGCAGGCCTCTCCACCAGGCCTGCACCACGATCGCGGAAGTGGTCATCTTCTCAACGTATTGTCTGGCCTTCTCGCGTTCCTCTTTGAAGTGAACCCAGTCCTTCATAAGCTGTTCGTGCTTCGCGTACTGTGGAATGAAAAGGGTGTTGAAATGGCTGAAGCTTTTTTTATAGCACTGAGGTGGAATAGGCGTACGGTCCGCCTGATGTTAAGCAGTTACCGTAGCCTATACATGCTTGCAATACCAAAGGCACTGCTGACACGTTGCCGCCCTGAAGGGGAGTGGGACGGAGGGAGGGGAAGAGGAGGGGAAGGGGGGTTAGGGAGTTTCTCAATTTCTCGATTTCAAGCTCTATAAATATCAAGCAATCAAGCTTTATAAATTTTACTAAGCAATGGACGATATTGTAGTAAACATAAAATTTTTATAAATTGTTATACTTCTCTTTAAATGAACCATGTTCTTTTGAGAAATAAATTTCTGTAAACCTAAGCCTAGGAGCGAACCCTTTTTTGGTTGAAATTCGCAATTTCTACCATTTAGCGACAACTAGCGACTTTTGAACGCCCTATCTAGCGACATTTGCTTGAACTTGTCTAACCGTTTTTTCCAGTTCGATTCTCTTGTCCAACATGTTCTGGTATTCGTTCTTCTTGATCTGAATCTTCAGGTCCATGGCCTCCATGTCTTTGTCGTACTTGTTCATCCAGGACTCCACTTCTTGAAGAGTCTCCTGTTGTAAGACACGGAACATAGATAGATAACACCTTATTGTACAGGGGTAACACCACGGAGAAAATACGAAGAAAGTGATGTTCTTATTAGATTTCCCTATGAATCGACGCTTGACAATTCGCGCGGGTGAAGGCACGGGTGAAGGGGTGTGGTAACGCCTACATTGACATTTCAATCTACCGGTCAATAGCAAAACTACTCGCTTCGTTCTATGTCGATTTACTACGTAGTTTAACTTTTAAAAGTCGGTCCCGGTTGTTGTCATCTAGGCAGCAGTCGTTAAGCCTTGTCAGAGGCCTTCGGGCGGCTTGAACAACTCTGACACCAGGTTGGCCACTAACCATACGATAAGAAGAAGAAGGGGGCTGGCCACTTACATTGATCATGATGTTAGTGAGCAGCTCGACTTCGCTGTGGACTCTGTGCTCGTGGTCGCTCCTCTGGCGACAGTATTTGATGACGTCTGAAGGTTCCGCCTCTAGCTCGCGGATGGACTCCACGTGCTGTTCGGTGCGCGCGCGCTGCCAGTTGTCTATGTAGCGGCCTCGGACCTCGGCGTTTAAGGCTGCATCCTTTGGAGTTGTAATCGTTGATTGTATCATAACATATGTATACGTCACAACGTTTATCCCCATTCAGGGTAATCAGAGGCTTGAGTGACCATATACAACCACATTGTGGAGATATTAAGCCAACTCAAAGCCCACGTCTCACCAGATAGTCAGTCAGACAACGTGACAGGTGGTGAACCTTGTCGCCGTGTATACAGGAACTGACTATTACCTAATACCGAGGGATAGGTAGGTTTCCTCGCGATGTAGTATGTATGTGATATAGGGAGTGATGTAATAGGTACTTTTACGGCGGGGATTTTGAATCTGGAGGGGAGCGAAGCGGCTATGGATCGCCGTTCAGGGCTTCGTCCTGAGTTGCATTAAGTATAAATAATAGATTGTTTCACAAGGGAGCAATACCCTATTTTACGGCGTGAGCGCTATTTTGAATCCAGAGCGAAGCTAATCATTCTAGCGTATACCAATCCACCAAGCTAACTAGGAGCTCGGATGGAATGCGGCTTCCGCGCCCGCATACCGCCCGCACACCCACCACCGCCTATGGCTTCCCATCCGCCACACCTCCCGCACACCACCACCGACTTTTTGTGCGGGTGACGTCACATTTGACAAGCTCCTAGTTGGCTTGGTGGGCTATATAGTAGGGGAGCCGTAGAAGGGGTTTCTGGATTTGCACGAGCGCGTCAGGTTAAGATAAGGGAGATAGCTTACATATTGATAAGAACCTCAAAAAATTATGAGCCCTTAATATTGGTGGGTTTGCTCAGGGGAACCAAAAAAAAAATAGACCATCTTAAAATACTCGAACTCGTCAGATTAAGATAAGGGGGATTCATTACTAGCTAAGAAGTGTCAAAAGTGTCAATTTTGCTAATTTGATCGTCAGTCTAAGAAATGGGAGCATCTGGAAGTTTCACTTTTTCACCCCCTCAGTTATTTTTTTTTAAATATAGGTCTGCTGTGGCAAAAAAACGTACGGCCCGCCTAATTTTAAGCAGTTACTGTAGCCTATAGATGCTTACAAATTCTGGCGCGCTCGAGTAATATTATTTTTTTCAATTTATCATGTTGGAGCATGTAAAGTATCAATATCTGACACGCTTGAGTATTTTTATGTCATTGCTTTTTATACAAAAAAAAAATTTTTCATGTATACGCTTCCCCCACCGCTGAAAGTGGAAACATCTAGAACAATGTATTCTTCCTATCATCTCATTTACCGAATCTAGGTACTAGGTTTGGACGACGCTCGTGCAATCCACGAATTGCACGCTCGCCTCCCCATCTAATACGCACTGGGCCAACGTGGTTATGACCGGAATCCCCCTCGCATTGAAGGGAGGCCCGTGCCCGGGAGTGGAACGTTAAAAGGGCTAATATTCTTATTATTGGTAAAATATGTTGGGGAGATACTTACTTCCACTTGTGACTTCAGTTCATCTATAACCAAATCAGTGTCATACATGACAGTTTTGCAATGGTTCCTCTGCTGTCTTAACTGCCTCATTAACTCTCGGCGGGTGCTTTGAAATATATTTTTATTATAACAGAAATTGGTACAGAATTATAGAACAAAAACATTAGCTGTAAATATATCAGATCAGTCATATATTGGTGAACATTTACCGTCTTATTCATAGAAATTTATTAAAACATATTTCAAATGCCTTTTAGCTAATACGCATTTTAGGCTCTGCAACCTGTTTAAAAATTACGTCATTCATAGAACCACGAAATGTCAATTTTAGTTAAAATACGTTTGTCATGGCGTAAGTTTGGCAACGTCGCATTTTCTTACAATCCTACCAAATTACAACATGTGCTATGTATGTAATATGCACGGTGCGGCTGGGTTGTTTTAATTTAGCCGGATATTATCTATGAATGATCTGTCACGCTTGACCTACTTGATTTTAAAAAAAAGCGCGCGTAGACAATAGGAGGGAATATCGGAACTATATTTTGATTGTTTTCCGAATGAGATAATAAAATGTAAATACTCAATTAAATATTGATCACACATTTTATGTGATGGATCGAATTTTATGTGATCCTAATAGATGATGAAAAGGTGAGTGAGTATTTCGCATGTTGGTTTCTCAGCGGGAACAGTTGTTGTCATCAAATTGGTGTTTTTGTTTACTTTTCGTTTTCCTAAAGAAAATATTTCTGTCTTGTTTTCAATTAGCTTGGCTATTATTATGTATAAAACGTCAATGAGAATAATGTTCTTATATTTCAGACTCTGCAATTGATTTTCGTGCAGCAACATATGAAATATATCGAAATAAAAACACAGATGGTTCGGTATCTTTATTTAAATACAAAGAAGAACGAAACATGGCCAAAAATATGTGATAAACCAATTAATTGTATGTTATTGTAATTCCTTGTAGGTACCTAACCTAACTTTTATTAAATTAAATACGTTTACTAAAGTGTTGCTTGTGGAGAAGTTATTGTTTTAATTTGTTAGGTATCCAAGCTTCAGATTGAATCAGCCGTAGATAGAGAATGTTGCATTTAAAAACAACAAAGTACTAAATATGTACCTTATTCACGAACTTCTTTGTCTACGGCAGCTTACACAAGGATTAAAGATGCCCCCAGGCTATTGTAAATCTGGGTACTTGCAACCAAGCCACAGATAAGATAAAATGCATTTTAGGCTCTATGAATAATGATTTTAAGCCTTCGTCCTACAAACGCTGTGTAAAGGAGATGTAACTGGGTCCAAATTTGTAGAATAAGACGGTTAGTATTTTGAACTGAGTGTCTCCGGGCTTCGGAGGGCACGTAGAAACTCTTTCTCGGTTGTTGTCATCTAGGCAGCAGTCGTCAAGCCTTGTCAGAGGCCTTCGGGCGGCTTGAACAACTCTGACACCAGATTGGCCACTAACCATACGATAAGAAGAATGTCGATACCGACTTACAGTTTATTCTTGGCTTCTTCATCGGCTAAGAAAGCCCGGTAAGCATCCCTCTCTTCGATCATATTGATGCGTTCTATCATCGAATTGTACGTTCGTTTCAACGCGAGATTCA
This sequence comes from Drymonia ruficornis, assembly GCA_947859195.1. NCBI lineage: Eukaryota > Metazoa > Arthropoda > Insecta > Lepidoptera > Notodontidae > Drymonia > Drymonia ruficornis. Next base: position 7,801,558 of record OX401924.1, read on the forward strand.
GATAAGTGTCTGTGAGGACATCGGTCATGTATTTTCTGAAACGGTAAACTTCTTTTAAAATGTAGCCATTTTTTTTTTTATTATTTAAACCGCGCGTTCACTAGGGGACATTTATTTTGTCCCGCGACTCTATCGCCCGACACATGAGGGGACATCGCCTGACATCGCAGGGGACATGTCGCGTGTCGACGCTCCGCGAACGTCGACCTTGCGCGACTTCGTATAAAATCGTTCGTGTCTCTCGACAGTCAGCCGACGGCATTTGATTAGTGAGGACGTGTGTCGCTGTGTTCCGCGACTATCCTCGACATTGTCGCCGGACAGTCGCACGTAAATGTCCCGCGACTGCTCGCGACATTAGCTTCAGTGGCTATGCACACGGAGCCACTTTCAACCGAAACTATCGCCGCAACTATCAACTTTTAAATGGTTTTTTGGCAGTTACAGCCAACAATTGCCAGATGCCGCAAAAGTTGCCCGTGTACATAGCCCCTTAAGCTCTGTTTACGAAATTTAGTCCCTTTTATTTAATTCGAGAAACGGTCATAGCCAGCTGCAATCACTGTTCGGTAACAATCGGAGGTTAAGCAACGCTTGGCAAGGTCAGTCAGAGATGGGTGACCATTTAGTGGCATTTGAACTGAGCGTCTCCGTGCTTCGGAGGTCACGTAAAAAGTCAGTCTTGGTTATTGTCATTAAGCCTTGTCAGAGGCCTTCGGGCGGCTTGAAAAACTCTGACACCAGGTACCAGGGAACCATACGATAAGAAGAGGAGTGGTCCCATACCTGTCCCCAGCTAACTTGTCCAGCTTGTACCGCATGCAGCCCAGCTTGTGAGGGTCTACGCCGTCCAGCTCGTCGTTAACCTTCGGCTGCGATATTTGGAACTTCATCGCGCGGAGTGTGTCCATATCAGCTCTAGTTTTTATTATGCGGAGCTCATTGTTGCATTCACCTGATTAAAAAAGCACAAGCATACAACTCTATATATAGGCATTTATAGGCTTCTTGAGGGTTTTGAGCCCTGCGTGCGGCAGGTCAACACTTTTTAAAATCAATACAAATAAATAAAATTTAACTGTTTGTTTGTAATATCAAAATAACAGCTATCTACTAAATGCATATTAAAATATATGCAGTACTAATAGCAATAACAAAAACACGTTTTTTTTTATTTTTTTGTCTGTCTATCTGGATGTTTGTTCTGGCTAATCTCCGAAACGGCTAGACCTGGACTTTCACTGGCAGATAGTTGATGTTATAAGTAGTACCTTAGGCTACTTTTATTTTAGAAATTAGAAAAAATAATAAGAGTTCCGCGTAAAAAAAAATACAATTTAATAAAATAAATAATAATTTAAATAAAATTAAATTACACGCGGGCTTAATCGCGGGTAATGTTTTTCTAAAGTTCACGGGTACTTACGAAGTCGCGGACACAGCTATATAAAATACATAAAATAAAAATTGATAGCAAAAGGTATAGCCTTTCCCTTCAGTAGAAACCTATGTGACAAGGTCGCGAAAGTAAAAAAAAATACGTATTTTAAACCGCCTACCAATAAGAAGGAAGTCCTGAATGCGACCCGTATTTGGAAAAAGTAATTTCATTGGTATTAAAAGCAACTATAGGACTATCACACACGCAAGACAAGACTTTTGTCACACATTATGTCGCACCGAGTCGCCTTCTCTCTTTCTTAATGCATAGACTATAATGGGACAAAATCTATCACTGAAGACTATACTAGCACTGAAGAAAAAATAAGGACGTATTCATACAGAGACTTTTTCCATGCGCCCGCCGTCGCGTCGTAGCGTTACCTTTGATGTAATACTTGGACAAGTTACGGAGCTTGTGATAAATTACGATAAAGTCGTGTCGTGTGCATAGGCCCTAAAGAGGAAATGCGTCATACCCAAAATGCGCAATTCAGTAACAGTGTCCTCCAATATTGTGGCGAACATCGCAGCTTGAAAGTATTTCATTCTGCAAAATAAGTATAAAGTTAGTATATGCCGAGATGCGAAAGTTTAGATGGATGGGTGGAGTCCCAATGGATAAGGTGAAGAATGTGTAGGTACATAAGAGGCCAGCCCAAACCCCCTCCATTCCACCCCCCTTCAGGTCGGCAATGTGCGAGCAATGCCTTTGGTATTGCAAGCATCTATAGGCTACGGTAACTGCTTAACATCAGGCGGGCCGTACGATTTTTTGCCACCGCAGTCCTATAAAAAAAACAAATTTCAGAGGGGTGAAAAAGTGAAACTTACAGATGCTCCCTCCCATTTCTTAGACTGACGATCAAATTAGCAAAATTGACACTTTTGACACTTCTTAGCTAGTAATGAATCCCCCTTATCTTAATCTGACGAGTTCGAGTATTTTAAGATGGTCTATTTTTTTTTCGGTTCCCCTGAGCGTACCCACCAATATTAAGGGCTCATACTGGTTGGAGGTTCTTATCAATATGTAAGGTATCTCCCTTATCTTAATCTGACGCGCTCGAGTAAATCCAGAAAATCCTTCTACGGCTCCCCATCTATTTCATCTGCGTTTCGTACGATGAGTGAGAGAGCCAACCCCCAACCCCCCACTTTTTCTCCCTCTGTCCCACTCCCCTTCAGGTTGGCACCGTGCGAGCAATGCCTTTGGTATTACAAGCATCTAAGCTACGGTGACTGCTTAACATCAGACGGGCCGTAGGCTTTATTCCTGGTCACATAAAAAAATATTGAAAGTCTACCTGGAACTGTCTGCTACCGACTGCTCCTCTTGAATAGGTAACTCCTGAAAAAAGTGAGATTACCTAGTCAAAAGCTATGTCTTCACCAGTGCGCTTTCACGTTCATCTTGCGCTTTCGTCTGACGCATGCATGAAGCGCCAGAGCGCATGCAATAACGCGTGCCCTATTCTAGCTCAAAAACAGCGCACGCCCGTAGCGCACGCTGATCCACCACCGGTGGGTTCGCGTGCAACATTCCGTGCGCTTTACATACAAAATGGCGGCAGATAAAGTTAAAACATTGAAATTATGAATGTTTTCTTTCGTAATTTTTGTTTCGTGTCTTCTAAACATCGTTTATCCAGATACTCTTTTATCTTAAGTTTTTTTCCTTGTAGTTAATACTAAATATTCGGCACTTGACGACCGACCAGGACGCACAGGTGTAGACACTAAGCTGCATGCGTCTTAAGGCAGTCAATATTGCACGCGCTTGACGCGAGATGAATTGAAAGTTGAAGACGCAAGATGAACATGAAAGCGCACTGGTGAAGACATAGCTAAATAGACACACCAACTGTATAATATTTTTTTTAAATATTTTTTTGCGTTTTCTAAATGGAACCATAATGCCACCATATTGTTTTTTTTATTCAAATAATAAACCCAGTGTTACCCGTAATGATGTAAGGATTCTAACGATATGCCATACATTCAAATCGGTTAAGGCATTTAATAGTTATGGTGGAATAAAGAAACATAACATAAACATGAAACCTAAACACATATACACTCCTTTTTGGGCAGTCGTGTAAATAATAAAATATCGCCAGACTTACCTATCAACTGTATGGTCCCAAACTAAGCAACGTTTGTACTGTGGCTACCATACAATGGACTGGAGGCGATCCCAGCGACACCCAGATCAGGGCAAATTACGATAAGGCGCTTCCGAAATTTGTCTCTGGCGGGAATCGAACCCGCCCCAATGCAGTTAGCCGAGCGACCAACGCTCAAACCGCTGCGCCAAGTTCTCTCATCGTACGAGCCGTAGCTGTAATAGCTACTTACGCCGATCTTCTGTGGGGGGAAGGTAGTACCCCGGTTGAGCCAGCCCGTTTATGAGCTGCAGTCAGTTGGCTACAGATTGGTCCATTCAAGGTCAACATACCCCATAAAACTTTGACGAAACGTTTCGTATATGGACATAGTGGCGTATTGGCTTATTGGTAACTATATGTTTTAGAAAAGTTCTTCAGGGCCCTGAGTCGCTTAGCCATTGAACTGTTATTGCCACTGACCTGCTATAGTGATCGACCTTCTGATCGATGGGTTGATTCTGACCATCCATGGACCAATTACTAAGGGGACTGGGTCTAAGCAACTCGGCCGCATGGCTCAACTAGGCCGTTGACGTCATCACAGTAGGCGTGGCTTAAGTCAGTGTGCTGTTGGCGTTCGTCCTGTGCAGACGTCTTGCCAACGTTCGCATCACAAATATAATTCTATTGGACACTAGATGGCGACCCTCTGTATGCCTTTTTTTATCACCCTACACTTAGTGACATCAGTTGTGAAAAAGTTAAACTACGTACTAACATTGACATAAAACGAAGCGAGTAGTAGTTCTGCTATTGACCGGTAGATAGATGCCACCATTTCTTAACCCCCACCACCCGCGCCATCCCGCGCAAATTTCCACGCGTTGTTTCATAGAGAAATCTACTAAGAACACCTCCACTCTCTAATAGCTCCATGTGACCAACCAATCAGGCGGTCGGCCAACAAATCAGAGGGCCGATCACTATAGCAACTCAATGGCAATGGCTATGGGACTTAGGGCCCAGTAGGGTTGAGGAATACCTGCGGCACCTGCGGCACCTGCGGGGCAATGACGTCATCGCTCTTATCACCTGGCACGTTATCAGTGCTGTCATCCCAATTAGTCTCGCATATACCTTTCATTCGATTCTTGGACCGGTGGAATCGAGACATCTTTTCAAAATATCGAGAACGTAAAGAAAGATAAAAGTTTTAAAATATTATTAAAAATAGTCTTAATTAAAATAATTATTTCTAAATAATAAATATCTCAAGAAGCGTGTATGTTTAGCAAAAGTATGGATGACATTGACATTGTATTTCAATAATAGAGACATGGATTTTTTTCTTTCTCTATATCAGCAGCCAGTTTTACAACTTAAAAATACAGATCTTTTTAAACCAAAGACAACCCTTCAAAATGCTTAAAATTAAAAGGTATGATGGACTTACACTGGCATTACAGATCAGTTTCGGTTGGGCCCTACCACCACCTCTTATAGCAGTTTTGTTTTAACGTTTCAGCGGCCATTTGTGCAATGACGTTTCTTATTGTCATGACAATAAGGTACGTCATTGCACAAAAAGTCACTGAAACGTTAAAACGTCCCTATAATTGAATCGCGATAAGAGGTCACGGTAAGCCCCAAATGCTTTGTAAAAACGTTGTAAAGGTGCTAAATTTTTACGAATAAGGGCGAGGCCCCGCTAGTGCGTTGGGTTGCGTCGTCGCAACGGATCAAAGAGTCGAAAGGCGAGAGACGAAGCGGGGGAGTGTCATGCGCCAGTACAAAATCTTGCGACGACGCAACGCAACGGGCCTCATCGTAAGAGCCGGCCCCATCTACGCGCTGCGCTGCGTTGCGCTGCGTCGTCGCAAGATTTTGTACTGGCACGTTACCCTCCCCGCTTCGTCTCTCGCCCGCTGACACCTGCGACGACGCAGCACAGCGCGTAGGTGGGGCCCGACGTTAATTCGTAGTTTTACCGGTAACTGGATGCTTAATGAGTCCAGACATGTTAATTAATAACCCAATGACGTAATTCCATAAACCCAACCTACGCAAATGGGTCTTTACACTATTTTTTAGGGTTCCGTACCTAAGGGGTGCCAACGGGACCCTTTTACTAAGCCTACGCTGTCCGTCTGTTCGTCTGTCCGTCTGTCAGCGGGCTGTATCTCACGAGCCGTAATAGGTAGAGAGTTGAAATTTTCACAGAATGTGTATTTCTGTTGCCGCTACAACAACAACAAATACTTACCCCCTTATTCATAGAGATTTTAGCCAGTTTACAATGGTTTTGAAGAGCATTTTTAGAAACAAATGTGAATTGTAATTCCATTGCAAGTCGATCATAACTTTCTATGAATAAGGTGGTAAAAATACAATAAATTTAAAAATAAAGGGGGTCCCCATACAGGAAACTTGTTATTTTTGACGTTTATATTCTACGGTGGTACGGAACCCTTTATGTGCGAGTCCGACACGCACTTGGCCGGTTTTTTTAGATCCAATTTCTTTTGTCCTTAGTCCTTACCTACACGAGACCGGAGCTGCCGCGGTCGTACCATTCAGTTAGTATGACATTATTATCTACGCGTTCATACATCAAAACTGAGTGCTCAGGGGCGCCGCTCGCCTCTTGTAGACAACAACAAATTGGCTGCATCTAAATGTAGCACACGGTGCGCCCGAGAAATCAGTAACGCCTGGCCCCGTAGACATAAAATGATTGCTTAGGCGCGCCGCTCACGTCTTTTAGACGCACCTATTGGATGCGTAAATGCTCCCCAAGCTGCCGCGCCCTAACCATGATTTATATGACATTATTATTGTCTATGCGTTCGGATATCAAAGCTGACTCCAGCGCGCCGCTCGCCCCTTGAAGACGCATCAATTTTTTGCAATTTTTCCGTGTGTAAGTACCAATATTGATAATACGGTAAATGCGTCATAGCCAGGTCTCATAGTCTATTTATAGCATTACATACTTGCACTGCCAGTATTTCCAGGTGAATGACCTAGGAATGCCAAGGTAACAAAATATCGTCTAGCCAACCTGTACATGGATCCTTGTTAGGTTTCCGTACCCAAAGGGTGCCAATGGGACCCTAATTCTAAGCCTACGCTGTCCGTCTGTATGTCTGTCTGTCTGTCCGTCTGTCAGCGGGCTGCATCTCACGAACCGTAATAGGTAGAGACTTGAAATTTTCACAGAATGTGTATTTCTGTTGCCGCTACAACAACAAAATAAAATAACATTTAAAATTAAAGGGGGTCACCATACAAGAAACTTGATATTTTAGACGTTTTCATTCTAGGTTGGTACGGAACCCTTTATATGCAAGTCCGACACACACTTGGCCGGTTTTTGATGGTTTTGATAACGATTTATCTGCCGCTGAAAAGCAGTGGAACAGAGTTGCGTCATGGGTATTATAATTATAAGTACAAATATAGGTACCTATTCAAATTAGTTTGTTTTCTAAAATTAAATTACAATCTGAAACTGGTCTAAAATTTTAAACAATGCTAAACCGTGTATATTCCGGTAGTTTGAACTAGGATAGGATAAAGTATGAAGGTAACGCTTAGTAGTAAGTAAAGTATCCCCATTTTACTTTCCGATACCTTGGAACCGAACACATATGAAAATACACGGTTGATTAATTGCGTAAGCATCTTGATTACTTAGGTACCAAACTAAGCAACGCTTGTACTTACTATGGATACCGTACAATGGACTGGTACAAATTACGAAATGGCTGTTTACGAAATTTGTCTCTGGCGGGAATCGAACCCGCAATCACCCGATGTAGTGAGCCGAGCAGCCTACGCTCGTACCACTGCGCCAAGCGGTGGTCAGATGATCACAGACTTGCGGTATTGGGCCTGATAAAACTGCAAACACAATCAAGAACGATTTATCTAGGTAATAGATAATAAAAATTGCAACTGCCGCCAATGAACACCCCCCCCCCCTAGTATGACGTCAGATATTTGTTAAAATTTTCAGAAATTTTAAGAAAATCGGTAAAAGTTCAAATTCTGGTTTTAATACTTAGATATATTAGATTTTTAAATGTGACGTCACGAAACTTAGGAACCCCTCCCACCCCTTGTCACACAATGTCACATTTCGTCGACCCCCTCCCCTCTTTACGTGTGACGTAATTTATGGATGGCCCCTTACATCGTTACGTTGTAGCAGGGTTGTTACAAAAAATCACCTTGTTTTAAACACCGTGTTTAAAACATGTTTTAAACACGGTGATTTATTCCTTCTGATTTAAATCAATGATTTAAACACGTTTTAAACAGTATAAAATTAAAATTTCCTGTATTTTTTTCAACTCTGGTATGTAGCAGGCATTAGGTACTGTGCGCTCAAATACCAGTCCGTATGTAACGCACATGTCTAGCTCAGTTTCTTAACATCGAGAGAGGTGAGGTCGCTCCTCTCAGTGGTCGCCAAGTGTTACACCTCGGCTGACGCGACCTACCGCCGTTGCCTCAAAAAAAGTTACGAAATTGTCTGTGATTTGTGCACCGGCCGTGTGGAGTTTACAAGTGAGTTTTTTTTATAATTAAAAAAGTAGGTATAATGTGAATGTGTTATTATTTTTTTGCAATAACGCGTTTGTTTTATGCAATCGATGTTAAAAAATTACGTATAGTGAAAGTCAATATTTCGACACTGTCTTTAAACTTTGAATGATCTGCATCATCTGCTGTATGTAATAATGAATAATAATTATAAATAGTTACTTATGTAATTTCGAAAATAGTTTTGTAATTTCCCCTGTTGGCTTTGCCTCAAGCCATGGTACTAATCTACCAAGCCAACTAGACACTCGGGTATAAATATCAAATGATAATAAATCTATGATTCCGCGGTCCTTCCACCACGTAGTGGGCCTGGGCAAATGCCTGGGCGCTCCTGTGGCAGTAGCCCACTACGTGGTGGAAGGACCGCGGAATTATTTTCTTATTATCCCTTTAGATGGATGGATGGATGTTTATGTTTAGACTATAATCTATCTCTGTGCCAAATTTCATCCAGATCCGATCAGCCGTTCTAGCGTGATTGAGTAACAAACATCCATCCAGCCATCCATCCATCTATCTATCCATCTAAATCACATTTATAATATTAGTGGGATTTAGACCCGAGTGCCTCGTTGGCTTGGTGCTGTAGTAAGATGCTGGCTGCTTTGCTGGCTTTGGTGTGTTAGACGTGCGATATTTGTTTAGTGTATACATCTTATGCAATATTTAAAAAGTAAATTTACTCAGTAAACATTCAATAAAAACATACGTAAAGATTATTTTCGCAATATCTTTCTCAAGTAAACGGAACAGCCCTAGACTACTAATATCTTTTCTGTTATCCCAGTCCAGTATCTCGTATCGTACCAAACTATACAGGGTGGATTTTTAAGACTGGGCAGTAAGGGCAGCTACTTGAACCGTTATAGTTACACGAAAACATTTTTAGGAGACCTTCCCTAACTTTTTGAGATATTCTGAACTGCATTCACAGATTTTGGAAAAAATGGGTAGTCAGCGAGAAAAATGCTAAAATACTATATTTTTTTTTTATTATTCCTATCGATCCTATTTCATGTAGGGATCAAAAGACTCTATCGGACCATTCAAGGTTTGAGTACTAGAAATGACAGAAATCGCGAAAAACTTTTCCCAAACATTTTGTACTGAAAAACGATTAGTTAACTCGAAATATTTTTTGTTGCCAAACGATCCTATTTCGTACTGTGATCAAAATAATCTTTGAGGCCAACAGAAATTTGAGTACAGTACATAATGTCACATAGGTATAGTTCACGACAGGTCGAGATGACATTTGGGTTATGAGCTTTTTGCAGAATAAAATCCGAATCAAAATTAACAGGACCCGATAAACATTGAAATTGAAACATTGACGAAAAAGTTACGCAATCAGCCTGCAGTTCTACAACCTACAACTTTCCTTTGTTTAATTTTAGGGTTCCCAAGTCCCTACAAGGAACCCTTATAAGATCCAGTCCATTCCAGTCTGTCTGTCCGTGTTTCGTGGCTACGGATCCCTATATTTTGCGTCAGAGATTGACACGCAATTGTTTTTTTTTTTTGTTATTACTACGAAGTACCCAAAGAAAATGAATTTGCTCAAGAGAAGTTTGATATTTTCCTATTTTTTTTTGTCTGTAAGTGTTGGTGACACACTTTCATCCCCCGTATATTTAATGCCGTAATGTTATCCTCGACACTAAAGTTTAACTTTCTTTGCATTAAAGTATTGGCTTAATAACCTGTTTGAACGCATTAAACTTTGGCAAAAACATCCTGATACATAGGATACTTACATTGTGTTTAAATGATACAATTTAATAAGAAATTAGGGCAAATAGACAAAGTTGTACCTTCATTTCCGTTGCGCCCCGTAATGATATCCGATAACTATGTTATTACTCAATAACTACTAAGTATAGTGTAGTAATAGTAACCTAGTAATTAGTAACATTAATAATTTATTTAGTAACATTCGATCATCGGTTGGTGTAATTGAGAAGTTTTGTCTCATGACGACCGCTTGGCGAAGTGGTTCGAGCGTTAGCCGCTCGGCTCACTGCATTAGGTGGTTGTGGGTTCGATTCCCGCCAGAGGCATATTCGGAAAGGGCCTTTTCGTAATTTTCTCTGGTTTGGGTATCACTGGGATCGCCCCCAGTCCATTATACGGTACCCATAGTACAAGCGTCGCTTAGTTTGGGACCATACAGTTGGTGTATTAGTCTGGCGATATGTATTAATTTATTCATTTTTTAATTTAATAGGTACTTACTTATTTCCTATTCCTATGTTATTACTAAATCACAGCTCAGTAGGTAGTCAGTAACATTTATTTATTTAGTAACACTAGATGACAGCTTGGTCTGTTTGAGTACCCTTTTCATCCTTTTTTCCATATTTTGATACTCATCAACCCCTGTCACGTCCTATATACACCCGATTGTATACCAGTTAACATTATCTCTTGTACCTGGCTATGGTAGGTCATTCGAGACATCTTAACTCTAAGGTCAAATCTTTAGAATCTCCAAACGTCTGATAAACACAATCAGAGCCATATAAAACGTGACCGCATAATAGTGCACAAAGGAGATGAAACAATTATCAAGAGATCAATTCAAAGTCACAAGGTTATTATGCACGTGATCATTAACAGATTTACTAACGATTATGACTGCCTACCAACTGCTTACCTATAATAACTATGTATGTTTTGTGTAATTACTTATGATTCAGTGTCATCTTTCGTAGGTAATATCTTTTCTTTTTAGGTGACGTGAAAAATTATTGTATCATAAAATCCGACTATGATTTTTAAGGTATTATCGTGCACCATCTCTTGGTGAAAAAAATATTATAAATTCCATGCCGTTTAGAAGGAGATAGAAATTTAAGACGAAAACAGCTTCACTTTGATATTTTTTTACATAGGCTATAGGCGGTACGACTTAGGCGACTCGGCCCCTAAGCCGTACCGAAGGAACTTTTTTGAAAAACGTTAATATACGTTTTTTGATAAGGGTTTTTGAATTTGTATGAATACTGGTTGAAGGGCAGATGAATAAAGATTCCATCTTTGTAAAAGATTTTGTTTAATTTGAATTACAGTAAGAAATATGTCATTATTCCCTTAGGGGGTACGACTTGAGCAACTTTACCCTACAGTTAAATAGTACTTATCCTTACATCCGTAAGATGTCACTTTGACAACTCTCTCTAGTTGTTTTCAAGGGCGAAGTCTTGTTAAGACATCCATGACTGATGTAAAAATTGATAATCACACCTCTGATTATCCCGTCCCATCTACTCACGGCTTGTGGACGCAGCCGTTTCTCCGAGTCAGTGGTCATGCCACTTTGCCCTAAAGGACCTAAGGGCCACCGCAGACTTGCTACTTTTAGCATCGGCGATCGGCGATTTTGATGCTGCGTCTCGCTCGTTCGCGCTCGAAGAAACGCGACGCAGCATCGATACGTCCACGTCAACGGACCACGGTTACCCTCTAGATGCGAATATTTTCTTGTTTCATACTTTTTAAAGCGTGACTTTTAAGTAGACGGGTTTAAGTTTTTGAACTTACTTTTTATTTAATTATTTTTGATTAATAGCTAACAGTATATACAATATTTTTGAAATATGCTAATAGCTACGTCCAGAAGTGTCACATGCCGCGCGAGGCTGCTCACCCACATGCCTCGCGAAGCACGACGTTTGCCTCAGTCGCATGCCGCGCGAGGCAAATGGCGAGGCAACTGACACTCTAGACAGGGAAAGGTATACCCGATCAATCAGTTTGACACGTTTGACATCGTTCTGTCTCACGACTGCCAAACTAGGCGACGCAAATGTGAGTGCTCAGGTGAGGCAGGGCGCGCATTTGCCTCACGTGAGGCAAGTCAAACACCGCGAGGAAAATTTTCCTCGCGCGGCATGTGACACTTCTGGACGTAGCTAATTACGTTCTTTCATTTGATACCCAACTCGGCTTTTTTTTATTTATGGCACGTTCTCCAGAGCGTGCCATATTCAATTTAATGTGACGTCACATAGCCTATAACCAGCGGACGATCAAGACGCCTCCAGCGATACCTCATTTGTCAAATTATGATCAGTAGTTTGGAAGTTATGCGAGAACAGATGAACATACACAATTACATACGGTCAAAATCATAACCCTCCGCTGTAGTCGGGTAAAAGGAAGAGGTTAGGTACCGAACTCGAAATCTGCGTCATTATCTACCTTCCTAATATAACACAAGGGCAGTCCAATGCCAATATGGTGCTTATGCCCAAGGCCAAGTTGCCAAAGAGATAGACGAAGCGGAGTGTGATTGGCCAACATGTGGCCCAATGTAGATTCGATGGCTTGCGAAACGACGGCGTGTGCATTGGATTATGTTCAGATTTGTATGATGGCCTTGGACTAACCAACAATCTTGGTTGGTGGTGTTAAGTTGTACGGTGAGAGTGCCTCTGCCTTCACCCGCCGGAAATGCAGGCGTGATGGTGAAACATACAGTATTCGCTAAAGTGTTAAAAACAATGTGAGTCTTAGATTATTAACTGTCTGCGCGCGCGCAAAGAATTTATAAATCTATGGTGGCAGTATACGTCAGTAGGACTGTTACGTAACTTTTTTGAACATGTTTCGATAATTGTTTTTGTTCATCCCATGTTGCTTTGTCGATTGGAATTGAATGCATTCGGTATGAGTCAGGAGTTCAATCTTCCCGACTTTTGGGTCTGGGGGAGCTAAAAACGCCAAATTACCAATTCTACAAAAGCAATTCACTTTTATGATTTTCTAGTAAAATTCTTAGTAATTCCGCTAAACCGTAAAATGGTCGTTTTAGCCCGCTAGATCCACATGATACCAACACATCCGGGTTTTGGCCGCCTATCGTAACACCATGACCATAATGACCATTTTTGTTTAACAGCGAAACAATAAACGATTATGGTTAAGAATTTACGTACAAAATAAATATTTATGAAAACTGGTATTCAATAAGTAAAAATAGAAGTTGGAGAGGCCCCAGTACGTCACTGGGATCTCCCTTACGACACCCATGATACATAGCGTTGCTAAGTTTGGAATGATACCTACAGTATTTATTTAATTTATTATTTATATTATTATTTAACAGGGTACATGCGAATGATAACAACTACGGTACTAAAAATGCGATGACGTTCGTAGCATGGACCAGGGGGCTTACCACAAGCTCTTATTGCGATTCAATTATAGGAACGTTTTAACGACGTTTTAATGACGTTTCTTATTGTCATGACAATAAGGTACGTCATTGCACAAAAAGTCGCTGAAACGTTAATACGTTCCTGTAATTGAATCGCAATAAGAGCTTGTGGTAAGCCCCCAGTTACTAAGGGGACTGGCTCTAAGCAAGTCGGCCGAGTGGTCGGTCTAGTACTAACATCGACATAAAACGAAGCGACTAGTTCAACTATTTACCGGTAAATAGTAAAATGAAAATGAAAAAACAATGACCACGTTTTGTTTCATACAAATATCTAATAAGGGCACCTCTTTCTTTAGTCTTTACTCTGTGGTTAGTAGCGATTTTTAATTGTATACTATCCAAATCTGTCAAACACATGTTGCTATAGATTTCACATAGTATCTGTGAGCCACGATTTAGATTGAAAATAATATATTTTTAACTTACTTCTACAAAATTTGGTTGCGTTTAAACATAAATTACTGAATACCTTAGATTATATATTAGTCGAGCGCCGCTCGACTAGATGGCTTCGGTGTAGTTGTAAAATGCGGCAACGAATAATGCTCATATAAATGAGCATACGAGTCCAACTAGACGTAATCTCGTAGCAACCACTCTGTCACACTGATCTGCCGTGTTGACATTTTTCTTTAATTATATTTACATAGTAAAATGCCGGCCTGCGCGGTAAAATTATGCAGAAACAATCAATCAAACAATAAGAAAGACACTGGGATCACATACCATCAGTAAGTATTGCATAATATCCTAATTTCAACGAAAAATAACACCAACCATTAAAATGTCAAAGAATATAAATTACACCGTTCAGTGATACCGCGTAATAAAACTTAATTTCCCCAAGGTTGCGATTTTTATTGTTCTGCAAATAAATAATTATTTTTATATAAGGTCGTAAGTTATAAATAGATATTTTGCAAGGCACCTTACTAAATGCTGAAGATGATGTATCCACCCTACCATAAAAAAATAATCGCTTGGTATAAATATTTTCGATCGCTTCGTTCAGCTGGTTAGTAACGAGCATTAAAAATTCCTTGGTAACGAGTGATTCAGTTAAAGGAACCCAACATATTTCTTTTTGTGGTAAGTATCACAGAGAACATAGAGGGAAGAGTTGTTCTTTATTAAAAACTTTTATTTTTTAATTAATGGCCTCTTTCCATTCGGACCCAATGTGATTCTGCCAATGTCAACGTCTTATTAGATTTACCTAAGAAACAACGTGTGACAATTTGCGCGGGTGAAGGGGTCGTTGAGGACAGAGATAGGTGGAGGAGGATGGGAGAGACCTATGCCCAGCAGTGGGACGAAATAGGTAAATAAAAAATGGGAAACTTTTTTTATACAGTCTACTAGTAAGTAGCTTATAAAATACATAAGTGAACAGTCAAATAAATGTCAAATGGTGAATGAATGTATATGAAAATATTTATTTTCCCACATTTAAATAATCAGGTTTAGTGGAGGGGCGTACATTTTTATCTCTACCTTCATATACATTCATTCACCATTTGACATTTATTTGACTGTTCACTTACATTATGTATTTTATAAGCTACTTACATCAAAACAGCAACTAAGTATTTACTTACTTGTAGACTGTATAAAAAAACGTTTCCCATTTTTTATTTACCTATTTCGTCCCACTGCTTGGCATAGGTCTGTCCCATCCTCCTCCACCTATCTCTGTCCTCAACGACTCTTTGTCAGTCCATCTCTAAGGCGTCAAGATCATCGCACCATCTCTTTCTAGGCCTGCCGCAACGCCGTCTTCCATCTTCCGGAACCCACTCGCTTGAAATTTTAGCCCACTTGTCAGGATCCATTCTATTCTATGGCCTGCCCATCTCCACTTAAGTTTGGTAGTCTTTGATTCATGGGGTAAAAGTTTAGAAGTTGACCACACTATTTACTCATGCTTGTGTGCGTTGACGCAATTAGTTACACACATTACAATATTGAGATTGCCGCATTCAAGGAGCTTTATTTCATATGACGTGCGGTGTCTTCCTAAAGGCACGTCACTGCTGAATACATTTTATTCCTGACGTTCTTATTGTGGTAACTATACAGGGTGGATTTTTGAGACGGGGCGGTAAAGGCAGCTACTTGAATCGTTATAATTACAGGACAACGTTCGTAGGATAGTCTATCCATGACTTTTTGAGATATTCCGAACTGCATTCACAGATTTTGAAAAAATGTACTTACAGTCAGCGAAGAAATTGCTAAAATACCTAATTTTTTATTTTATTCCCATCGATCTTTCATGTAGGGATCAAAATACTCTATCGGATTATTTAAATGACAGAAATCGCCAAAAAGTTTTCTCATATATTTTGTACTGAAAAACGATTAATCAACTCGAAATATTAAAAATCTGTGAATGCAGTTCAGAATATCTCAAAAAGTCATGGATAGTCTCCTTCGAACGTTTTCCTCTAACTATAACGGTGCAAGTAGCTGCCCTTACTGCCCCGTCTCAAAAATCCACCCTGTATTTTATATAGCACATGGGCCAACGGATTCATCAATAACTTTGCAAAAGTCACTGTTTTGACCCTTATTAAGCCCCAGAGTTCTAGGGTCCTATTCTAAGCTACATAGCCAATTAGTAAACAAATGAAATGTAACGTCACGACTTTTATCCCCATTCGGGGGTAGTCAGAGGCTTATGTGGCCATACATCACCATATTGTGGAGGTATTAACCAACTCAAAAGCCCACGTTTCACCAGATAGTCAGAACCCAACGTGACAGGTGGTGAACCTTGTCGCCATGTATACAGGAACTGACTATCTAATTCCGAGGGATAGGTAGGTTTCCTCACGATGTGTTCCCTCACCGTCAGCGAACTGTAAATTATGCACATAGATGAAAATTCATCTGTGTGCATGCCCCACCGGGGATCGCACCTAGGACCTTCTGATTGCTAGCCCAACCTGGACAACTGTGGCACAATTGTGGAGGTATTCAGATAATAAAAGCTAGAACAATTGGTAATAGATATTTCGCACAAAACACCGCTATGTTATGCGATCCATAGCCTAGATGCAATACAGTTAGGTGCATTTACCCCGCTGCGCCCGCGTCGGGGCAATTGCAGGCATTATAACTTCGTACACTTCACCAAGCCAACTAGGAGCCTGTCAAATGTGACGTCACCCGCACAAAAAGGCGGTGGCGGTGTCCGGGAGGTGTGGCGGGCGGGAAGCCGCAGGCGGTGGCGGGTGTGCGGGGAAGCCACATTCTATCCGAGCTCCTAGTTGGCTTTGTGGAGTAGTACCTATGTACCGCTCGGTGCAGTGGTTTGAGCGTTGGCCGCTCGGCTCACTGCATCGGGTTTCGGGTTCGATTCGCGCCAGAGTCAAATTTCTTAAACTGCCTTTTCATAATTTGCCCTGGTCTGGTTGTCACACAGAGTAAAGACTAAAGAAAGAGGTGCCCTTATTAGATATATGTATGAAAAAAAACGTGGTCATTGTTTTTTCATTTTCATTGTTCTATCTACCGGTAAATAGTTGAACTACTCGCTTCGGTTTATGTCGATGTTAGTACTAGGCCGACCACTCGGCCGAGTTGCTTATGGCCAGTCCCCTTAGTAATTGGTCCATAGGTTGTCACTGGGATCGCCCCCAGTCCATTGTACGGTACCCATAGTACAAGCGGTGCTTAGTTTGGGACCATACAGTGAGTGTATTCATTTTAAAAATATCTAATCAGGCTTAAAACCGCTGCCTAGAAGCATAAAGTTCATTAGCATCGCTATTATGAAATTTGCCACTCCATCAAGTATTCAATAATAACCAGTTACAAGCCAGTTAGTGAATATAAAACTATTAATTAATTTAAAACTACATGTTTGGCCCAGTGCGTGATAGTGAACTATGTATGTATTTACAAGTCTTTCAAAAGACGTACAGACGGGCTAGACAAGGGGCTGACGTCTACGAGCGTTCGTTCAAATCGCTACGCTTCATGTATGGAAATGACATAAGTCACGTGATCGACATAGCAACTTGTTGTTGATCTACATAGCGACGTTTGACATTTCCATACATTGTGAAGTCTATTCTATTCTATTAGATTAGCGTTCATGCCACTTGTCTAGCCCTTCAGGTATTTTTTATGGGACTAGGCCCGCCACACACTCTGTAAAGGGTGGTGCTACCCCGGTCGAGCCAGCCCATATGAGCTGCAGTCAATTGGCTACAGCTGTAACGCCAGTTCTCGATTGATTGGTCTAGATTGAAGCTAATCCGTTGAATTGTGACATCTAATCTGAAATTAAAACAAGTGGTATTGTGTATGTAGGTTGACAACAAACCTATATTGCAAACAATAGAATCATAGGAAGTAAGATTGCATACCTAATCAATGATTACTTGACTCATCCATCGAGCTAAGATAGTCAGGGGTAGACAACCTTTTCACTTTTAATCACTGCAAAAAAATAATGTGTATTATTCTACTTTGATGCCTAACGTAAGAGACCGAGCAATACGTGTCAGTGAACTAACTATAGGGTGAATTTGAAATCATGGGCATCCTTTTAAACGGTGATTCTACACATGATTCAGAATACTTAGGGAATATTTATCAACAAATCAATTGATAAAAAATATTACCCCGGTAAGGAATAACAGTTAATGGGTTTGCTTATTTGCTTACTCGAGCAATATTTTTTCATAAATAGATTTATTTATTTATTATCCCAAAATATTCTGCATCATGTGTAGAGTCATAGTTTGATAGGATGCCCATGATTTCAAATTCACACTGTATTTATCAGAAATTCAAGAAGGATTAAGTATATTATTTGTTCGAGATAATCCAATAATTAAATACATTCAAAAGTATTTTGAACATTTCAAAATATTGTTCTCTGTAGCTTAGCTATAATTAGTCATTTTAAATAGCTTTTAACCCAGTTAAATATCAACAATACAATAAAAAAAGCTTACAACACAACATAATAATTTCCAATAGTTATTAAATTTAAAAGGTTTGCAATCTCTTACTTCAATGACGCACTTCACAGCACGCATGGAGTGAATTACGTTCGCACTTCGCAATCGTTCACAGCGACTTGTCACCCGATATTTACAACGCACCATTACTACATACATACATAATAATTACATGCAAATATAATAGTGTACGATATTTTGCATGACGCTTTAATTAATATGCTAAAAATGATGATAACCCAAAAAAATACATAGGTATTTTCTGATTTCTGATCTACCTTTGATTATCTTATTAAAATACTTATTTAGGTACTTTAAATAAGATTTTTTTAAGGCACACATTCAATGAAAGAGTGCTTCATAAATTATTGTTCATCTATACTAATAATATTATAAAGAGAAAAGGTTTGATTGTTTGTTTGTTTGCATTGAATAGGCTCCAAAACTACTGAACCGATTTGAAAAATTATTTCCCCATTAGAATGCTACGTTATCCCTGAGTAACATAGGCAATATTTTTTGGTATCCGAGATCCGGGATAAGAGATCCCATTTTTTTTTAATTTAAATTCTATGCGGGCGAAGTCGTGGGGAAAGCTATTAGGTACGAGTATAATTGTCATTTTTATCATGCTAAATAAATAATTGTTTATTTTGCAGCATACGCATATAAACAAAAGCTTTCGTAATATCCACTAACCTTGATCACAGTAGGAAATTACGTACAAGATAATTCGTTTTGCCAAGTTGCAACGACTATCAAACAGAAATTTGATTCATAAGATCGACTTCGAGTCAGGATCGCCGGGAAGCCAATAATCATACAGTAAATAGGTGAAAGCTCTGAAATATTGATTATCTTTTGTAACCTATCAGTTCTCTCTAGCCAATTGACTGCAGCTTATATACGGGCTGGCTCGACCGGGGTAGTACCACCCTCTCTCAGAAGTTGCGCGTAAAGCAGCTATTACAGCTGCGTTTCGTACGATGAGTGAGAGAGCCGAAAGCCCAACCCCCCCTCTCCCTCCATCCCTCTCCCCTACAGGTCGGCAATTTGTGGGCAATGGCTTTGGAATTGCAAGCATCTATAGGCTACGGCAACTGCTTAACATGGCGCATTTTTGCGACCACAGTCCTATAAAAAAACCCTCAATCAGTCGTTGTCCTATAGTCTGATTTTTAATTAGACGAAGCCAACTGACAGCTGAAAATGTCATTGCTCTATGAATTTGAACCTTATTTGTTCTATTTATATTGAAAAGTGACATAAGCACCTGTCAGCCCACTTCGTCTAATTACAAATCAGACTATAGTAAACAAAACTCACTTAGGAAATGACAAACGTGTGAAGTTTTACATCAGCGCTTGCGCAACGTACCCACGCCCCGCCAGCGACACGAACCATCGAGACATCACATCTGACCTGACCTTTGCAGGCTTCTTTTGTGATTAGATGTTCTACAGGTACCTACTATGTTGAAACCATGAACGCAGAAGGTATACTGGCTGTTTTACCAGTGCGAAATAATAGTAACCCCCAAATTTATAGTTTTTAGCCGGTTTACAACTGTTTTAACAAACATTTCTAGGAACAAAAGTGTATTGTAATGCCAGTGTAAATAAATAAAATAATAAATAAATATCCTGGGACATTAAAGAAAGAAAGAAAGAAAACATTTATTTGGCACAGCACGAAAGACACAACACAGTTTAAATAAAACAAAAAATATAAATAAATAGACAGAACAACAAAAAGGTAGAAACAAAAACAAGACACAAACTGAAGAAGATGAACGTGTCTCACGGCTGGACCAAATAGTTTCCCAGATCAGCCTAATGCCAGGCATAAGCTTGGCCCTGATTCCATTCCATTCTTTTACACACGGCTACCTGATCCCAAACTAAGCAGAGCTTGTACTATGGAGACCAGATAAATGACATTACTACATAATATACCACTTTCACAACCAACATAACTTTCTACAGGGGTTTGGGTTTTGGATGAATATCGGAAATAGAAATAGATGCATGTCCACTTCATGATGTTGCGAAGAGATATCTTACGCCTTCCAACAAAAAATAGAGGCTACAATATGTTTAAATGCAAATTTTGGTGCAAACCATGGACCAATTACTAAGGGGACTGGCCCTAAGCAACTCGGCCGAGTGGTCGGCCTAGTACTAACATCGACATAAAACGAAGCGAGTAGTTCAACTATTTACCGATAGATAGAACAATGAAAATGAAAAAACAATGACCACGTTTTTTTTTCATACATATATCTAATAAGAGGACCTCTTTCTTTAGTCTTTACTCTGTGGTGCAAACCAATAAAGTATTATGAAGTGTGCCGTCCAGTTATATAAGAGATTCATGGTTGAAATTTAATAGATGTTAGACTGTTGTTAGAGATATGGACTTAATGGCTTAAGTTGTGTAAATAATTTTAGGTGTTTCAGTAAATGGCCGTAACGCGCTCTTTGATGTTATTAATAGTGTGTTTAAGCCAAAAACCCTGTCATAAAAACGAACATTATTTCTAACACTGTGTTCTATTCAATGATGTAAGAGAACTATCAAAAAAGTGCACAGCATTTCAGACTTGTTTCGAAATGGGTATCTTTGATACTCAAAGTTATTGGGTAAGATAAATAAATATAATAATATCCTGGGACATTTTTACACACGGCTACCTGATCCCAAACTAAGCAGAGCTTGTACTATGGAAACCAGATAACTGATATTACTACATATACTACTTTTTATTTGTAAATACATACTTAATATACATATACACCCAGACTCGGGACATACAGACATGTTCATGCACACAAATGCATGTCCCGGGTAGGAATCGAACCTACGACCTACAGCGTGAAAGGCGCCATCACGCCAACCACGCCAACGGGCTCGTTAATATAAGAATTAATATCGCCAGACTAATACACTAATCGTAAGATCCAAAAACTAGCAATGCTTGTTTTAGCTTACACAATAGACTTGGGAAGGTCCCAGAAAGAACCACACCAAGGCCAGTTACAGCCATTTCCGGTGCCATTCCATTTAGAAGTAATGCCTGTAACAAATAAATCAAACCAAAGAAAGCATAGGAGGTTGAAGTGGTTTGGGACTGTGTTGAGAAAAAATATAAGCATGAGACAACAAGAGTGCTGAATACGGGCCCGTCGGCGTGGTTGGCGTGATGGCGTCTTTCACGCTGCAGGTCGTAGGTACGATTCCTACCTGGGACATGCATTTGTGTGCATGAACATGTCTGTATGTCCCGAGTCTGGGTGTATATGTATATTAAGTATGTATTTACAAATAAAAAAGTAGTACATGTAGCAATATCAGTTATTTGGTTTCCATAGTACAAGCTCTGCTTAGTTTGGGATCAGGTAGCCGTGTGTAAAAAATGTCCCAGGATATTATTATTATTAATATGAATGTGGATACAGAGCGAGAGGAAGACCTAATTAAAGACGTATGGATGTAAGCAGGACAGAAAATGCGTGTCAAATTAAACTAGAAGACATACTGTGCCAACCGTAAACCACCCTAAACTATGGAATAAGATAAAGCAGATGATGTTTTACTTAAACTCTTCAATTCCAGTTAAACAATGAAGCTGAAGCAAGAGTTGCTGGTCCAGCCTTCAGGAGAGCTGTGGGAGAGCATCCGCGTGGAGCTGAAGGAAGATGTGACGACGCGCGATAGAGACCTTGCCGCCATCAGGGAGTGGTTGAGGAAGCAACCCCATCTGCCTGACGACTGGGGTATGTACCTTCCATCGTTACTTGTATGAGCTAGCAGCCAAATCAGGTGTAAGTATTTTTAAGCCGCCGGGCCCGACAACTCATTAGTATGACGAAACGCTTATCTACGCGAGATCAAATCGATTTTCTATAGTGTCTGGAATCACGGTATATCAGAGTTTAACATGTACTTCCGAAGAACGGCAGTGCTCAGTTGTAAATGCTAAAGGACCACCGATTAGTGCTTCTATTCTTGGAAGTGCCCGAGCAATCAAATATGTCGTTATGTCTTCTTGGTCAAACATCAAAATGGATTGCTTGCGTGCGCTGCACCGCTCGGTTCATATAAACGCATATTGGTGTACGCTGCCGGGATTTGAACCAACTGTAACCGAATACAGTCTAATCCGTCAAAGATACGCTTTTGCCGTGCCTTACATCCTCTAGATTTACAATAGTCTTCATTCTGCTAACATTGCAATAGTTGCAATCTAGATATAATCACAAAGAGGTTGCATAACTTCCCAAGAATTTCCCAACTAAGTTCCGAAGACAACCGCAGCCGTTTCTTCATCAAATAACTTCTAATTATCGCGATTGTAATCTAAAAGATAATTGTATGATGTGAAACGGATTTAGAAGTCTATTCGCAATTTCAATCGTGGCTCAATCTCAACTTAAGGGACTGTCGTGTTATACAAAAATACAAGATAAGGGGCCATCCATAAATTACGTCACACGTAAAGGGGGGAGGAGGTCGACGAAATGTGACATTGTGTGACAAGGGGGGAGGTGTCCTAATTTAAGTGACGTCACATTTAAAAATCTAATATATCCCAGTATTAAAACCGAAACTTGAACTGTAACCGAATTTTTTTGAAAATTTATGATAATTTAAAAAATATGTGACGTCACACTGGGAGGTGGAGTCTCGCAAATGTGACCAGCTGTGAAAAGGGGGGGAGGGGTCTAAAAATCATGAAATTTGTGTCACGTAATGAATGGATGGCCCCTTAGTAGATAGTTACATTTCAAACCACATAATCTTCCATATACGAAGTGTTAGGTACCTACTAAGTTTGTGTTGAAAACAAAAATGAACAACAAGACAATATTCCTGATTCCCGCCGGAGGCATTTCGGAAGCGGCCTTTTCGTAATTTGCCTTACCCCTCTAGCCAAGTGGCTTCATCTACAAGCGTTTCTACAAAACGCTACGCTTGTTGAAAAAGCCACTTGGCTAAGGGGGCTGGTCTGGGTGTCACTGGGATCGCCCCCAGTCCATTGTATGGTAACCATAGTACTAGCGTTGCTCAGTTTGGGACTATACAGATAGTGTGTTTATAATAATAATAATAATAATAATAATAATATCCTGGGACATTTTTACACACGGTTACCTGATCCCAAACTAAGCAGAGCTTGTACTATGGAAACCAGATAACTGATATTACTACATATACTACTTTTTTTTGTAAATACATACTTAATATACATATCGACGCTTGAAAGGCAATCCTGACTAAGCGACATATAGGCCGATATTGAGTTATATATACCATTCGAACCGCAAAAATTTTCTACGTCGTTTGGTCTGGGTCCCATAGCTCTACGACGAGTTTTACTGTCGCTTAGTTATAGCGTGATTTCAATCAATTTCACATTTTTGTGCTCACTTAGCGACAAAAAAAATAAGATTTCTTGGACTGCCGGCGGTTAGGACATAGACTGTTCTACTGTTTGGCTTTTACTCCTTTTTACTTGTAATGATTAAAAACTTTTAAATTCATTTAGTAGTTTTTACTTACTTAAGCAATTATAACTTATGACGCTTATATATTTTAACCAGGGCTGAAGTACCTTTTATTGATGTGGTTGGATAATTTAACCTGATGTAGTATATTTCCGTAAATTTACTTGTACAATTTTACTTGAAATAAAATAGAAGAATATCGTCGCTTAGATAGTTTTACCTGTATAATATAAACAATGTTTGGTCAGCCTTAGATAATTTTACTTGATAACTTCAAATATTATTGACGGTGGTTAGATAATCTTAGCTGACTTCATGAGATGGTTGTGACTGTCGCTTAGATATTTTTACCTGAACGCAACATATATTTTTGTTAGTCGCTTATAACTTCACTTGTCCGAATGGCGTCGCTTAAGTATGCGCGTGACCTCGCGTAATACGTATCGGCAGGTCGACGTTTGGGCGCGAGGTGTCGTTTACGGTGGACGTGCGACACGGATTTTTATAATTTTGCAGCGCAATTCGCTTAGTAATGGTGAGAATCCAATCAAATTACTTCAAAACAGCATTTTGTTTAACATTATTTTTTACTTACTTGTTTTAAAACAACTTCATGTAAGTATATTTTTAGTTTGTTTGAAAGTTGATTATAGAAAATGAGAAAAATTGAGATAGACTATAATCATTACCAATAAGAGACAAATATTCAATGATTTCTCCGTGATTCATAAGGTGGAAACCGAATGTGATCACCGAATGGTGAGAGGCACTGGATATAAATTCCAAGTTGGAAAGGTCTCGTCTGATGAAGTCTACGCTCCGACCTGATGCTTCTCAAATCCAAAACCCCTAGAGCTTTCAACTCAAACAAAACAAAATCTTCGAAAGCCTAGAGAGCTGCGCCTCAGTGGACGAAATAAATAGTAGGTTGGTGGACACTGTCCAAACAGTAGACGCATATAAGCAGCTCAATAGACAGATATGGAAGTCCTTGCGACTTTAACTTAACTACAAATTGTATTAAGGATACGATAGAGCAGAACAGAAGCTCCAAAGTTTTCGCAAGAGCTGTATCTATTGGGCAAAGCCGGTTGACGAAGCTGAAAACCGAGAATGGTGGCATAACGTCGACCAAGGCAGAGGTATTGAGAGAGGTTGAGACGTTTTATGGACAGTTGTACACCTCGGTAGCCAAACCTGTTACTGGTGTGACTAAAGACCCTAGAGCCACACTGACCCGACATTACACTGAAGATATCCCGGATATCAGCTTGTATGAGCTAAGAATGGCCCTCAAACAGCTCAAGAACAATAAGGCGCCAGGGGAGGACGGAATTACCACAGAACTTTTGAAAGCGGGTGGAACACCGGTACTTCGAGTCCTTCAGAGGCTGTTTAATTCCGTCATCCTCGAAGGTGTTACGCCAGAAGCATGGAATGGAAGCGTGGTGATACTTTTCTTCAAAAAAGGTATGAACCGACTGGAGCTCAGGTTCGATGACTTCCAGCCTCCTGAACAAGTCGGTTTCCGAAAAGCCTTCAACACCATAGACCACATCCATACGCTGTGGTAGGTTATACAGAAAACCGAGGAGTGCCACTTTGCTAAGCATTAGTGCACTATGAAAAAGCTTTCGATTCGATCGAAACATGGGCGGTACTACAATCACTGCAGCAGTGTCCCATTGACTACCGGTACATCGAAGTGTTGTAGTTCTTGTACAGTAACGCCACTATGTCGGTCCGAGTATAGAAACAGTGCACGGGGGCAATTCCACTGCAGTGAGGAGTCAGACAAGGAGACGTAAATACTACGAAACTGTTAACCGATGCATTGGAAGATGCTTTCAGACTCCTGGAATGGCAGGGATTTGAAATCAACATAAACGGCGAGTATAAGAGTCACCTTCGATTTGCCAACGATATTGTGATCATGGCGGAATCGCTAGAGGATCTTGACAGAATGCTCCATGGCCTCAACATAGTCTCCCAACAATTGGGCCCTAAAATGAATATGGCGAAGACGAAGATCATGTCAAACGTCTTTGTTGTGCCCACTTCAGTTATAGTTGGTAGCTCCACTCTCAAAGTCGTCGATGAATACGTCTGCCTAGGGCAAACAGTACGTTTAGGTTGATCGAACTTCGAGAGAGAGGTCAGTCGTCGAATCCAACTCGGCTGGGCAGCATTCGGGAACTTACAAAACGTTTTCTCCTCAAAACTACCTCAGTACTTAAAGACAAAAGTCTTTAACCAATGTGTGTTACCAGTGATGACTTATGGCACTGAAAAGAACTGCAGTGGGCCTCATAAGAAGGTTCAAGGACACTCAGAGAGCTACGGAGAAGGTTATGCTTGGAGTTTCTTCACGAGATCGAATCAGAAATGAGGAGATACGTTGACACACCAAGTTCACCGACATAGCCTTGCGAATCGGTAGTCTGAAGTAGCAGTGGGCAGGGCACATAGTCCGAAGAACCGATGGCCGATGGGGCAGAAAGGTTCTTGAGTGGCAACCATGTACCGGAAGATGCAGCGTGGGTAGACCCCCCCACAAGGTGGACCGACGACCTGGGAAGGTCGCGGGAAACTACTGGATGCAAGTGACACATAACCGGTCATTATTGAAAAACTTTGGGGAGGCCTATGTCCAATAATGGACGTCTTTTGGCTGAAATGATGATGATGATATAGAAGATATTAAATATGACTGACTGTGTCATTTTGATGTTACAAATAATAAGATAGTCACAACACCGTGGGATGAGAACTGACAAGAGCTATTAATTAGTGCAGGAATAAGGTCTGAATAGACCATATTCGTGCACTTAAATAATACCTCTCGTCTCTCGTCACGTAAAATAAACTTGACTTGAGGTCTTATTTGCCTTTTCTGTATAAGTAACTGTGTTTTTTTTTTTCAATAAATGTTGAATTTCTATTTATTTCTAATTTTCAGTCTTTAATTAATTTTATTATAGTATGTTAGTTGAGGACTTTATGGTTGAACGTCGGTTACGAAGGGAGTGTGGGTGTCAACATCTTCATAAGTTATATATTCCGCGATCATGTAAACTATTCGATAACGCTTAGAGGACTTTACTTGAAATAATTTAAATATTTAGATTTCCTTAGATGATTATTCCCATAACTAAATTTAAAAATGTACGAGTTTATTTATATTTACCTGTTACCGCTAATCTTACAGTGATAGCTTAGATATTTTACTTGTTTTTAAATAGAGGTAACTTTTATATAAGCGACATAAATGTCTTAAATTAAAAGTGTCTGGTACGTTAATCCAATATCTTCAATAGCTTAAAAAAATAAGATTTCCAAAGCTATTGAAATTATTTTAATACGACTATTTATAAAATTTATATGATTTTTTTTGTAAAAATAAAAACTTTAAATCACTCTCCTGTAAAGTTCACCTAATGTCGCTTAGTAAGGATTGCCTTTCAAGCGTCGATATACACCCAGACTCCGGACATACAGACATGTTCATGCACACAAATGCATGTCCCGGGTAGGAATCGAACCTACGACCTGCAGCGTGAAAGGCGCCTCCGCGCCAACCACGCTAACGGGCCCGTCCCGTTATCTGGCGATATTTAATTTTTATTCATTGATGACTCCACAGAGGTCCCCCCGCTAATGACCTTCTTGCGAGGAAGTAGCTTCTCCCTGGAGAAATGCAAGCGCAAGTTGGACATGTACTTCACCATGCGAGCTGCGTGTCCAGAGTTCTTCACCAAACGGGACGCCACTAGGCCTGAGCTAGTCGACATCATGACCAATAAAGTGTAAGTTGATATTGAACATTATAATTGATGTCAAAGTGAATATATTATTATTTGTATTCATGTTAATTAAGGGCCTCCGCAGACTAACTACTTTTAGCATCGGCGATCGGCGATTTTGATGCTGCGTCTCGCTCGTTCGCGCTCGAAGAAACGCGACGCAGCATCGATACGTCACAAAATCGCCGGTCGCCGATGCTAAAAGTAGCTAGTCTGCGGAGGCCCTAAGATAAGCGCTTTTGAATCATCATCATTTCAGCCAAAGATGTCCACTGTTGGACATAGGCCTTCCATTAAGGTTTTCCACAACGACCGGTCCTATGCTACTTGCATCCAGCGGTTTCCCGCGACCTTCACTAGGTCGTCGGTTCACCTTTGAATTGCCAACATAAATCTCTCTATACTCTTTTTGAAAAAGAACAATTGAGCATTTTCGAGCATTGTCGTCCAGTTACGAGTAAACTATTTGTAAGAAGCACGGAATACAAACAGCAAAAGGATTAATCCACAAAGATAAGGGACCATCCATTAATTACGTCACACGAATTTCATGATTTTTATACCCCTCCCCCCCATGTCACAGCTGGTCACATTTGCGAGACCTCCCCCCTCCCTGTGTGACGTCACATAACTTTTATAATTTTCAGAAATTTTCTAAAATTTTCGTTAAAAATTCAAATTTCGGTTTTAACTTAGATATATTAGATTTTTAAATGTGACGTCACAAAACTGAGGACCCCTCCCACCGCCTTGTCACACAATGTCACATTTCGTCGACCCCCTCCCCCCTTTACGTGTGACGTAATTAATGGATGCCCCTAAATAAATAGGGACTTTTTTACGACTCAGTAAAATGCAATTATGCTGCGCGCCTAAAATTATATTTACCTTGCGACAAATACCTGTAGCTTCGTACCTAAAGTGCCTAAAGGTTTGATACAACTAAAATTGCTCTCTTGCTCATTCATTACGACCATGAGCAAGATAGCAATATAGCTACTATTCTCAAGTTTCTGTATTCTAACTGAATCAGCTACATATCTCTTTCAATCGACTACATTATTACTTGCTCGTCACATAATTAAGAAATCAAACTGATATACTGGGTTACTTCAGTTTAAAAACCGGCCAAGTGCGAGTCGGACTCGCGCACGAAGGGTTCCGTACCATTCGATAAAAACGGCAATCATGTCTGTTGTATGGGAACCCCACTTAAATATTTTTTTATTCTGTTTTAGTATTTGTTGTTACAGCGGCAACAGAAATACAAATTTTATTCTGACTTTTCGGATAGTTTTGATAAAATCTATTGCTCAATTCGAAATTGTATCCATAAAAGGCTATGGTAACTAAAGAGTGCACAGTATGTGCCAGCATTCAAGTCAATATTGATAAACACATTATCTATTTGAGTATAACCCGTTGTGGTAACAACACGAGGAAGTTTTGAATTTAAACCAATATGGTCAAAATATTTTTTTAAAGGTGCATTCTCATTAGATTCCAGTAAGTCTACATTAAAATCCCCGCACTATAGTCGGAGGCAACGGGAGTGTTCTGCCATCAAATATGACACTATGAAAGCAATACAACAATTTCCAATCGATCGAAACCTAGAGATAACGCAAAACTTGTCAATAGCAGGCGAATTTTGGTCGTGACTATATTGCGATCTGAAAAACGAAACCATAGCGCGATCTAGGAGCTCATATAGCGTCATCTAGTGGTGCGTAGCGGTACTATTATTTTATATATTATGAGGTTCTTATTTTATATTATCTTTGTTATAGCAACAATTATTTACTCTTTGCCATCTCACTCCCATAAAAAAAAACTGCTCAACATCAGGCGGGCTGTACGCTTTTTTGCCACCTCAGTCCCATAATTGTTAGTACACACCTGCAATAATAGGTACATAAAGTACACAAATAAATAAATACACATTCTGTGAAAAACTATTACAACGCCATCTATAGTTCTAATACTCTGTGCTTGAAACTCCGAATGCATTTGAAACTTGATTTACAAATATGTTTACGTACGTAAACAATGTATTTGCACAAATCAGTTTAGTGTTAACATTATTTTAATTTAAGCTGTGAGCGACAAAAAAAAATGCGAAAAACTAAAAAAAAAAAACAACTCATAGTAAGATTCGAACCTACTACCCACATACACGTGGACTAACGCCTTAACCATACGGCTAAGATGATCTTTAGAATTGAACTCGAATTATTATACTACTTATGACACTGTAATGCCGATCAATGTATCATAACAATGTTAGATGGCGCTACTTTGAATGGTACTATTAATTTAAAACTTATTTATGGGTCAAAAATGTAGTTTTACATTTCTTTTTTTTGTCAACAATTTATCTAAAATATGTCATAATGATCACTCATGGTTAAAATGTTAGTTTTCTCTTTATATATTGTTTAATTTATGAGTTATCAATAAAAACGCCAAAAATATCGAGTTTATTGTATGGGGACCCCCTTTATTTTTAAGTTTTATTTTATTTTTAGTATTTGTTGTTGTAGCGGCAACAGAAATACACATTCTGTGAAAATTTCATGTCTCTAGCTATTACCGTTTGTTAGATACAGCCCGCTGACAGACAGACGGACAGACAGACAGACAGACAGACAGACAGACAGACAGACAGACAGACAGACAGACAGACAGACGGACAGCGTAGGCTTAGTAATAGGGTCCCGTTGGCACCCTTTGGGTACGGAACCCTAAAAAATGGACAGCAAACAGACTTAGCGCTAACCATAGATTTAGGAGCTACAGATAGAGTGCATAGAACACGAAAGTGAGGCCACCAAAGCAACTACAAAACAAAAAAGCGAATACAATCTCGCCTTATAACTACACAACTTTACACGCACACAGATGTATGTGCCCCTAGTGCCGCTCCTAGTTGTCACGCACACATAAAATGCTACCCGGCTTCACATCGTTTTTTGGCAAGACTACATCTGCCTACTTCTATTAATCTGTGGCGCTAACATACACGGACCGCATTTTGCAGTTTGGTTGCAGTCGACAGCACGCGACTGCACACGGACTGCATTTTGCAGTCGGAAGTGACAGCTCTATTGCAGTTGGTTGCAGTCGACGGCACGCGACTGCACACGGACTGCATTTTGCAGTCGGATGCGACTGCAAAATGCAGTGCGTGTATGGCGACACTTACTGGGTTGACCCGTCTCCACGAACCCAGTGTCCGGACTTAGTGAATCTGAATATCGACGCCGTGCCCGGACATCGTGTAAACCGCGCATAACTAAAAATGTTTTTTATCATTCCAGACAAGGTCCTCCATTGCCGGGTGTGACTCCAAATGGTAGAAGAGTGACCATCTGCAGAGGTGAGCATAATTTAGACTCAAAATACAATGCTCAAAATATAAACTTAATAAGCCGGTGCAAGAAGTTGATAATCCTCTTCCAACTCCAACTTCTTGTCTTGGAACCCGCACGATTTTAATCCAAGAAGGGATAGGAGGAGTTTTATCCCTACTTTGATAAATTCGTGCGGGTTCCAAGACAACTTAGCTTTTCCCCGGGACTCGTCGAGGGTCAAACCTTGGCGTCATCGTTGGACACCATTGTCGATCCTGGCTTACAGGAGTAAGGGTGCGTTTCCACTGACGCGGAGCTGGGCGGAGTGGAGTGGAGCGGACCGTGAATTGGCCAATCATAATGCTTGAAATCTCCACTCCGCTCTTGGCCCATCACAATTGACCAATCACAGTCCGCCGCTCCGCCCCACTCCGCCCAGCTCCGCGTCAGTGGAAACGCACCCTTACAGTGGTGGGAGTGTGTGGCGGGCCTAGTAAGCCGGAGCAAGTGAATAAATGGTAGGAAGGCCTCTGCCCTGTAGGATGAAATCCCCAACCCCGCTCCCTTCCCCTCGCTCCCCTCCCGCTCCCCTTCAGGTCAGCAGCGTGCGAATGATACCTTTGGTACAAGCATAGACTACGGTAACAAGGCGGGAGGTACCCTTGTTGGCCGCCCTAACCCCTAGACAAGACGCTTCGTCTACAAGCGTTTCTATAAATCGGTACGCTTCATGTATGGAAATTACAAGTCGATCAGTAGATCACGTGACTTATGTCATTTCCATACATGAAACGTAGCGTTTTGTAGAAACGCTTGTAGACGAAGCCATTTATCTAGGGGGGCTGGTTATATTAAAAAATAAATATTCCAAGGTGGGAGAGCCAAGCTGTAGCCAATTGACTGCAGCTCATAAACGGGCTGGCTCGACCGGGGTAGTACCCTCTCACAGAAGATCGGCGTAAAGCAACTATTACAGCTGCGTTTCATTCGATGAGTGAGAGAGCCGTAAGCCTACCCCCCCCCCCTCCCCCTCCCTCCATCCCACTCCCTTCCAGGTCGGCAATGTGCGAGCAATGCCTTTGGTATTGTAAGCATCTATAGGCTACGGTAACTGCTTAACATCAGGTGGGTCGTACGCTTTTTTTTACCGCTGTCCTATAAAAAAAAACAAAAAATTAATTCCACAAATGAATCCATCTAGCCGTTTCCACTATTCATTGATTTTAGGAGCATTTAGATTTTAGGATGCTTAGGGTAAAACCCCCAATTATTGGCACCGGTGGACCCAATTATTGTCCATACATATTTCTATGGGATTTCTTAGTTCAGCGGATAGAATAGTAGGTAGGTGAAAAACTGTGAAATTTATGACTTTTAACAAAAAAACACTGCTTCCATGTTTAGTTTTCTTATTTTTTAAAGATAACTTCAAAAGTGCCAATAATTGGGTGCCAATATTGGGTGCCGTTACCCTACGTAGATTAATTAATTTCAATAATTTCTCATCAGGTATCCACCCCAACTTGGACGCTCAGCAGATCACCGACACCCTGAAGATGGCGCTCATGATTGGAGACGTTCGCTTAACTGAGGAGAAGGAAGGTGTCGCCGGCGACATCTACATCCTGGACGCAGCTATACTCGGCCCCAGTTTGCTGGCCAAACTCTCTGCTGCTACTATTAAGAAGTTTATGATCTGTGTTCAGGTAACTACTTCACCAAGCCCAAGCCAAATAGGCGCACGGGTATCAATATCTGGCTCATTCTCAGTCTTTCCGTTTTATGCTGACCTTCGGTGTCAATAAAAAAAGGTTGATACCGAAGATCCACTTAAAATGGTCCGACTGATGAGTCATCTAATGATAATAAATCAATGATTCCGCGGTCCGTCTACAACGTAGTGGGCCTGGGCAATGCATGGAAACTTCTAGTAGTAGCTCCCACTACGTGGTGGAAGGTCCGCGGAATCAGTGACTAATTATCATTTGATATTTAAGGTTGGCACTCATCTATCAACTCGGCACCCAACCAGCACCGCCTCGTCGGTCGGCATCCACTAACTGAACCTGAAATAAGTGGACCACGCGCTGACCACGCGGCGTTCACTCGTTGACCACGCGCAGTCCACTGGTTTATTACGTGACGTTTATGGTGTAAAAGCAGCGTTCGCCCGCGGACCACCGGTCGATAACGAGTGGACGCCGAGCGGCGAGGCGGTGCTGGTCGGGTGCCGGGTTGATAGATGAGTGCCAACCTTTATACCCGTGCGCCTAGTTGGCTTTGTGGAGCAGTATAGCCTGTTAGCGTTTACTGCTGGACATTTCATTCATTCATTCATTTCATCAGTACTTCGCCACTTGTTCTTTGAACCTCCATAACAGATCTATGATCACACAAGTCAACCTAGTGTACTACACTTCATGATGTCGACTCGCATTCATTCCCACTTCCTACTAATATTATAAATGTGAAAGTGTGTGTGTGTATGTGAATGTTTTTCACCACGTATCTCCATAACTAATGAACCGATTTTAATGAAATTTGAAGCGTAGATAGTGAAGGCCCTGGAATAAGACATAAGCTAATCAAAAATCCACGCGGGTGAAAGGCCGGGCGGCTAATCAAAAATCCACGCGGGTGAAGCGGCGGGGCTCAGCTAGTAGATCCATATATCTACTGTTTCTTATCCAGCAATGGAATCTAGAATTTCCAGAACAAATTAGGTAGTCCATTTACACTGTTGCATTATAATAGGTAATAGGTCAAATTATGTTGGATAAATTTTCAGGAAGCTTACCCGATCAAACTGAAAGAAGTGCACATAATAAACACGTCGCCGCTGGTCGAGCGATTCGTGAACTTCGTCAAACCGTTCCTCAAGGAAAAGATCAGGAAAAGGGTGAGTAACATACAATATCTACTGTCTAAGTGGCTGTGCTTAAACAGCTTAGCAGTGCTGTGACAGCTCCGGTACCATTCTGGATAAATGGTAGTAAGTGATCACGGGGCAACTCACACAATGGCTGTTTTCACATTACACGGCACGGCACCGGCGACGGCATGGCGGCAGCTTTTTCATTGGTCAGTAACCCGTTGTCATTGGTTACTGACCAATGAAAACCCCGCAAATAGCTGTCACTGTGCCGTCGCCGGTGCCGGGCCGTGTAATCGAAAAACGGCCAATGAGTACCAGGGTGGATGCTCTGGCGGCAGGACCTACCACAGATGGTCCCTGACGCCTTGTAAGGGGTTGCCAGGTATAGTGTGTAAAGTTGGTAGGTTTGGCCACTTTGAGTTGATTGAGGGTCCTGTCAAAGTGGCTTAGAAGCTAAACAAATATTTTAGTTGCCCCTATTTTAAGTCTCTTAGAAGGTACACAATCAGTTGCCCACGTTTTAAGTCCAAGAGCTTAGTAAAACGTTGTTCCTGCTCTTAGCCTCGCCATACACGGACTGCTTGTATCTAAAGCCCGCCGACGGCTCGCGACAGCCCGTCGACTGCTTGACACCAAGCAGTGGGCGGGCTGCCGATGCGGTCGACTGCAACCAACTGCTCTAGAGCTGTTCGTTCCGACAGCTACAAGCAGTCCGTGTATGGCGAGGCTTAGAACAGGAACAAAGTTTTGCTGTCCTCTAGATAACAGTAAACCCTAAGAAGCTAAGAAATAAATATCCGAAATCCCTTAAAAGCAAACAGTTACTCATGTTTTGATCGTTCGCACATACGTATGCCACTTCCGAAATACTTTCGGAGTAGGAATATATACCATCCCTCAGCCGAAAGGTTTCCGTTCGTATTTTGGAGCAGCTCCATAGGACCTTAACCAATTTTTTTTTGTCGTGATGATGTTTAAACTGATTCCAGATCTACATTCACAAGGAGGTGAAGGACTTGTACAAGTACATACCTCAAGAGATGTTGCCCGAGGAGTATGGTGGTGACTGCGGCACCATGGCTGCGTTACAAGGTACCATATTATGAGGTTTCACAATTGGACTTAGGATTGTCAGCAATCTGTTAGTAGTGTTTCTTGCACAGAGTAAAGACTAAAGACAGAGGTGCCCTTATTAGATATATGTATGAAAAAAAACGTGGTCATTGTTTTTTCATTTTCATTGTTCTATCTACCGGTAAATAGTTGAACTACTCGCTTCGTTTTATGTCGATGTTAGTACTAGGCCGACCACTCGGCCGAGTTGCTTAGGGCCAGTCCCCTTAGTAATTGGTCCATGGTTTCTTGCCGAAAACATGCCAACCGCCAGGAATTTCCGATTTACAATGAATAATTCACGAAGATTATTAGAGACCAGTGGTTTCACGATGGACAATTGTTTAGATACTCAAGTCTCAATGGTTTCGCAATGGACAATAATTGTTGATGCCCAGTTTGTACGATGCCAGTTTTAACGATTTTAATCACTACATAGTATAAAACAAAGTCGCTTCCCGCTGTCTGTCTGTCTGTCCCTATGTATGCTTAGATCTTTAAAACTACGCAACGGATTTTGATGCAGTTTTTTTTAATAGATAGAGTGATCCAAGAGGAAGGTTTTAGTATAATTTGTCAAGTTTTCGTATACATTAGCTAAAATATAATGATATTTGTTGGAGGTGTCGGAAAAAAATAAGCCGTCTGGGAGCTTTCAACTAAAAAGCTGCTTAAACCCTTTGAGATATAACAAAATGATGTATCGTGGAATTGTGTATCTTATATAGGTTTACAGAAAAGTCCGCGATGGCATATGTCTATCTCTTAAGGATAACATACTATATCCATTTTAATACTTTCCACGCGGGCGAAGCCGCGGGCATCGGCTAGTTATTCATAAACGCAAGCTTACATGAATAAAAAAAATACTGAGTTTTGACTTTGATAATATTAGAGACCAGTGGTATCGCAATAGACAATTGTTAAGGGACTCGACGCCCTACCTGGTAGGGCTTACCAGTTAGGGGGCGTCCATAAATTACGTTAAGTGATTTTTGTGATTTTTCGACTCGAGTGAGATGTCGTGAGATTTTGCTCGACCCCCTCCCTCCCCCTCTAATCTCAGGTGAGATTTTTCAAAAGCCATATTCTAGTGGAGAAACATGTTTTATTTTATTTAACCCAGTTTTCTCGCAGTTTTACACTATTTCTTGCGGTGAAAAAAATAACGTAGGCTTTGGCTCGACCCCCCCTAAATGCCTCACGTAATTTATGGACGCCCCCTTACCAAGCTAACCGTTTGTTCGTACCTATGCCACTAGGCAATTAAAGAAACTTTTGAATTTAAAAAAAGTAAAAGGTGAGAGTCAAGCCAAGTTTAGAATTAGTCTTTATTTCCCTAGCTAATAATGCCCCATTGGATGCGTCCGAATCAGGTGCATGCCGCGCCCCAGCACTCAGTTTTGACGTCGAAACAGTGCTCAGCGAGGCATGCAAGGCTTGCCCACTACGCACCAATTGATAAGCATTTCTTTTTCACAGAGCAATGGAAATGCAAGCTTCAAGAGTACCGAGAGTGGTTCAAACGGCAAGACGCGATCATCGCCAACGAGTCCCTTCGACCCGGCAAGCCAACCAACTACGACGAGCTCTTCGGCATAGACGGGTCCTTCAGACAACTGTCCATTGATTGATTTGCAAGTCTGACGTCATTATAATAGACCAATAGGATTGTTAGGAAATCACGTCATTTTCCAATCACGTCATATGAGGCGTTCTTATTGGTTGTATTTTTCCTCGCTTATTACAGCATTCGTGGATACGGCTCAGGGGTCTATAATGAGCTCGAACAACGCTTCGCTAGTTTATGCGATGTTCCATCTAGAACACGGTAGTAGTCCGCTAAGTCAAGAAATATAATAATTACGTTTTTTATTTTACTCAAAAATGCTTATAATGTTGTCATTATTTTGCAAATTTTCTTCTAGCAAAGTCAACGTTGCTGCGCTGCAAATAAAGGCGCCATCAAATTTGTATGAGATTTCATATCGTATTGAGGAGCTCCTCGCTGTGCCAGCCGCCGCGCCCACGCGCACATGTTTTGGCGCCATCAAAAAAATTGCGGACGGGATTTTGCCGCCCGCAAATTTTTTGATGGTGCACCAGCGCGGGGGCTTGCACAGCGCCCCGGCACAAACAGTCGTGTTTTTAAATTAAGATGAGATGACATCATGATTATGTGATGACATGTAAGGTCATTTTTGAGTAAAGTACTATACAAGCCTTGGTCCGCAATGACTGTACTGCTGGCCACGCTGTTGATGGCCTCAAGCTACGCTCTCGGCCTTCAAGCTTGGCCATCATTGCAGCCCTTGCTGGCCGCGCTATAAAGGCCTCGACCTTCGGTCTCGGCCTTTATTTCAGCTTGTCCATCAAGGGCTGCAATGCTGACCACGCTGTGGAGGCCTCGAGCTGCGCTGCGCTGCGCTCTCGTCCATCAACACCGCTACACTCATTACAGACCGCGGCAGTAATGTACTATTATTTTACCGGTGTTATTGGTCGTGGTACGTTATTGCAAAATTTGTGCACTATAGTCTGACCGCTACCGCTGTGCCACTCCTTAGGTATGCGCGGGGAGGTGGGGAGTGGGCAACTAGGTATGCGCGGGGAATGCGTGGGGAGTTGGGGAGTGGATTCGCACCCCCCCGTTTCGCCGCTCGCGTACCTAAGGAGTGGCACAGCGGTAACGGTCAGACTATTAATTAATGAAGTTGACTCAATAGCCTAATTAAAAAATAGAATTATCCCTTGATTTGCACGTTACGTAGGAATTAAGTTTCGTTGCCTCACAATTACGGACGATGACGTCATAGTGTATAATTTATAGAATAGCTAGATTTTCAATGATATACCTACAAAGTTCTTTATATTTGTTGTAATTTTAAGAAGATGTATCTCTTGTCCTATAATTTTATTCAAAAACACTAAATCCATTTTATTTCCTTTTTAATAATCGCAGGTCAGGAATACTATATGTCAATAGCTGCATCTAAATGTAGTGAGCGGCGCGCCCGAGCAATCATTTTATGATAAGATGTCTCTGCAAAACTGATTGCTCAGGTGCCCTGCTCGCATCATCTTAAAGCACCCAATAACAGAAAGTAATTTGACTTTTTCAAACATAAGGGTGCGTTTCAACTGACGCGGAGCGGAGCTTAGCGGACCGTGAATTGGCCAATCGCAGTGCTCGCAATCTCCACTCCGCTCTTGGCCCATCACAATTGGCCAATCACAGTCCGCCGCTCCGCTCCATTCCGCCCAGCTCTGCTTCAAAGGAAACGCACCCTAATTCATGACAGGTAGTTTGTATTTTATAAAGGAACTTTTCAGTAAAGATCTTGTATGGTTGCCGCGGGATGCTGCTTATGTGATATTTTATATTTAGTTTATGACACTATTTTTATCTGAAATTACTCCACAATATACTCATTTAAAATAAATAGATGGTAAGTAACTGTAATAAATAAAGTTAAATCAATTTCCTTTGTTTTAAACTATAATTAAAAACCTCCTACCTTTTGCATTACGGCGTCCATTTTGGGAATAAAGAAGACCCATATAGAAGAGACGGACATTATTACTGTTCGTTCACAGTTATTTTACCTCTGACGTTCCTCATTTTATTTTTGTAAAACACAAAGTCAGCCTTTAAAGTAAATTCAAGCAAACGGGTGAACTTGAAAACATCGAATGATGGTGGAGAAAAGTGCGAAATCAAGACGAAACTGCTCCAGGAAGACCAGGAGAGAGGCGCCAGACGACGAACCCGGTCCTAAGAGAAAGAACATTGACAAAGGCCAAACATCACCTCCAAATGTGACCAAAGATAGAATCAGTGGAACTAATAAGGCTAAGGCCCCATCTACGCGCTGCGCTGCGTTGCGCTGCGTCGTCGCAAGATTTTGTACTGGCACGTCACCCTCCCCGCTTCGTCTCTCGCCCGCTGACACCTGCGACGACGCAGCGCAGCGCAGCGCGTAGATGGGGCCCGACGCTAAGCGGGGGGTCCACAGCTCTGAGTCCACTGGAGATCGTTCCGAACACACACATGATTTGATTTGATTTGAAGAAATTAGTTCTGATGACAATACAAAAGAATATCAGTAATATTTTTATTTAATTTCTTTAATAATATTTTGTTTTTTTGTTAATTATTGAAGATTTTTCACACCCGCTATCATTTCCTACCTTTACAACAGACAGAACAGATTTTGATACTTGGCCTAACCTAAGCAAAAAAAATATCCACAAAATAAAACTATTTTTTTAATAAAAAAATATATTATTAATTTACTGACATTATTCTGAACTTAATCCTAACAGCCCTGGAATAAATCCTGGGCTGCTATTACGAATCCGGTACGAAAGCAATAATCCGTTTCGTTCGGGATTCGAAATTCGAATTTTGACACATTCCTAATGTAAATTAGTGTCAAAATCACGAACGAACAAAGCATAATGTACTGGTTCGTAATAGCCGCTCGACCCTTTAGTCGAAGATACTGGTGTTGGTGTCGAAGCTGCTGATGATGTTCATCTCCTCAGGAGTCAGCTGGAAGTCAAAGACATCAATGTTCTCCTCGAGGCGCCTCAGTTTCGTGGACTTTGGAATGGGGATGAGGTCGCGGTCGATCTGAAATAATAATAATAATAACATTTATAGCGGCAATAGACGTCCGTCAGTCTGAAGGTAGGAGTTCGATGCAAGCGGCAGACAGCAGACGTCAGTCGGTCTCATAAGGTAGGAGTTCGTAACAAGCGGCAGACAGCAGACATCAGTCGATCTCATAGAAATTGTAATGCCGTCTGCCGTCGCGGCACATGTCATCGCCACAATTTGTATGAGACCGACTGACGTCTGCTGTTTGCAACGAACTCGTACCCTGATCCGACAAACGGAAGGCACTCGTCCCATACATTTGTTAATATGCAATACATCCGATCTCTGTCCCGACAATCGGGTCGGACGTTTAGGTCCACCGCAAACATGCTACTTTTAGCATCGGCGATCGATGATTTAGACGCTTTTTAGTAGCTAATGCATAAGATAATGCAGCGACCAGTCGCAAAATCGATGAGAAGAGCCGGCAAGAAACTCAAAACTTCAAACAGCAACGCTATGTGAGCAGGCAGGCATAGTGATGGGATATTCTCGAAAATTCTCACGAGTAAGTTTCCGTAAGTTTCCGAGAGTGAGAATGTTCTCGAGAACATCCCATCACTAGGCAGGCATTAACACATTGTGAATAACAATATATATATTTTTGAAATGTGCTCATCAAGCTCTTTCATTTGATACCCCACACGGTTTCATTAAAAAATTGTTTTTTTTTAGTTCGTGACATTATGTCCTCTAGAAGGCGCCATATGCAATTTTATGTGAGGTCACATAGCCTATAACCAGCGCGCCATTAAGCCGCTTCTAACGATACCTCATTTGTCAAATTACGACAAGTCGTTTGGAAGTTAGGTGGGAACAGATGCACATACATACATACATACATACATACATACATACATACATACATACATACATACCGGTCAAAATCATAACCCTCCGCCGTAGTCGGGTAATAACAAAATACTTACCAAATACCGCAGTACAACTTGCGTCACCGACTTGCCGTACTTCGCAGCGATGCTCAGCATCTTAGGGTCATTGACCCCTGGCCTGCTAGGGCCGTCCCTTACCACGAAGAAGCCCAATGGACTGTAGGCCATCACATGGATACCTCGCTCGTGGAGCTCGCTGATCAATTTCTCTTGGGTTTTGGATGGGTGGACCTGTGAAAAGCGAAAGCCAATTGACTGCAGCTCAAATATGGACTGGCTCGACCGGGACAGTACCACCCTCTCACAGAAGATCGTCGTAAAGGAGCTATTACCGCTGCGTTCTGTACGATGAGTGTGAAAGTTTTAGTTCATGACATTGTTCTCTAGAGGGCGCCATATTCAATTTACCAAAGATACCTCATTTGTTAAATATGATAAGTGGTTTGGGTGTTCAACAGATGAACATAAAAAAGTCAGTTTAAAAACTAAAACCCGACTAGTGAAAAATCGCGCTCTAAACAGTATGAATCAAGAAAATATTCTCATCTAGAGGATAGCCGTGGTTTGTTTTTTTTTTTTTTAGTTCATGGCATTATGTCCTCTAGAGGGCGCCATATGCAATTTTATGTGACGTCACATAGCCTATAACCAGCGCGCCATTAAGCCGCTTCAAACGATACCTCATTTGTCAAATTACGACAAGTAGTTTGGAAGTTAGGTGGGGACAGATGCACATACATACATACCGGTCAAAATCATAACCCTCCGCCGTAGTCGGGTAAATACATACACATACATGTGTACGTACAGTTATAACCAAAACCCTCGGCCGTAAAAATACAAAAAAATACATACCAACATTACCTATTAGTTAAACGACAGTTAAGGAAAATTACCTACACTTTAGGTACCTAACCTACAAGAGAAGATGCCAATAAAAAACAAACCAGAAAAACAGGTCATACAATAGTAGGTAATAATAAAATG
This sequence comes from Drymonia ruficornis, assembly GCA_947859195.1. Taxonomy (NCBI): domain Eukaryota; kingdom Metazoa; phylum Arthropoda; class Insecta; order Lepidoptera; family Notodontidae; genus Drymonia; species Drymonia ruficornis. The sequence continues at coordinate 7,843,111 of OX401924.1, forward strand.
AATCTGGAAATATCAGTCTGTTGTAAATAAAAATAAACAGGTGCTAATTCTGATAGTAGGTATACAAACTAACTTAATAAACTAAATGAAATTGTCGTTTGGTTAAAGCCAACTGGTCAGAGTTATTCAAGCCGCCCGCTCTGACAAGGCTTAACGACCCTGCCTAGAAGAAAACAGCCGGAACCGACTTTTTAAGTGCCCTCCGAAGCACGGAGACGCTCAAATTTTAAAATTCCTCTAAATGGTCACCCATCTCTGACTGACCTTGGCAAGCGTTGCTTAACCTCTGATCGTTTACGGATCAGTGATTGCAGCGGGCTATGAGTTTATAACAAGCTATGACAAACCAAGGTCGCCGACATAGCCCTACGAGTTAGTAGGCTGAAGTGGCAGTGGGCGGGGAACATAGCCCGAAGAACTGATCGCCGATGGGGCAGAAAGGTTCTTGAGTGGCGACCACGTACTGGAAGACGCAACGTGGGTAGGCCCCCCACAAGGTGGACCCACGACCTAGTGAAGGTCGCGGGAAACCGCTGGATGCAAGTGGCACAGGAAAGGTCGTTGTGGAAAACCTTGGGTGAGGCCTATGTCCAACAGTTGAGGTCTTTTGGCTGACATGATGATGATGAGTTTATGGTGAAGTTAAAGAACACGTTTGCACTCATCCGCGACTATTTAAAGTGGTCCTTACCCATGGATCAGTTACTAAGGGGACTGGCCCTAAGCAAGTCGGCCAAGTGGTCGGCCTAGTACTAACATCGACATAAAACGAAGCGAGTAGTTCAACTATTTACCGGTAAATAGTAAAATGAAAATGAAAAAACAATGACCACGTTTTGTTTCATACAAATATCTAATAAGGGCACCTCTTTTTTTAGTCTTTACTCTGTGGTCCTTACCTCAACTTGGTTGATGACTGGCACGATTTTGCTATTAGCAATGATTCTATCAATCTGAGCGGTGTTGAAGTTGGAGACGCCGATGGATCTGGCCAGGCCAAGTCTCTTGGCCTCCTCCATGCCTTGCCAAGTCTCCAAGTAGTCGATGTTAAGAGGGGAGCCGTCAGCCTGGAACAAAATATCGTTTATAATTAGCCATGACAGGTTTGAAATAAGAACAGGGGGCTTACCACGACCTCTTATCGTGATTCAATTACAGGAACGTTTTAACGTTTCAGCGACTTTTTGTGCAATGACGTACCTTATTTTCATGACAATAAGAAACGTCATTGCACAAATGGCCGCTGAAACGTTAAAACAAAACTGCTATAAGAGGTGGTGGTAAGCCCCCTGGGGGCTTACCACGACCTCTTATCGCGATTCAATTACAGGAACGTTTTAACGTTTCAGCGACTTTTTGTGCAATGACGTACCTTATTGTCATGACAATAAGGTACGTCATTGCACAAAAAGTCGCTGAAACGTTAAAACAAAACTGCTATAAGAGGTGGTGGTAAGCCCCCAGAATCGCCAACAATTTGGTTAGGACTAATGTTAACCAATCAGTGTCCCATCACTGGACAAAGGCCTACTTCTCCATCTGCCTTCCTCACTCACTCACGCTCACTTATATACCGAGTGTTTCCAAATGCTAGATAATAATAAGGCCGTGGGCTCCTATTAAATGCCATCGGCCGCTTACAGCGTCACGCGTTCGCCGCGTCACAATTTTACTATAGTGACGTCGGCGTGTGATGGAGACCACAACAATAAATTTCTAAAGAAAGCATTGTAACGCGGCGTACGCGTGACGCTGTAAGCGGCCGGGCATTTAATATGAGACCACGGCCTTTTACGGTAGCTGATATGTAGATGCTTTTTGAAGACTGACTGCTTAACTTTCGTGTCGCGGCCTTAGAACACATTAAATGGCGTAGAAACCACACACACTGTATTAAGGAGTAGCAGATTAGTGCAAACCACGGGGACCTCGAGAAACCTTCCCCTCGACTCTGTCCGCAGCCTTGCATTAGGAGCGAGCAGCCTAGACCTAGGCGGCCGTGACAAGAATGATAGTGTTTATTTCTTGTCAGGCTTAATGATAGTGATTTTTCCTTGTCACTCTCATTTATGGGGCTATGCACACGGGCAACTTTTGCGGCAACTCGCAGTTTTCATAAAAAAATATCGCTGCAACTGGCAACTGTTGCCGAGAAACCATTAAAAAGTTGATAGTTTCGGCAACTAAGTTGCTAGTTTCTTCAACTAAAGTTGCTCCGTGTGCATAGCCTCTTATAGTATTTTTTCTTGTAACGCTCAATGAATATTTTTTTTCTTGTGACGCTTATTTATACCTACTATTTTTTCTTGTCATGCGCAATGACAGTGTTTTTTTCTTGTCACGCTTATTTATAGTTATTTTTCTTATCACGCTCAATGACAGTGATTTTGTCTTGTCACGGCCGGCTGTGCTACTAGTACAGGTATACTTACAGTGGTCGCCGTAGGATTATGAATCAGGTACAAGTCAACGTACTGCAGGCCCAGTTTTCTGAGAGACTCCCGGAGAGCTGGCACCACTTGGTTGCGAGCGTGCTTGTCGTTCCATAGCTGAGGTGAAATATTGACATTATCGCCTTCGTTCTTATACCTAAGGGCCACCGCTGACATGCTACTTTTTGCATCGGCTAACGAAATCGCTTTTAGAATCGGAGCAGTCGCTGCGTCCGAACGCAGAGAGTAGCAAAATCGCCGATCGCCGATGCATAAAGTAGCATGTCTACGGTGTCCCTAAAATAATAATCTTAGCCCTTTTTAATGTCCCACTCTAGGGCACGAGCATCACCTCAATGCGAGGGGGATTTAGGCCATACTCCACCACGCTGACTCAGTGCGGGTTAGTGCATTTCACATGTCTTTCGAAAATTTGTTACATTTTATGAGACATGCGCGATCGTTGCATAGCATACACTACTAATATTCAAGAAAATTTTACATAAGTACCTAGTTTTTTTTTATAGGACTACAGTGGCAAGAAAACGTACGGCCCGTCTGATGTTAAGCAGTAACCGTAGCCTATAGATGCCTATAGTTTCTTACAATTTTGTAAAATTGACGCGAGAAAAATATTTGAAAAGAAGTGTTCAAGCAATCCAATTTTTATACCATTTAATACTATCGATAGTGATTCAAACCCAAGTACTATTTCGTTCTTTTGAAACATGCTGTGCAGTCCTTACCATGGACTAATTACTAAGGGGACTGACCCTAAGCAACTCGGCCGAGTGGTCGGCCTAGTACTAACATCGACATAAAACGAAGCGAGTAGTTCAACTATTTACCGGTAGATAGAACAATGAAAATGAAAAAACAATGACCACGTTTTTTTCATACATATATCTAATAAGGGCACCTCTTTCTTTAGTCTTTACTATGTGGTCCTTACCTTAGTAGTGATAAACAACTCCTCCCTCGTCACCAGGCCCTTCTTGATGACGTCAGCGATGCCCTTGCCAACCTCCTCCTCGTTGCCATAGAGCGCGGCTGTGTCGATGTGTCTGTACCCACTCTCGACCGCCCAGTTCACTGCTTGGCGGATCTTTGGTATGTCATCCTGGAAATGTACTGGTTAGTAGGGTGCCAAAAGAGGAGCCAAGATAATAGAGCCAAGCTGTAGCCAATTGACTGCAGCTCATATACGGTCTGGCTCGACTGGGGTAGTACCACTCTCTTACAGTAAATCGGCGTTAAATAGCTATAACTATGAGTGAGACAGCCGGAACATGAGTCGGAAGAGGGCGCCCAAGAAGAACTTTTCACGACCAGATTTAATGATCTTTTCCAGGAAGGTCAAGTCCGTAGCACTTAAACTGACGGCAGTGCATGATAAGATGTGTGAATCTGGATGAAGCAAAAGAAGTGTCTCAAAATTGTTGCATGTGGCATCAGTTGTTTAAAGAGCTTACGAGAAAGCTGTAGTTATTCAGCTCAGGCTGGAATTTTATTGCCAGTGAGACCGTTATATTGGTTTGTACTGTACAGAAGGGCTAGGCAAGTGGCTGACGTCTACAAGCGTTCATTCAAATCGCTACGCTTCATCTATGGAAATGACATAAGTGACGTGATCTCAAGCGTGATGTTCATAGCGACTTGTTGTTGATTTACATAGCGACGTTTGACATTTCCATACATTGTGAAATTTATTCTATTCTATTCGATTAGCGTTCATGCCACTTGGCTAGCCCTTCTGAACTGATCCGCCGACGGTATTTTCCTAAATGTAGGGGGAGAAGCTTAGTTAATTGCTGTGTCCAGATGGTTCGCATGCCACACGAGGCAGCTTTGCCTCGCTTAGTTTGACAAGGCGCGCACGAACCAAATGCTCGCCCTGCCTTACCCGTGTACTGTCATTTGCCTCGCCTAGTTTGACCTAGTCATGAGACATAACGATAATGTTATACCCTCGGGTATGCCCTTATCTGGCTAGAGTGTAGGTTGGCTCGCCCGAGCATGCGACTGAGGCTGCCGCATGCGAGCCTTCTGGATCTCGCTACCGAATAGGTACTTACTAATCCATAAGTGCCCAGGGCAAGAACTGGGATGACGTTGCCATCGTTCAGTTGTTTCACGGGCGCTTTGCTCGGAGACGCATTGATTGCCTGAAAAAAAATATTAAATAAGTATCTATGGACTTGATTATATTGGTGGTGGAGCTAAGCTGTAGCCAATTGACTGCAGCTCATCATGGCTCGACCGGGGTAGTACCACCCTCGCATAGATCGGCGTAAAGTAGCTATCAGCTGTAGCAGCTGCGTTTCGTACGATAAGCGAGAGAGCTGGATAATTTATTTATTTCTATAGATATTTTATTTTATTTATTTATATATATATCTTCAATATGTGCCCAAACCAGTCTTATTATAGTAAAGACAGGCCACGGATCTTCAAGCGAATGAACTGCCAAGCCGGTTGTAATTTACATAATATTCATCTAAAAAAAACCGGCCAAGTGCATGTTCGGTCATGTACATTGAAGGGTTCCGTTGCCATTTCAATAACGAGACCTCACATCTACATAATATTAAGTCGTGATATACAGGAGACAAATATGTGTATTGCGGCTGATTTCTGACTGTGGCTACTAAGTTTTTTAAGAAACAACGGGGAATTGCTCATGAATTAGTGAACAATCCGTTGTAATCATTTGCGTAAACTTTTTAATTTATAGATTTTTCTACATAGCCATAGTACATACAAGCTTAGTCTGGGACCATACATTAGGTGTAAGTCTGGCGATATTAATTAATTTATTGATTTATATAAAAAATACTTACGACAAAGGCGGCAAGAAGCACCGATGTGGCCAGCAGAGTCTTCATGTTGTATGTGTGACGGTCACCTCACAACTGGTGCTAAAAACACACAGGCGCCAAGCTTTGAGCTTGCTCCGATAATGACTTTAATTTGTTTTACACCTCACGATACGATCGCGACACGATTTGAATAAATATTGCACACAATAATGAACTCTTATTAGACTGACACGAGGAAGCGTAGGTATTGAAGGAATTGATACCTAGGTCAATGGTAATACCTAAATAAAAAAGAATCTACGTGTGAATGTATGTGTGTGTGTGTGAATATATGTATTTGTGGTAGGAATACCTATAATAATAATAAATATCCTGGGACATTCTTTTTACACACGGCTACCTGATCCCAAACTAAGCAGAGCTTGTACTATGAAAACCAGATAACTGATATGACTACATATTATACTAGGTACTTTTTGTTTGTAAATACATACTTCATATACATAATTACGCCCAGACTCGGGACATACATACAGTCATGATGATGCACACAAATGAATGTCCCGGGTAGAAATCAAACCTACGACCAGCGGCGTCATAGGCGGCATCATACCAACCACGCCAACGGGCCCGTCAAATATAGGTAGTCTATAATGTCCTGGACTAAGAAGACCAGTAGTACCATGGAAGAGTTTATCTCTTGTTATCCATACCTATATATTTTATCTCTTGTTTTCCATATCGAATATTTATATTAAACTCTCCACGATCGAACTGGATCTTACAGCTTTAAGTAGATACCTACCTATATTTGTAAAAATAATTATAAAAGTGCCTGTTTATGACGAATAGGCGAACACGAAAACTGTCGTAAATAACTTAAGACGGAATAACGACAAAGTTTAATAAAGTAATTTGTATTTTTAAGTGATTGGTGGTTAATAATACACATTAAAATTTTCATACCCAATATAGGAAGTGAACGGCGACTCTGAGTTTCCTTATATTTCTGCACACAAAGCTAATCTTTATTCATTATTCCGTGCTCACACGTAGCGTAGCAAATTTATTTGAATGCAACCAAAGATGTAATAAATATTTAAATGCGACTCGCTCTGTCTTACTGCCCCATGTCGGCAACGTGCGAGCGATGCCTTTGGTATTGCCAGCATCTATAGGCTACGGTAGCTGCTTAACACAGGCGGACCAAACACTTTTTTACCACCTTAGTCTCATAAAAAACAACAAATATTTTAATTATATAGTGTGTTTTTATAGAATTTTATTTATAGTTGCTATTTGATAGGTACGTTTTAAACTGCGTGAAGCCATTTTTAAGGTTAGAAAAAAGGCAGGGATGGAACAGGATAATATAGATGCGATATAGATTTAAAAGGTGAGTCACAAAAATCGTGCCGTCTAAATAAATAATTGTTATAATTCTCTGTTCTAGTCAAACCGGTTGGTTGGCAGTTGGCAATCACAACAATGAAGGAAGATGAGCATTCTATACGTACAACCACCAAGCCAACTAGACACTCGAGTATAAATATCAAATGATAATAAGTAATTGATTCCGCGGACCGTCCACAACGTAGTGAGCCTGGGCCATTGCCTGGACACTCCTGTAGCAGTAGCTCCCACTACGTGGTGGAAGGACCGCGGAATCATTGACTTATTATCATTTGATATTTATACCCGAGTGTCTAGTTGGCTTGGTGGATTAATACATCTAGACAAGCTCAGAAATTCGGCAAAACAATAATACCTATTCATTAATGAATACATAACATTTTTTGAAAATTAACTTTGACGCCGTCATTGCTTAATTAAAATTCTTATTGAGGTATTTCCTATGAATAATTATCTTTTGATTGTTAGATAAACCTTTGTTTAAACATATATGGGTATTTACCCGCTGTATAGGTATCTAAAGATAAAAAAATCTTATACATATATTAATAGGTATGTAAATAAGTATTTTTTCGCAACCTTAAGTCTTTTGATAAACAGAATTCGTACCTAAGCCGTATTTGATCGTCATATTGAAACGCCATCTCAGGAATCACTGTTTGCCCTCCAAGTTCGAAAACAAGGTAGTAGGTAGAAATGTATAGGTGCCTTCGTTCCAGTCGTTACCTCAATTCTGAGGATCGTGACGATTATGTACAAAATACTCTTCTTCTGGAAGGCAATTTTCCTCTACCGGGTTCTTCGCCCGCGACGTGTAGGTACCTATGTGCAGTTGGAGATCAGTGATCTGCGTCAGATCAGATATTTAGGTAGGTATCTGTAGGTATTTCAAAAGTCTGAATTAATAATTGACGTAGGTACCTATACTATACGTAATCCTATCAGATTTTCTATGTTACGGGCCTTTGAATATTTGCGATAACACATCAAATGGCCCAGAAATTAGTAACCTGTAATAAAGAGTGGTAGATGGGGAGCCGTAGAAGGATTTTCTGGATTTACTCGAGCGCGTCAGATTAAGATAGGGGAGATAAGATTGATAAGAACCTCCAACCAGTATGAGCCCTAATATTGGTGGGTACGCTCAGGGGAACCAAAAAAAATAGACCATCTTAAAATACTCGAACTCGCCAGATTAAGATAAGGGGGATTCATTACTAGCTAAGAAGTGTCAAAAGTGTCAATTTTGCTAATTTGATCGTCAGTCTAAGAAATGGTAGCCTCTGCAAGTTTCATTTTTTCACCCCCTCTGTTTTTTTTTTATAGGACTGTGGTGGCAAAAACGCGTACGGCCCGCCTAATTTTGATCAGTTACCAAAGTTTAAACATTTTTTTTAATATAAACTTATTAAGTTTATATAAAAAAAAATCATGTAGACGCTTCCCGCTGAAAGTGGAAACATCTAGAACAATGTATTCTTCCTATCATCTAATCTACCGAATCTAAGAGGTTTGGACGACGCTGGAGTAATTTGCACGCTGGGCTCCCGGTGCATAGCAGCTAATATTGTTTGATACCTTTTATTTTGTTTTTTATAATTTCTTACCTACCTTTACATGTCTTTAGACATGTGAAATCCACCAACCCGCACTGGGCCAGCGTGGTGGATTATGGCCTGAATCCCCCTCGCATTGAGGGGAGGCCCGTGCCCAGCAGTGGGACGTTAAAAGGGCTAAATTATTATTATTAATTATTACCTACCTTATACATAGATACACGAGAAGGATACACGACGACACTGGCCACTAGTATTATTTCGCACTTCTGAAACCCCCTGTGATTACAATTTTCAGTCTGAAGTGGGTATGGTCATAGTGTCATGGGTGCGGGAGCATGACCCCCCCCCCCCACACTACGCCTGCTAGAACTGGACTGCTCCCCAATTATTTTAGTAAAAAATCGAAAAGATTAATATGCGGCTGGCCAAAAGCAAAAAGTTCATGATCAAATCTAGGTACCTACCTACACATCGATCTTAAAAAAATCTGAAATTCACAAAGAAATTGTAATAACTAGAATCGGCCTACATAGGTACCTAACTACTCCCGATTCTGGAAATTTCCAATTCTATAAACGTAAAATTGTGGAAATCTACTATTGTGCGCTGAGAGCCATCAGACGCGAGGTGTGAGTCATTAATAATAATAATACATATTGGGATTTACCAATACCTACTACAATATTATCATCAGCACTTAAGCAGGTTCACTATCTTGATTGATGATGGTGACGAACCAATAGGTATACGTAAATCATCAAGGAAAATTATCCTTAAAAACTTGCTTCTTCGTGCATGCTGTGGTCAAAATAATGAATAATAAATAATTCTATATCCTTTGTACCTATACTTAGTATTCCACGAAGTCACTATTTGCGTTTGTTTGTCCACTTAGTTCTTCTAAATGATTTTGATACTGTTCTATCCTATCCTATCCTACTTGCTACTAATATTATAAATGCGAAAGCTTGTGCGTGCGAATGTACAAAACCGATTTTAATTAAATTTGAAATGTAGATAGTGTAGGCTCTGGAATAAGACATAGGCTAATCTTACAAACCAATTTCCACGCGGGCGAAGCTGCGGGGCACAGCTTGTCTAACTATAATCACAGATTAGATAGTTATAGGTACCTATGTTTAACTATAATTAAGATAATTTCTTCCGAAAGATTTTTTATGTGTTGCTGGCCATTGGTTAGCAGTTCTGGTCGATAATAATTATGCCGACCGCCGAAATAATTTGTCAAATAATTTGTATTTTTGACATTTAAGAATGTCAAAGAAGAAAAATCTTATTGCGGAACCATAACGTGTAGCAGTAAGGGCTATTTAATTTTGATAAAATTCCTAAAATGGGTAACCAGTGATACAAATTAACAATTTTATGAGACCAATCGTATCACTAAAGTTCGGAGTTCACCTTCAACTTTTATAAACTGCTTACATGAATAAAACAAGTGATTTATAAACATCAATATTTATTTATTTGTAAAATTAAATAATATTTACTTAATTAAATGCCACGGTTGTGTAATTGTTGGCCCATGGTTGGCCCACATCATTTGTTGGCAGCAATATAGTAACTAACATAAGAAATTATTTATCTGCTGCTGGGAAATCCCTCCGACGTGCTGAAGATGGCCACCGAGGAGGTTTAGTGGCCAACAATCCCTCATACCCTAGACCTCTCCCCAAGATGTCTGGGCATCTTTCTAGGATTCCCCCCCCCCCAAAAAGGTAGGTATGTTAACTGTAGGTATTGCACAATACTATGAAACTTAACTTGAGAGGTAGGGACACTAAGCACTAAAGTCATTAGTTTTCCAGGCGAGTAGTCAGCCAACTTTTTATCAAGTTTAAACCAGTTTTGTGTCGCGTTTAAGCCATGGTGCTACTTTGGCTACAAATTAGGGTAAGCCCGCGTCGGGCGTTGGGTTGCGTCGTCTCGACGGATCAACGCATTGTATCACCAGCGCATCCCTCTCCCCCTCTTCGTCTCTCGACGACCCGTTGAACCGCTGCGACGACGCACCGCAACGCACTAATGGGGCCTCACCCTTACGGCTAAAATAAAGGTGACAAGACAAAAAAGTGCTATCTTGCTCTAGAATTACGACGATGAAGTCGTGTCCACAATTGCACAGAATATGACTAAAGTTGTACAATTTTGACGGATTTCTAAGTCTATCAATGACAACGGCAAATTGATATTGGATATTGCTAACCACTTTTAGGGCCTCCGCAGACTAGCTACTTTTAGTATCGGCGACCGGCGATTTTGTGACGTATCGATGCTGCGTCGCGTTTCTTCGAGCGCGCACGAGCGAGACGCAGCATCAAAATCGCCGATCGCCGATGCTAAAAGTAGCTAGTCTGCGGAGGCCCTTAACCATAGATTTATATAAGTTACGCGCGTGTGCCTCGAACATTATTATATGCTTTGAACTTCCGTAAAATTAGTAGACTCATGGCTATGAAGAGAACACAGAGTAAAAAGTGGTTGATTCATGTTTTTTTACTTTTCTTATATTTATAAGCACCCACAGGTTTTCTAAAAGCCGGTGCCTGTTTGTATATCTAGAAAGGGAAGTTAGGATATCCCGCCCAGTCTTTCATGTCAATGACCCTGATGTCTTTGTTGAAGCTGCTGATAGTGGCCACCTCGTCCTCAGTCAGCTGGAAGGTGAAGAGGTCAATGTTCTGGGCTATGCGATCCTTGTTCGTAGACTTCGGTATAGGGATCAGTCCCCTGTCGACCTGTTGGAAAGAACATTAATATTAGCCCTTTTTAACGTCCCACTCCTGGGCACAGGGGGCTTACCACGAACTCTTATTGCGATTCAATTACAGGAACGTTTTAAAGATTCAATGTCTTTTTGTGCAATGACGTACCTTATTGTCATGACAATAAGAAACGTCATTGCAAAAATGGCCGCTGAAACGTTAAAACAAAACTGCTATAAGAGGTGATGGTAAGCCCCCAGGCCTCCCTTCAATGCGAGGGGGATTCAGGAGATAATCCTCCAGCCTGTCCCAGTGCGCGTTGGTGGATTTCACATGACTTTCGATAATTGATTAGATTTTCTAAGACATGCAGGTTTCCTCACGATGTTTTCCTTCTAAAGCAAGTGATAATCATTATTAAAGTTATGATTCGCACATAGATTTCGAAAAATCCAGATGTGCGAGCCGGGGTTTGAACCCTGGACTTTGAGCCCACAAGACGCGTGCCTAACCAATCGGCTATCAACGCTTCTGTTGGAAGAATAGATAATGTTATCTTATTTCTTTTACATAACTAACGCGGCAAACCAGCTTACGGCCCGTAGCCTATAGATGCTTATAATCTACCAAAGGCATCGCTTGGGAGGGGGGGAGGTGTTTAGGCTTCCGGCTCTCTCACTCATCGTACGAAACGCAAATAAAATAGCTACTTTACGCCGATTCATATTTCGAGATGAAAATATCTGAATAAACATATTTTCTGCATTAACACAGGGGGGTTACTCCGAAATACGTCGCTGACGGATCGTCCGAAGTACGGATTCGATTTACGATCAAAACAATGTCAAATCGTAGAGAAAAACGAAATGGCAAATCACGACAATCCGTCAGCCGAAACGTTAGGTTCGTATTTCGGAGTAGGCCAGCAGGACAAAAAGACTACCTACATTAAAAATACGTAACAAAAATCCAACGAAAAGAACCATGAACCATGATCCGACCAAAAGAAGCATGAAAGTAAAGTAAATGCGGTGGAAATGCGCTCCTTACGAAGTATGTGTGGAGTCACCATTGCTGACCGTATAAGGAATAGTGTGATAAGAGAGAGATGCAAGCTGAAGGATGATGTGGTGACTAAGATCGAAAAGAGTATGCTAAGATGGTTTGGTCACGTAGAGAGGATGAGTGAAAGTCGATTGACGAAAGAGATATACGGAGCGAAAGTGAGTGGATGCGTCGGAAGAGGGCGCCCAAGGCGAACTTTTCACGACCAGATTAATGGTCTCTTCCAGAAAGGTCAAGTCCGTAGCACCCTCAACCGACGGCAGTGCATGAGAAGATGTATGAATGTGGATGAAGCAAAAGAGGTGTGCCAAAATCGTAGCATGTGGCTATCTATAGTCTCTACCTACCCCCTTGGGATACAGGCGTGAGTATATGTATGTATGTATGTAAAAATCCAACGAGCGAGCGTATTTATTACTCCACCAAGCCAACTAGGCGCACGGTATTAATATCTAATTTATAATAATAAGTCAATGATTCCGCGGTCCGACCACAACGTAGTGGGAGCTACTGCCACAGGAGTGCCCAGGCATTGGCCCAGGCTCGCTACGTTATGGACGGACCGCGGAATCATTGACTTATTATCATTTGATATTTATACCCGTGCGCCAAGTTGGCTTGGTGGAGAAATAGAAATTGTGTCTACCGTAGAAGTTGATAAAGTTTGTTTTAATTATAGTCTGCAGTCGTTTGTCCCATTTGCTATCAACGAAGACGGACTGAATTTAATCAAATTTTAATAGTTCACGTTCTAATTTCACAAGATTAACTTGACATTTCAATGTTCTATACGTTGTGGTTTATACGTAATTTTTTTGCGAATTATCAGAATTAGAATAGTAACCTTGAAATGTGGACGTGCTTTGTAAATCTAATCAATTTTTTTGCTGATTACGTAAATAATGTTTTGCCACTACCTGACAGTGAATACACCGTAACGTCCGCGTAAACTCTAACACCAGTAGTTATAACCACCATCCATATGTCTCACATGCCGCGCGAGGCAGCTTTGCCTCGCTTAGTTTGACAGGGCGCACCCGAGCCAAATGCTCGCCCTGCCTCACCCTAGCGTTAGTTAGTAGTAGTAGTTAGTTAATAATTTGCCTTGCCTAGTTTGGCCTAATCATGTGAGAGAACGTATGAATGACAGAATGTAACTATGTAACTGATTGCTCGGCTATACCCTTCTCTGTCTAGAGTGTAGGTTGGCTCGCCTTTTGGCTCACCCGAGCATGTGACGGAGGCTGCCGCGTGGTCCGCGCGCGGCATGTGAGCGCGCAGCCTCGCGCGGCATGCGGCAGATATAGGCGTAACCAGTGGTTAACTACTGTTGGATGAATATTGACGCTTCTTCTTTATATCGTATGGTTAGTGGCCAACCTGGTGTCAGAGTTGTTCAAGCCGCCCGAAGGCCTCTGACAAGGCTTAACGACTGCTGCCTAGATGACAACAACCGGGACCGACTTTTTACGTGCCCTCCGAAGCACTGAGACGCTCAGTTCAAATGCCAGTAAATGGTCACCCATCTCTGACTGACCTTGCCAAGCGTTGCTTATTCTCCGATCGTTTGCCGATCAGTTATTGGCGCTGGCTATGAGCTCCATTGGCGCTAATCGGCCTGCCCCCTAGACAAGTGGCATGAACGCTAATCGAATAGAATAGTCTTCACAATGTATGGAAATGTCAAACGTCGCTATGTAGATCAACAACAAGTTGCTATGTGTAGATCACGTGACTTATGTCATTTCCATACATGAATCGTACAGTCCGTTTACAGTTATTTTACCTCTGGCATGAACCTTATTTATTTATTTTTGAAAAATGTAGTTTATATTATGTTTTTATAAGTCATGTAGTCTGTAGAATAAAGCTTAAGTTGTGTGTGTTTTTGTTACCTACCTTTTATAATTTAATTTTACTTTAATTTTATTTATATTAATTTTATTTTTTTACTTTTCATTTGCATTTTTTCTGCTTATCGCAATAAAGTTTTTTCTTTCTTTCTTTCTTTTCTTTCTTAATCTACAGTTCATGGTCTCAAAGGCCATGTTTAAAGGCTGACTTTGCGTTTTACAAAAATAAAATGAGGAACGTCAGAGGTAAAATAACTGTGAACGGAGACTAGCGATTTCAAGGAATGCTTGTAGACGTCAGCCACTTGTCTAACCCTCCTGTTAGAGTAACCCAATAACCCAAGAACTCACCAGATATCTCAACACGACCTGTCCCACGGTCTTCCCGTACTTAGCAGCGATTGCTCCTATAGCAGCGTCGTCGTAGTGAGGGGGGGGAGCGTCAGCTCGTCTCCGCGACACCAGGAACCCGAAGGGGCTGTACGCCATCACCGCCACGCCGAGCTTCTGGCAGTGGTCGACCAGTTTCAACTGGGTGTTTGTGGGATTAACCTGTGGGGAAAGGATTTATTCTTCTTTTTATCTTTTTTTGCGTACTTCCCGCCCGATGTTAAGCAGTTAGGGCCTCCGCAGACTAGCTACTTTTAGCATCGGCGATCGGCGATTTTGATGCTGCGTCTCGCTCGTTCGCGCTCGAAGAAACGCGACGCAGCATCGATACGTCACAAAATCGCCGGTCGCCGATGCTAAAAGTAGCTAGTCTGCGGGGGCCCTTATAGTTCTTGCAATTCACGAAGGCGAGTGGCCCTTGGTTGTGTTAGACATGTACATACATTGTGACAGTGTGCGGTGCGTGGCGGCGCCGTAAACGCACACTGTCACAATGTATGTACATGTCGAACACAACCAAGAGCCACTCGCCTTCGTGAACTGCAAGAACTATACTGTAGCCTATAAATGCTGGCAATATCAAAGGCATTGCTCGCACGTTGCCGACCTCAAGGGGAATTGCGTGTTCCATTCCCGTTAGAGACAAATTTCGGAAACGGCCTTTTTGTAATTTTCTATCTGTGTATCACTGGGATTGCCCCCAGTCCATTGTGTGGTATTCATAGGACAAGAGTTGCTTAGTCTGGCGATATTTGTTATTTACTACCTCAATCTGGTTGACAACAGGTTTTACGACACTGTTGGCGACGAGCCTGTCGATCTGCGTGCTGTTGAAGTTGGACACGCCTATGGACCTCGCCAAGCCGAGTGTCCTGGCCTCCTCCATCCCTCTCCACGTGTCCAGATAGTCTATATTGTCTGCTGTTCCATCGCTCTGAAACAAATAAAGTAGATGTTTCCTATTTAGGCGAAGACTAGACGTAAAGTATATGCTGTGGTCCGTCAGTATGGTAAATAATGATGGATGTCATTCCATCGACGGAATAAACAGGCAGGCTAGACGTTCATTATTTATTCCGTCAGTGTTGTGACGTAGTTCCTACAGTGCAGACGTCAAATGAAACCCGAAAGCTTGTATGGATATTACATTAGCGCTTGGTTTAGTCCGCAATCTCAGAAGGCATGTCCACTCTATTGCTGTACAAACTGTCATTCTGGAATTAACATTCGTGGTAAATACTGTCATCCATCAGTACACTAGCCCACACGATCAGTTTGGACCACGGTTTTCGGTAAATAATGACGGACCACAGTATTTACTTTACGTCTAGCCGTCCATCGCCTTAAGTAGGTATTTACCGATAATTATCAAAACTTTCCTACTGTGTTTTATTTTGAAAAAAGGCGAAGGCGGATCTTCAGTTGTTTATCGATAAGGGCCGTTACACACTAGCGTTTGCCTGGCGATTTCTCGGTCAACTCAAAGTGTGATCGCGACGCGTAGTGACCACTGTTTGAGCTAGGCGTTCGTTACATTCTCGCCTAGCTTGACAAAGCAATCTCAATAAAACGCTTTTAAGGGCCCTAAGGCCGTGGTCTTCTATTAAATGCCATGACTGACATGGCGACTGACGTCTGCTGTCTGCCGCGTTCGTCGGAATCGTACCTTAAGAGTTATAGTTAGAGAGAATATCTAAAGCTATTTAATGACAATCATAAAACCATTCCAAGACGAGCCTATAAATGGACCAGTTTACAAATGAGACGTCATAAGTATATTACCAGAAAAGACATTTATATGCAAATCTCATAGCTCGTGTTTATAAGTAGACTTCGTTTTTTTAATCACAAAAGTATGAATAAAACATGGCTATAGGCAGTTTACATGCAGTAATATATTAGGTATGGACATAATTACATTTAAATTAAGATTCTGTTATTGAATACAGACATCATTACCAAAGACAGAACGTAAAAAAAAATTTACAACTATGTGTATACCACGAACGTAAATACATACTGGACTGTTCACTACTGCACAAAAAACGAGCCGAGCGAGAGGCCCCAGTTGGGACCGTGTCCCTCTCACTCCGAGTTGCCATGCCAAAATAATATTGTCGTTGGGTAGTGATTGTTAGTTTTTAAATCAAGCAAATAAAATAATTTATTATTTATCGTGACTATTGTTTATATGACAAATATGATATATAAATATGATAAATAATAAATTAATTTATTTGCTTCATTTAAAAACTCCAATCACTACCCAACGATAATATTATTTTGGCATGGCAACTCGAAATGAGAAGGACACGGTCCCAACTGGGGCCTCTCGCTCGGCTTGTTTTTCTGTCTACAGAATTGTCAAGGTATAATAGACCTTAAAACAAGATAATAACGATGAATTTCTTCTTAACCAAAAACTCCAGTAATAGATCCTTCTTTATACATCCGTGGTGTAAACATTTTGTGATTGATTTTGTCAAAGAGAACTTACCTACTCGTATAAATTACCTTAATCCGTTTTCCCTTCAAATTTGATTTTATTCGTCATTGGATAATTAGCTCAAAAGTTAAGGTCAAATTTTTTACATAAATAACTTCACACATACACACACACACACACACACACACACACACACACACACACACACTTACATACTCAGTTATTTTGAATGGAGATGATTTTGAAGTCGACAAATCAACTCAAAACCGACACTATAGCTAACTAAGCTTTTTCATCAGTATAATTTTGAAATCATCTAAATCGGTCCATCCTTTGCGATTTTACATCAATTTTTTATATTATGTGCGTGACGTCACACGGCCGGATCGGGCTGTATGTTCTGGCTTTCTTAGCTCAATAAATCTGCAAATAATGTAACGTCACGACTTTTATCCCCATTCGGAGGTAGTCAGAGGCTTGAGTGGCCATACACCACCACATTGTGGACGTATTAACCAACTCAAAGCCCACGTTTCACCAGATAGTCAGAACCCAACGTGACAGGTGGTGAACCTTGTCGCCGTGTATACAGGAACTGACTATTACCTAATCCCGAGGGATAGGTAAATCTAATAAAAAAAAATCTAATAAATCTGCATTCTCAACTAAATCGTATCTCCATTCGTCCCTCGTCTAGCCTAACACCTTGTATTGCTACTTTAAGGATACCGTAAGATTCCGTAATGTCAGTTATCCATGGCTGTCTCGCATAACACATACTCAGCTCACCTTGAGCGCGACCGGGAAATGGATGAGGTACAGATCCACATAGTCGAGTCCCAGCTTGGACAGTGACTCCCGGAGGGCGGGCACCACTTGTGCTTGGGCGTGCTTGTCACACCATAGCTGTAACAGAAATAAAATATACTTACTTACGTTACGTACTTATAAATATATACTTAGCTTTTCCCCGCGACATCGTCCGCGTAAAATTTAAATTTAAAAAATCGGATCTCTGATCCTGGATCCCGTAACTCGGATCCCGGTTTTACTGGATCCCGTAGCCCGGATATCCCGGATCTCGTATCCCGGATCCCGTATCCCGGTTATCCCGGATCCCAAAAAATATAGCCTATGTTACTCAGGGGTAATGTAGCATTCTACCACTCTTCCACGCCCCTTCAAGTTGCCAACTTGCGAGCGATGCCTTTTGGTATTGCAAGTACTTAACATCAGGTGGGCGGTACGCTAGTATGCCAACTTAGTCACACAAAAAAACAACCGGAAGAGAGCCACTGGACATAGGTAGGTACGTGATGTCATAATGTCATAGGTCCACCTTGTGCGGGGCCGACCATCACTACGTCTTCCGTCATAATATACCTATATTAATATATTATAGGCAATGACGTAATATTATAGACCCGACATACACCAACATAGTGCTCCAAAAGCAGCACATAAGATGATAAGACTATTCCTACATATCAATGAATACAAGCGATATAGGTACGCCAGACCTAGGCCCTAAGGGCCATAACACACCGGAACGCCAGGCGACGTCGCCGGCCACGTATATCCAAACAATTTGTATTGACTGGCGACGTCGCCAGGTGTGTTCCCTCCCATACATTTCAATACGAATAGTTGGATACGGTGGCTGGCGACGTCGCCATGGTTACCCGTTCAGACCCGGTGTGTGCCCTAAGTCGCTTAGCCATTGCCATTGAGCTGCTATAGTGATTCTGATTGGTTACCTTCTGATTGGTCGGTCAGCTATAGCAGCTCAATGGCAATGGCAGTTCAATGGCTAATTCAAAATTCAAAACGTTTATTTTGTTTAGGCCTACGGGGGCACTTACAAATCGACTTAATAATCGACTTAGGGCCCTGTTGTTAGAGAGAGAAGAATAGGTTTTCATTATACGTTACTAACTACATTATCATTGACGCGCTCACGCCTGCAGCCGTGCAGTCGCGACGCTGGATAGCGAGTAACTAAGTGGATGTCGGGTAGTTACCTTCCATTCATGTTGCTAAGCGCGGTAAGTCTCATCTAAACGTTTACATTTTTTATTTTATAGCTTTGAATCGAACTCACCTTGGTAGTAACAAACAGGTCTTCCCTCTTAACAACGCCTTTAGCGACAGCATCCGCGATGCCTTGACCTACTTCCTTCTCGTCGTTGTAGATGGCGGCGGTGTCGATGTGTCTGTACCCAGCCTCTATCGCCCAGAGGACAGAGTTGCGGACCTCTTCTATACCCTCGGTCTAGAATGAGAATCAATACTAGATCAACAAATTAACTCATAACCAGCACTATAGTAAAAACGAAGCTTTCTTATCAATATAGTTTTGAAATTATCGAAATCGGTCCATCCGTTGCGATTTCATAACATATTTTATAATAATGTGCGGCATTTGCGTGTGACGTCACACGTGACCGTCGGATTGAAGGCGCGCTGTACCCGCGCTGTGCCCGGCGCCGGCCTGCGCCGCCGCACTGTGGGCGGAAAAACGGGGTTCCCTTTCATAGGATTTTTGAAAAATGAAATGTGTTTTTTGGTAAATTTGAGTATACAGTCTCGTTGGTAACATCGTAACATTAAACTATCTAGTAGTCACGGATTTTTTTGTAGCTAATAACACCATGAAATATGGATTTGTAGATTCCAAATGTATGGAAATGGAATTTGTTTTCCTCATAACTTTTTTGTGTTTTGAGTTGTAAAGCTGAAACTTTTACATATTGTTACTGAGTTAGTAATAAAGCCATATGACCTTTGACCTTGACCCCGAACGACCCCGATTAAGAGATATGATTTTTTGAAAAATGACCGTTTGGGTGACATTTATAGAGGCAATTTACGTTCAAATAATGAATGTAATAACCCTTCTGATGTGAATTATTGTTACCAGGTCAACCTGACTACAACTAGATTGACCTTGACCAAGAAAATCCCCGCTAAAAACATACAAATAAAATAAAAAACAGATTTTTATTACTAATATTCAGTATTAATATTGAGTTACACATAACTCGTACAAATCCTATACATTTTGACTAGCTAGTACTACCTATCTAGTCAAAATTACCTATAATAATAGCACAATTATTAGTCAATCCTTAATACGTCTAATTAGTGAAACAAACAATAGACAATGGGGGCTGGTAGTGACTTGCCCCCTTTGTATATTTGTTTGTTTAAATAATAAGGAGTATTAAGGATTAAGGATTGTCTAATTATTGTGTTGTTATTGTAGGTGTGTTTTGTCATACAAGATTCCTGGATATCACATAGGGTTTCGAAATGAAAGCAGTATGAATGCCGAGAGTACCTTTATTCGTCTCACTTATAATTACTACTTCGTACCCTCAACGTTCTCCTAAAATAATTTTAACTTGTTGTTGGTGTTGTGTTTGCTGTTGTGTTTTTCGTGGTTTTGTTGTTTGTTGCTTTTGTTGTTGACGTGTTTCAGTATGGAAAGTCTGGTTTCAAATCTTGCTGTTTTTGTGTTCATGAAGCATAATTCTTTTGAAACGAACACATTGATTCAAAAAGTGTTAACTTCTATAAATCCTGCATTGTTGCCTGAAGAAGAAAAGACCAAACTTAACTTGTTTTGCGCAACAGATTATTATATGAGTACCTAATCTGCTAATAGCACTACATACAATTTTTCAAAGAAGTTTGCTGACTGGTTGAATTCGGAAATCGAATGGCCCGAATTTATCCAAATACACATTGTTTTATCTTGTATGACAGACACTCACCTACAATAATTAGACAATCCTTAATCCTTAATTAGTGAAACTACCTGCCCCCATTGTCTATTGTTTGTTTCACTAATTGGGGTATATAAGGATTGTCTAATAATTGTGTTGTTATTGTAGGTGATTTTGACTAGGTAGGTAGTCCTAGCTAGTCAAAATGTATAGGATTTGTACGAGTTATGTGTAACTCAATATAATACTGAATATTAGTAATAAAAATCTGTTTTTTATTTTATTTTTATGTTTTTAGCGGGGATTTTCTTGGTCTAGGTCAATTTAGTTGTAGTCAAGTTGATCTGGTAACAATAATTCACATCAGAAGGGTTATTACATTCATTATTTGAACGTAAATTGTCTCTATAAATGTCACCCAAACGGTCATTATTCAAAAAATCATATCTCTTAATCGGGGTCGTTCGGGGTCAAGGTCAAAGATCATATGGCTTTATTACTAACTCAGTAACAATACGTAAAAGTTCCAGCTTTACAACTCAAAACAGAAAAAAGTTATGAGGAAAACAAATTCCATTTCCATACATTTGGAATCTACAAATCCATATTTCATGGTGTTATTAGCTACAAAAAATTCCGTGACTACTAGATAGTTTAATGTTACGATGTTACCAACGAGACTGTATACTCAAATTTACCAAAAAACACATTTCATTTTTCAAAAATCCTATGAAAGGGAACCCCGTTTTTCCGCCCACAGTGCGCCGTTCATTACAAAGCGCGTTTGGTCTAAATGACGTGACAACAACCGCGCGCGAACTTTGTTAGTAATTTGGTCACAGCTTCGTCAATTTTTGTCGTAGACCAAAAATGTTTGCACTGTATGTTATGGATACATCTGCTTTCGCTTTATAGATAACATAATGGGTGTTGGGTAAGACAAAGAAGGTATTGATGGAGGGTATTCAGTATTCTATTCTCATTCCAAATATGTTAACTGTCGCATGCCATGCACGGAGCGTATCGGCACCAGCAAAATATTCTCGCCAATAATTTGTTGACGCTCCGTATTATCTATTCGCTCGTCTAGTGGGCATAGTCTCATACTCATAGATTTAAGATTGGTTGAGCGCGTCCTAAATCAATGCTCATACTATTTAATAGCTACAAATATTTTTTTTACCTGACATATTCCTAGAACGGTCATAGTATGGTCCGTTATAGTGAGCATAGTCCTTTATTCAATACAATACGAATAAATGAAAAATGAATGAATAAAATAAAGTGGGAAAGGAATCAATATTAAATTCCTTTAAGTTACAGCTTATAGTCGCTCCAGCGTAGTGTGGACGACGACGTCGCGAATCTTTTTGCAATATTATTGTCTAACTAACCAAACCCAAACTACGCAACTATTCTGTAAACCAAACTACGCAAGTATTCTCTGTTGTTATAACCATAGAGTAAAGACTAAAGATAGAGGTGCCCTTATTAGATTTCCCTATGAAACAACGCGTGGAAATTTTGCGCGGGGTGGCGCGGGTGGTGGGGGTTAAAAACTGGGAGGGCAATTTACAAGCTCCGCCTCCCCGATCTACCGGTAAATAGCATAACTACTGGGTTCGTTTTATTTCGATGTTAGTACGTAGTTTAACTTTTTCACACTAGATGTCACTAATTGTAGGTTCATATAAAAACGTACCGAGGGTTGCCATCTAGTGTCGAATAGAATTATATTTGGGATGCGAACGTTGGCAAGACGTCTGCACAGGACGAACGCCAACAGCACACTGACTTAAGCCACGCCTACTGTGATGACGTCACCGGCCGAGCTGTGCGATGTAATAGCAACGCGGCCTGGTAGCTTAGACCCAGTCCTTTATATGGTTCGTCTATGGTTATAACTCACCGATTTAGCGGTCCCCCTGCCAGTTCCCAAAGCAACGATGGGGATCTTGTTGCCGTCGTTAAGTTCGATACACGGCGCTTGCGCTGCTGACGCTACCTGCAACAGAAATATACAATTTATTATGGCTATATTGGCAAGGAACCTATGACGAAATAATCAACAGTTTAACCCTAGCATTTACGCGCCGCACCACCTAATATCGAGATATCGAAATAGTGTAGCTATCGATCAGTGCAACAATTTACAAAATCGGTTCAGCAGTTCCTGAGATTACCCCCAGACACAGACATAAATATACGTCACGACTTTTATCCCCATTCGGGGGTAGTCAGGCTTGAGTGGCCATACACCACCACATTGTGGAGGTACCTATTAAGCCAGCTCAAAGCCCACGTTTCACCAGATAGTCAGAACCCAACGTGACAGGTGGTGACCCAAGTAGCACAGACCTTCGGTTTAACATATCACATAGGGTCCACATCGGTAGTTTAACCGTTAATTAAAACTTATTAGGGTTCACTCGGCAGGCAACAGCTGCATAGAAGAACATCACACCCAATATAATGCTTTTGACAATAAAATGACTTTATTAAGTACCACAGACATGCCAATATAACGTCCATAGCAGTTAAGTGTAGTATTTTGACAGTATTAGCTTAAATAAAGCATTTTAAGGGTCAAACTATGCTGACTGCTGAATAAAAGATCACAAGCGAACTACTTAATTGCTTGTAATTCTAAGAGTGTACATGTAAACAACGGCATTGCAATTAAGCCCCTCTTATGATTCAGTGTTGCCATATACACAGATTATTAACGTCAAATGACAAATGTTATTCAACTACAGATTTTAAAAAATGTAAGCAAAGATTACCTACAAAATGAAGACTTAAACTAGAAGTAGGTATATTGTATACTAGCTTTCACTCGCGACTTCAACCGCGCAGAATTTAAATTAAAAACCATCGGAACCCAGATCCCGTTTGCCGGATTCCGGATATCCCGGATCCCGTATCACGGATTTCCCGGATCTCATATCCCGGATCCCGTATTCCAGATATCTCGGATCCCGTATTCTGGATATCTCAGGTTCCGTATCCCGGATATCCCAGATCCCGTATCGCTGATTCCGTATCCCGGATCCCGTATCACGGATTTCCCGGATCCCATAACCTGGATCCCGTATTCCAGATATCACGGATCCCGTATCACGGATTTCCCGGATCCCATATCCCGGATCCCGTATTCCAGATATCTCGGATTCCGTATCCCGGATAGCTCGTATCCCGGATCCCATATCCCGGATCCCGTATCCCGGATATCACAGATTCCGGATCCCATATTCCGGATATCTCGTATCCCGGATCTTAGATCCCGTATCCCAGATCCCGTAAACCATCTCCCATATCTCGTATTGTATTAGCCAATAGCCAATAAAAGTCCCGACAAAATCGGCCCAGCCGTTTCGGAGATTAGCCGGAATTGGTACCACCATACAAACTTTCATCCCCTATTTTTAACCCACTTAGGGGTTGAATTTTAAAAAATCCTTTCTTAGTACACCTCTACCCATCAAGAAAAACATAGCCTCCAAATTTCAAGCCCCTACGACCAGCGGTTTAGGCTGTGCGTTGTCTGGCAGTCAGTCAGGACTCTGATTCTTATACATATTTAGATAAATAAATAGGAAGGTAAAAAGAAACTTATATATTTTTATACAGATTTTATTATAGTATACCGATTTACAAACAAAGTTGTCTTATTGGTCGATCGATGGCAACACAAATGGTTGATTTTAGCTTTAAAGGGCTTATACCCAAAGCCGCGTAACTACTGTAAAAAATAAACTTGTGTAACAGATGTGACCACACTCGGACATTTTTACAGCTCATAGCGTTTATTTGTGATATGTTAGATTCACACTGACGACCATTTTGAAGTCTTATAACCTATAAAAAATATGACTCAGTTTGTTTTGTTTTGTTTTATTTCAGGCTATAAAATTGAAAGACGCTTGGATTTTCCGTTATTTTCGCGTCTACAGCTTTTAAATTAAATTAAGTATATGTCCAAATTATACCAATTTAAGTTTATAAAATATAATGCACTGTCCCAATTCATCAGGTTTTTCACGTAAAACACGCATATTTCAAGGGCGCTTTAAAAATTTGAACTAAATATATAACCTATTTCACAATACACTTTCATTACCATTCAGATCTCACACGTAAACGGTAAAACATAGTCGTACCCAGATTTTCCACATAAAATAAATTTCATGTCACTTGCACAGATATTATTATAAAACGACGCGATGGTGGCCAAGAGAGAAACTAATATTTTCAATATAGAATTCATTCATTCAATTCATTTGACAGATTGTTCGACAAGCGACACTCTCAGCGGGCCATAGATAAGCATGTGATTTTAGGCCACAATGTGTCACGTTAAAATGCTACATAAGAGCTATGAGAGCTATAATTTGTGCCCAAATAAGCGTTATATCGGCTGAGAATGCGCATTCTTCGCCGATATAATGCTTGTTTGCGCACCTCAAAGTTCCGCGGTGTACTACAAGACCGCGGTTATACAGCACTCTTGTGCTACTTGGGGAACCTTGTCGCCGTGTATACAGGATCTGACTATTACCTAATCCCGAGGGATAGGTAGGTTTCCTCACGATGTTTTCCCTTGCCGTAAGCGAACTCACAGACATAATATCTCTTTATAAAATTAGTATATACATAGTAAGTATTCTCCATCTATCATACCACTTTACACGTGTACCCACTTACATAATAGGTACCTACATAGCGTATATAGGTATGGCTACATTACTTACATAGTACCTACAGTATAGGAATGCCTCAGTTTGGTGAACTGTATTACCTATAAGTAACTAATTAACATACAATAGTAATACAACATGCAATATATCCGATGAAGCTAACTATAGTACGTTTTTTTATACTTGTCCTATTTGGTAAGCAAAGATGGCGTCCAGCGGGGCAATGGCGTAACTTTTTGTCAATGTTTCAATTGGTTTCGTATATAATTGACACAGGATGAACGAAACCAATTGAAACATTGACAAAAAAGTTACGCAATCGCCCCGCTGGACGCCATCTTTGCTTACCAAATAGGACAAGTATAAAAAAACGTACTCTACATATTTTTCTTTATAGGTACTAAGCCCGCCACACTTTCCTACCACTGTTACTGTAACTACATAATTGTTACTGTTTTCAACATAATTTTCCGGGAACGACTGAGTCCTACTGTGTCCAGCCCCGGATCTACGATTTTTACGAACCGGGGCAGAAACTTGATATTGGCGCCCCTCTTCCAGCGATTGACATAGGTAGATAACTTTTCAACATAATTTTCCGGGAACGACTGAGTCGTACTGTGTCCAGCCCCGGATCTACGATTTTTACGAACCGGGGCAGAAACTTGATATTGGCGCCCCTCTTCCAGCGATTGACATAGGTAGATTACTTTTCAAAAACTCACAAATCAGCGTTTTCTGGAGCAAGTTTTTTATTTTTCATCATATTATACCTATTATAATTTTGGCGCCCCCTGAAACTGCCGCCTGGGGCGGGTGCCCCGGCTTGCTCCCCCCTAGATCCGGGCATGACTGTGTCCATGGTCTCTTTTATTACGACACGGATTCATTCATATTTTTTTTTTTTTTTTTGGATTCGGATTCATTTTGGATTCATTTTTCTGGTTTTATTATTTTGGATAGTCAGAAGTGTCCCCCTTTCTTGGTAATATATGGCTTACCGCTTTTGGATCTGTATCTACGTGCGTAGGTATGCGATAGTATGTTTGCAAAAGGATCATGGAGAAAGTGCAGAATAACTTTCTAGTAGCAGCCATATCTATTCTATTTATATGGTTGTAGATAACAGACGATTATACATCGGGGACCTCTTGTTCTTCACTGCGCCGTCCAGTCAAAGCAAGGGCCCTGGGGGCTTACCACGAACTCTTATTGCGATTCAATTACAGGAACGTTTTAACGATTCAGCGTCTTCTTGTGCAATGACGTACCTTATTGTCATGACAATAAGAAACGTCATTGCACAAATGGCCGCTGAAGCGTTAAAACAAAACTGCTATAAGAGGTGGTGGTAAGCCCCCTGGTCTGGGTATCACTGGCATGAACTGGCATCATCCCCAGTCGGTACCCATAGTAACAACGCTTGGGTTAATTTGGGTACGTACAATTAATGTATTTGTCTAGCTACAAAAATATCACTTATTAGCTGTGCCCCGCGGCTTCGCCCGCTCGGAAATTGATGTGTAAGATTAGCCTATGTCTTATTCCAGAGTCTACACTATCTACCTTTCAAATTTCATTAAAATCGGTTTAGTAATTATGGAGATACGTGGTAACAAACATTCACACATACACTTACTTTCGCATTTATAATATTGGTAGGAATTAGGATATTAAGATTGAACATGTTATCCCGTAACTTGAAATCCACAGCTTAGGGCCTCCGCAGACTTGCTACTTTTAGCATCGGCGATCGGCGATTTTGATGCTGCGTCTCGCTCGTTCGCGCTCGAAGAAACGCGACGCAGCATCGATACGTCACAAAATCGCCGATGCTAAAAGTAGCTAGTCTGCGGAGGCCCTTAATAAAAGTAGGTCCAATTGGACCCACAAATCGGACCAATTACCACACTAGCTATCAAAAAGAAATCACGGAAATGTACTTACGGTCAACAACGATAATAACAACAGAACAATCATGTTTTCAGTCGTAAAGCAACGGGCACACTGACCCGACCGACGCAGGCTGATCATATTTATCGTTAGATAACTCTACATAAGCCATAAATCAGGTTTACAACGAACGTTGGGAGGTACTATCGTCGGACAAGTCACTTGGTTGACTCCGCACGCGTTTCGGCATCGGGCTTTTAATATCGACCTATGCACCAGTATTTTCTGGAAACCGTTTTAACTCCACATTATGTACCTATTAAGCCGGTAGAGTCGGTCAATACCTAAGATTAAAATAACTAGGTAATTCATCGATGAACTAGCTACAGTCCACGCTAAGATGCTTTGAACTAACCACTCAACTGTAGTGAAGGTACCTAAAATATACCTATCCACTTCTCGATCCGGAAAAACAACTTTTTCGTAGGAAAATGAAATTAAAAATCCTAAGAACGATTGCTAGGTAGACGTGTGTCGTTACATTATTTTCACGAAACGTAACGTAGGCGATTACGTCAAAGGCGTCACCGGTTATTTAATAGGTGATTATTGTAACTGGTTATTTTTGTAACCCTATGGTTTTTCGTCACTACTAGCTTCTTGTATACAAAAATACAAACATTGTTTTTTGTTACTTTTAAATGTCTATGGGTGACCGGTGACATAATACCTATGATGTAGTTCGGGCTACAGCTAAATAACCTGTTACAAAAATCACCAGTTACTCGTTCGTCGCGTAAACAGTGATTCGGTGAATTAGCTCGTAACCAGTTAATGTAACCGGTGACGTGAAATAACGCTCACGCCTATTGCTAGGTCCTTACTCGTAGTATCCCTCCGTCCGTTTCGGTCGTTACCATTGTCAATAAGCTTTAAATGTCAATGAATAAAACGAATGAATTAACAAACCACGAAACTGACTGAAACATTAAATAAGTAGGTATACAATAAGTTGAGGCTCGAAGGTCTTTCGTGTGAAAAAGATCTAAGATCTTGAACTACTACCTTTACGTAACCTTTTAGGAATCTCATTGTAAATACTAATTTTAAATAAAAACCGGCCAAGCGCGTGTTAGACTCGCACATAAAGGGTTCCGTACCACTAACGTCAAAAATATCAAGTTTCTTGTATGGGAACCCCCATTACTTTAAAATTTTATTTTATTTTTAGTATTTGTTGTTGTAGCGACAACAGAAATACACATTCTGTAAAAAATTTCAACTCTCTACCTATTACGGTGCGTGAGATATAGCCTGCTGACAGACGGACACACAGACAGACAGACGGACAGCGTAGGCTTAGTATTATTACTTCCGGTTCCTTTAGCACCCTTTGGGTACGGAACCCTAAAAAGTTAAAAATCTCTGTAAATTTGGCGGTTCGTATTTTTGTTGTTAATAGTAAAAACTTTTTGTTAACTCAGCTACTTATCTGTTTATGGTCAGTCTGTATTTTTTGCTATAACTTGATAAGCATACAGTAGGTAAAATGTTAGGCCTGTTATAGATAAGTATGTTTGAGCAAAGTTTTAGAGCTCTGGGCCTAAATACACTTGGCTACCTGTCACTTTCTATTGTGCTGTAGAAATTGCAACATCAAATATTTGAACTTTCTGACTAAAATGTCAGGCTCGCGAACTTTGTTAATATAGTTCACAAGTTGCTTAAAGAATTTCACTTATAATGCCGGTGCTATGGTGGATAGGGCAGCACACTGGAACTTATTATATTTACCAAAACACACATGTATTTAAATAAGCAATTGGTGATTTAAAAAATATTATCAACAATGAATGTAAAACGACGGGCCCGTTAGCGTGGTTGGCGCGGAGGCGACTTTCACGCTGCAGGTCGTAGGTTCGATTCCTACCCGGTACATGCATTTGTGTGCGTGAACATGTCTGTATGTCCCGAGTCTGGGTGTATATGTATATTAAGTATGTATTTACTAATAAAAAAGTAGTATATGTAGTAATATCAGTTATCTGGTTTCCATAGTACAACCTCTGCTTAGTTTGGGATCAGGTAGCCGTGTGTAAAAAATGTCCCAGGATATTATTATTATTATTATTAAAAGATACGCCCGCTAATTTACTTGCCGGATCTTCACAGTTGAGCTCGCGTTTCCGATCCGGGGGTAGAATTTGTGCCCAGTAGATCTAAACTAAATAAACTCCATTAAAATTTTAATTGATAGTGTGAGATTGCCACATTGTTGCTAGTAAGTACCTACTTTCATAGATATAATTTAATTTAGGTTCAAATTATGTGATTCGACTATCAAAACACTATCAAAATAAACAAAACATCGGTGAAATATCGGCGATTTCCGATAACGGAACCGATTGGGAAGTACCAGGCTCGCAGAAACCGCGAGGAGCTCTTCCGAACAAATCAATACCACCAAATACCCCGTGCTCCCCATCCTGTTCACACATAGACATTCCACAGGTCGCCGTGTTCCGATACACATGCAACTGTGTTTGTGACGCACACAGCAATGAACATGGGAGTTCATGGGACCATTGCTGACTTTTTAAAGATGGCACATTGGCCAAATGCAATAAGGCCGTTGGTAGCTATATTTTATTTGGTATACCTACTAAAAAACAGCCTTTATGAATGGTTGAGGCATGAAAGAAGAAATTTAATGTTTCCTTTGCAAATTAGTTGCAGGTGCACACTATCCCCTATATTTTCAAGGAACTAGAAAGAAAGAAAGAAAAACTTTATTGCGACAATTACTTACTATATTTACTTAGGCATAATCTTACCTTAGGTACCTACTCTAGCGTTGTCGCAAACAACGAAATTCCAAATTAAAAATTTTCGTAAAACCGTATTCACCACAAAATAACCCACTGTTCGATGATCTCTACAGGTCAGTGCATTAATAATGGCCAATTTAATTAATTAAATTACATAAACCAGATACGAGTGGTCCAAATACGAAATTAAATCGGAACCAGAGCTCGGTCCACATAAGTGACTTTCACCAAATGTAACTCACTCGATACCATATCGAGAATCGGATGCATCGATTAGAAATCGATGCTATTATTCCTTATTTGTTAAGTAATATGATGCATAATTAATGAATTTATATGCATCGTATTGTTGTATTGGCTTTTGGTGAGTGTATTATCTTTTATGTCATTTGAAAGTGGAAAGACGGCTTGGTAAGCAGCGTATCGTAACTGTATGGTCCCAAACTAAGCAACGCTTGCACTATAGATACCATACAATGTACTGATGGCGATCCCAGTAACACCCAGACCAGGGCACAATACGAAAAGGTTTTTGAAAATTTGCCTTGTCGGGATTCGAACCTGCAACCAGCTGAGCGTCATACGCTAGACCAGGGCACAATACGAAAAGGTTATTTGAAAAGTCTCGTCGGGATTCGAACCTTCAACCACCCGGTCGGCATACCCTCGGTTATTTTATTGGGTGGTAGAGCCAAGCTGTACCTAGCCCATTGACTGTAGCTCATATAAGGGCTGGATGACCGGGGCAGTACCACCCTCTCACAAAAGATCGGCATAAAGTAGCACAGCTGCGTTTTGTACTATTTGTGTGAGAGCCGTGATACCAAACCTCCAATTGTCTAGCGTTCCGACGTAAACTGAGTGCTCGGGCGCGGCATGCGTCTCATGCAGACGCAACAAATGGAATTCTTACCACTATTAGTCATAATACGGTTAACGAACCTCAGGGGGCTTACCACAAGCTCTTATTGCGATTCAATTACAGGAACGTATTAACGTTTCAGCGAATTTTTGTGCAATGACGTACCTTATTGTCATGACAATAAGAAACGTCATTAAAACGTCGTTAAAACGTTCCTATAATTGAATCGCGACTAGAGGTCGTGGTAAGGCCCCTGGACTTTGTAAACAATATCACAAAATTAAATGCGCATAAATTTACAAAACACTTTCGATTTATAGAACGTCTGTAACGTTCGTGTAATACAGTGTATAGCTGTCTTGATTGAATCATTTTATGGCATTTTTCGTGCTTCGGCCGCGAAATGGCCGTTTCCAAAATTTGCCTCTGGAATCGAACCCACAACCACCCGGAGCAGTGAGCCGAGTGGCCAACGTTCAAACCACTGCGCCCAGCAGTAGTCAGATCATCCCAATATTATAAATATGAAAGTTTCGATGGATGGATGTTTGTTACTCAATCACGCCAGAACGGCTCAACGGATTTGGACGAAATTTGGCACAGAGATAGTTTATAACCTGGATTAACACATAGGGTACTTTTTATCCCGGAAAAAATTCAGGTTCCTGTGGGATTTTAAAGTTAATGCGGACGAAGTCGCGGGCAGAAGCTAGTAATTATTAAATCTGTGTATTTAAAGGTGAAACACTGCGTGTGCACATCGCGTGTGTGACGAACGAAAGTGTCTGAGAACTCTTGGAGTGTCTTTTTGTGAATGTAGAGAATGCGTACGTATACGGTCATGTAGCGACGGCAACAGATTATACAGGGTTATTGGTAAAACACTAACAACCTTGCAAGGGAGTATTACTGACATCAAAAACGACAACTTTTATTCTATGACTATTTACAAAATAACAAAAAATCCCTTTCTAAAATGTATGAAAAAAATATTTTTCTCATCTAGAGGAAAGCCATGGTATGTGGTTGTATTTCACTTTGTCCTAAAGTACCTAAACGTACCACGGCTATTCTCTAGATGAGCATATTTTCTTGTTTCATACATTTAAGAGAGTGTTTTTTTTGTTTTCTAAAAAGTCATAGAACAAAAGTTGTTGTTTTTGATGTCAGTAATACGCCCCTGCAAGGTTGTTAATGTTTTACCAATAACCCTGTATAATTAACTAGCAGTCCCCGCGACTTCGTACGTACAGTTTTGAAAAAGATTAATTGGAATTTAATGGGTATTATTTTTTTCGCGGAACCCTAATTATATTTCATTTTCTAAAATAAATCTATCACGCATCTATAGGCTATGATAGCTGTTTTACATCAGGCGGGCCGTACGCTTATTTGTTGCCTTAGTTGTATAAAAATACAACCGCAGACAATATTTTTTACAGTGACGTGTTTAGGAAGACTCCGCGCTTCCTAAGAAATATAGCTCCTTGAATGCGGCAATCTCAATATTGTAATGTGTGTAACTAATTGCGTCAACGCACACAAGCATGAGTAAATAGTGTGGTCAACTTCTAAACTAGAATAGAATGGATCCTGACAAGTGGGCTAAAATTTCAAGCGAGTGGGTTCCGGAAGATGGAAAACGGCGTTGCGGCAGGCCTAGAAAGAGATGGTGCGATGATCTTGACGCCTTAGAGAAGGACTGACAAAGAGTCGTTGTGGACAGAGATAGGTGGAGGAGGATGGGAGAGACCTATGCCCAGCAGTGGGACGAAATAGGTAAATAAAAAAATGGGAAACTTTTTTTTATACAGTCTTTTAGTAAGTACTTAGTTGCTGTTTTGATGTAAGTAGCTTATAAAATACATAAGTGAACAGTCAAATGTAATGTATATGAAGGTAGAGATAAAAATGTACGCCCCTCCACTAAACCTGATTATTTAAATGTGGGAAAATAAATATTTTCATATACATTCATTCACCATTTGACATTTATTTGACTGTTAACTTATGTATTTTATAAGCTACTTACATCAAAACAGCAACTAAGTACTTACTAGTAGACTGTATATAAAAAAAGTTTCCCATGTTTATTTACCTATTTCGTCCCACTGCTGGGCATAGGTCTCTCCCATCCTCCTCCACCTATCTCTGTCTTCAACGACCCCTTCACCCGCGCAAATTGTCACGCGTTCTTTCATAGGTAAATCTAATAAGACGTTGACATTGACAGAATCACATTGGGTCCGAATGGAAAGAGGCCATTAATTAAAAAATAAAAGTTTAAAAAAAGAACAACTCTTCCCTCTATGTTCTCTATGATACCTACCACAAAAAAAAATATGTTGGGTTCCTTTGACTGAATCACTCGTTACCAAAGAATTTTTAAAGCTACTAACCAGCTGAACCAACCGATCGAAAATATTTTTACCATGCGATTATTTTTTTATGGCAGGGTGAATACATTATCTTCAGCATTTAGTAAGGTGCCTTGAAAAATATCTATTTATAACTTACGACCTTATATAAAAATAATTATTTATTTGCAGAAAATTTAAATACGCAACCTTGGGGAAATTAAGTTTTATTACGCGGTATCACTGAACGGTGTAATTTATATTCTTTGACATATTTAATGGTTGGTGTTATTTATCGTTGAAATTAGGATATTATGCAATACTTACTGATGGTATGTGATCCCAGTGTCTTTCTTATTGATTGATTGATTGTTTCTGCATAATTTTACCGCGCAGGCCGGCATTTTACTATGTAAATATAATTAAACAAAAATGTCAACACGGCAGATCAGTGTGACAGAGTGGTTGCTACGAGATTACGTCAAGTTGGACTCGTATGCTCATTTATATGAGCATTATTCGTTGCCGCATTTTACAACTACACCGAATCCATCTAGTTGAGCGCGCATGCGCTCGACCAATATATAATCTATGGTTTTTTACTATACCACTTGTAATTCGTTATCTCGATGGCGTCGACGCGTGATTTTTACAGCGTGTCAGCACAATGATTTGAATTGCTGATAGCTGCTAATTGACCAAAAGATATCATGCTTTTGTACCATGAGGCTAAACGAGCGTATTTAGAAAATTAATAAATAAATGAAAAAGAAGATCAACCAATAATACACGGAGAATCTATTTACTCGTATTTATTGTATTTCAACCTTTCCTCAAGTAATTAACAATTTCCATCTTATTTTCATTAATCTCGTTGTACCATATTTTTTACTATTTTTTATAATCTGTCATTTCATACCAGTCAATTGCCATACTTAAATAATAGTCCAAATGTTGCCAGTATTTCAAAACTAATGAGCAGATGTATATTTTTAAACCTATTTCATTTCATTGAATTAACCATTTTTAACAGTCGGCCATCCTGAAATGTGTCTGTCCCAGACACCTTCAGGGAGAGTATATTACTAATTAATTATCTAACCAATTAAAATACTGGCAAACACTTACACAATTCTTCAAGGTCTCATTAAGCACGTTTGCAATATATCTTTAACTTGTTTCAACAAAACTGTGATAGTATCAGAAAATCCGAACTGACATTAACTATGCATACATAATTATGTTCTGGTACTATCAACTTTGAAATAACAATCCAACAGCACAATGCATTAGCTTGAAAATAATCATAATAAACAAACCATTCGGCCATCCATCTCAATAAGAATGACCCCATTCTGTTTAACTGAATACAATAATAGATTACTTACAACAAACTATAACATCTTAGGCAATTAACAATGGGTAAGTACAGTGTTGATGATCTTAAGAGCAACTTAATGATGTTTTACTCCGACTCATACAAAGCAAACCTCATGTCACTACTCAAGTGAATCAATCACAAAATATTTTATATGCTTACTGATTTACAATTCCGACACATCCATAAGTACTCATTTTTAAGTAATTGCCATAAGGTAAAACAATTTTAACACAACAATTTTAATTACTATTTCCTTCGTTCGAAGTCATTATCATCATCTTCTTCTGTTTGCCCACACAAGAAGCTGTGTTCCATCGCTTGCTCACACAAGGAGCTTCGGCCTCAAGCCAGTAATACTGTATCCACTCCCAAGGACCTGTGATGTATATATGATTCAATATCGTCGCTCCTGGACTCATCCAATGACCAAGCCGCTCATCAACATCAACTTCTGTTTCATAGGTGTTCGGAGTTTAGTTCTCGAAACAATGGGTTAGTTCCCATAATAGTGAGTTAATTTCTCATAACAGTGGGTTAGTTCCCATAATAGTGAGTTAAGTTCTCATAACAGTGGGTTAGTTCCCATAATAGTGAGTTAAGTTCTCATAACAGCGGGTTAAGTTCCCTTAATAGTGAGTTAAGTTCTCATAACAGTGGGTTAGTTCCCATAATAGTGAGTTAAGTTCTCATAACAGTGGGTTAGTTCCCATAATAGTGAGTTAAGTGCTCATAACAGTGGGTTAGTTCCCATAATAGTGAGTTAAGTTCTCATAACAGTGGGTTAGTTCCCATAATAGTGAGTTAAGTTCTCATAACAGTGGGTTAGTTCCCATAATAGTGAGTTAAGTTCTCATAACAACGGGTTAAGTTCCCTTAATAGTGAGTTAAGTTCTCATAACAGTGGGTTAGTTCCCATAATAGCGGGTTGAGTTCCCTTAATAGTGGGTTAAGTTCCCATAATAGTGAGTGGAGTTCTGAAATAAATGAATATCATTAGTATTATTATACTAGCGCGTTAAGTTCTCATAATAGTGAGTTAAGTTCTCATAATCACGCATCTTGCTCTTATGACGTTCAACATTGATCATTTCTCCCAGACTCAGGACATGCAGACAAGTTCATGCACCACCCGGATAGGAATCGCACTCGCGACCCGCGGCGCGACGGGTGGTATCCAAACCAACCACGCCAACCTTCTATACCTAACCTGTTGATACACAGTAATTACTATCGACGTATTCATTGGATCATCAAAACCGTCTTCCAAATGACGAACATTACCCCCGCCACACAGATCTATCTGCTGTGTAAGAATTGACCACTGGTACTCCTTTATTCAGACATTTGCCCCTGGAGTGGGCACTGTATAATTATACAATATTACCCACCACACTGCTTCGTCATCCACCGTGCTATAGCCGTAACGATAACTAAATCATGATGAGAATATTTGACAGATACCGTATACAACACGCGACATTACATACTCGGCGCGTGTGATCGGCCCAACCCAGTTGCAACCACGGATCACCCCGTATGAGCCTCGTACGCTCACCAAGGATTCTGCCCCGTCCCATTATGGAATTCCTCAAATACAGTCTTCTTCTTCCTCGTTCCCTCAATTCTGAGGATCTCGACTATTGTGGATGCCCTTCCAAATGATCCGGTCATATGCGCTGTGTACCGCCTTGTGTTCAAATACAGTACAACACATGTATTTTACCTTCCACTTACATGCCAAACTTTCTATTTAACTTGAACTTAATTCAAACGTCCTTAGCTTTATTAAATTTCTTATTTAACATTATTGTAGGTACTCTGTTTATAAGGAACAAATCCTTACTTTGAGATTAGAAATTAAGGTTTTATAGAGGGTCAGTTTACGCCCTGAATTAAATATAGTGAGAACAGGAGATTCGCCAAACTTTACATGACTACTTACTTCAAACGTCTTCTTCCTGATCTCTAACCAAAACTATGGAATTTAAAGCTTTAACTCTAACAGTCACAGTTTAACGATTAAAGTAAAGTCCGTTACAGATCGTCCTTACAATCTTGAGAGCCCTAGAAATAGTCACACTTATTGCTCTTCATTCCTCTTTTATTACTCCCAGTACATTCGCGTTCGAAGTAAACTGGTCTAATTATTCTCAGCTAGCTAAGTACCAGAGTGTGATTGTCTTTTTCTCATTTTTTTTTTAAATAAAATCACGGCTGTTTCAACTAAGATTCTACCTAAGAGACCCACTTGGACAAGTTGTCAAAAGTGATGTCTCACGTATGTTCCAACGTCAAGCTCAAGGTTTTAAAAGTGTTTGACCTCAGTAAATCACAAAACTGAGACTACATACCATACTGTCATGAAGAATACCTTTCCAGAAAGATCATGGATCTAATCACATCTAGGAGCGTTAAGTATGTTTTCTTTGGGATGTTTCGGTTCAACGTACTTACCCACAGTAGGGTATCCCTATTTTCTTATTTGGCTCCATATTATTTCTATTTTATATTCACGTCGACAAATTTATAAAGAGTCCAGCCAACCTACAATGACTTTACGAAGTTTTCCTAGGGACACACTATCTATAAAAATCAATGCAAGTCAATCACAACTTTCTGTAAATTTGATGGTTAGACTTCTGGATATATCGCTAGATGGTAAGTGATTGACAATGCCTTTAATCTCGTTCCGAAATGCATAACCTGTAAGGCTGGTAAAGACCTAGTGCGTTGTCTTTCAATTGAATTAATGTTTCCGCTAATGACGCTCTAATTAATCCATCAAGAGAGAAAACGCGCTTAGTCGCAGATTTCCGTGGTAAGTTTATTAGTAGACATATCCGTTAGTGCAAGTTGACTGTTACAATGAATTCAACCTTTTATCTACGATAGACGGTTCTACGGAGACTATGCCAGAAACTTAAACACGGTTCCTATTCCCGCATCCGCTACTACGTAATTATCGAGGCAGTGGTAAGGTATTTCCCAGTACTACTATAGCCCTCGCTATCAATGTAGATACCTTTATTTATTTATTTAAGTAAAGGAAACATATTATAGTATAGTATAGTTTGAATAATTTTGCACTTAAACCCACCAAAAATCGCAAATCCTACTCCATCTTTTACTGGATAAATAAAACCGAACATTTATTCCTTTGCTTCCATTAACAGTCAGTATAGTATCTAAATACATTTTTCGTACCAGAAATTTTAGTATCCATGTTGATAATAATAGTAACTAACATCACCTGTTGTTAATTCATATATAACGCGTGCATCCTAACATGTTGCAACTAACTTCCGAGAATCTCTAGGAAATTCTAATAATTGTAAGCTTTAAAATTTCGTACACTAAGCAACTTGTTGCAACTTGGTAGTATACGATAATAATATCAGTAGTCACTAAGCTAGAGTATCCCAAATACCTAAACTTCCACTAGGTACTTCATCAAACCCCTCTAACATGACTCGGCTCATCACTGGTTACCTATAAACCGTGCTATAACGGTAGGTACCTACCTACCTTGTTGTCACCGTTGTGTCTAGAATATCCACTTAAGTCTTCTACTTATACATTTAGCTAATACATTTTGTCAACGTTAGGAGACAGGCTCTTTTACAGTAGATCATCAGTTCGAATCCTTGTAGGTACCTAGTTTTGTTCGAGATGTCCGACTGACGACATTTTATTCACTTGGGTTGGCCTTGAATAATTTGTATCTACTACACATTTTGACAATGTGAACAGCTTCTGAAAAATGATCACGAAAATCGTGTGCCCTTATAGGTACATCTGTTACAATAACTCTGTTCTTGATTTATTTGGTTATTCAACAATGTCTTGACTAATGCTGCAGAGCTTTACGCCCACGTTAGAATCAGTATAGGTATTTTACTTTCATTACATTGACAACTTCCGGAAATATTTTGAAATATACCTATTTAAGTTCCATAAAATTATCAATTCATTGCTGTCAATTAACTCGCGTATTACACGCAGAATAGTCTACGGCACCGATTAGCCGGATATGATACCTTCTAACATCGCCAAGTTCTACTTGTGTTTAGCTCGACACTACCTACATGCAGCGAATGACTACATACCTAAGAAGGCATTTTTAATGATGTTTGAAATTAATAATGAGCTGTATCGACGACACAGACATGCTTTCAAGATCATGTTCCGTAGTTACGGAGCCCATAGCACCATTCAGCAAAACAAACCAATCGAACAGTCGAACATGTCCATCTCTCTTGGTAATGTCTCTGTTCTACAGCTCGTTTACCTTTAAGTTCACGTTAATAAATCGTTATTAATTTATCGTAATAGTAATAGTTCCAGAAGCTCATTTCTACGCGCTTTCTAGTCAATATTTCCGAACGTAGATACATTACATAGGTACCCGCTTGTCTTCATAATTTCGCTCAAAAGAAATACGGATAATAGCTTATTCTGTCACTTAGACCACGTTACCCTAACTGAAGACAATCCGTCATACTACCATTAAGCGAAACCCGTGAGCTTAGGCAAAGCCTACAACGTCATCTGACGTTCGGCCCACCCATATACCTACATGCGCCGATTCGTCAACTTTAAATACCCAGTATTTTATAGCTGGCGACTTAGCTTACGGACTAAAATCACGATCGTACGACATCTTATTATTTCGGTAAATACTATTCCGTACATGGCCATCCGCTAGTTAGTAAAGAGAGGAAAATTAATACAAATAAGCTATTCTGTAATCATCATCACGTCGAATAATTATTGCTTAATTAAACACTTAATATCTCCAAATTGACAAATAGGTATAACACATGCTGCGCTTACAAAAATAAGGTACCTACCCAAGTGAGAGTCATTTGGTACCTAGATATATTATTCTAATTTCTTATACGAATATCTCGTGTAAATACCTAAATGCTACTTATATCACACTAATAGGCGCGATTGTACTAACCACAAAGCTAATACCAAGAAGAGATGTTCGTATTAGATTTCCATGTGAAACAACGCTTGACAATTTGCGCGGGTGAAGGAGTGTAAGATACCGCCTACTTCTCTAATTTCTATCCACCAGTCAATAGTAAAACTAGTCGCTTCGTTCTATGTCGATGTTACTACGTAGTTTAACTTTTTCACACTAAATGTCACTAAATGAGTAAAGAGACGTACAAAGTTGCGCCATCTAGTGTCGAGTGGAATTATACTTGAGATACGAACGTTGGCAAAACGTGTGCACAGGACGAACCCCGACAGCGCACTGACACAAGCCACGCCTACTGTGATGACATCAGGACTTGTTGAGTCATACGGCCCGGTTGCTAAGACCAAGTCCTTTCTATGTCTTGTCCGTGGCACTAACCATTTAGTATCAGTATATTTATTTGTAATTGGCATATTTTCAAAATCAATAAATAGAAGGATTTATTATGTCATACTTGCAGACACCTTGTCAATGCTTTGAATCATAATTTCTTATAAAAATCTCTTACTGTAGAAAATAATTTAGGTAAAATAAATGCACACTCATTTTACCCACTAACACTATCCATTTGATTTAATAACTAAGTAGGTATACTTTATTTGTTAATCTGCTTAATTTGTTAAACATCTCTGCTACATCCACTCATAGGTACATAACACACCCCTCACATAACAGACACAACAACTTTTACCACAACTCTTTGGCCTCATGATACAGGTTCACGCCTAGTTTGAGGACCACCAGAAACTTATTATTATGTGTCTTTTTTTTATGATAAATAAATTTTTATGTCTTTATGTCTTATGCAAACTGTCCACAAAACAATCAATAATAATGTGAATAACACAAATATGTATATACATCAACATTGTTATAAGTAGGTATGTGCTCTCTGCTGTTCTCACAAATTAAGTAAAACTTCCTCCGTGTAAGTAGGTACTTAATTATAAGTAGTTAAATAAAATAATTGTGCAAAGATCTATTTGTCAAAATGTTATTAGTTATTAAAACCAATAACTATTCTATAAATATAGCCATAAACCATAATCCTTTTAAAATTAAATGTATTGCTTATCTGTCCTAATTGTTATCAATGAGCAAAGTTGCTTGCTTGTGTGTAAGTACTGTGAAGTAAATCCAAAAGGCTGCCCCTACTACTCTTATAAATAAACTCCCCACTAACCAAGACCAACACCGTCCCCGAGTGACATTATACTATTCAACATTATTACGGGTGAAACCGTGGGACACAGCTAGTTAATCATAAATGTATATCATCCATGATAATTATAATAATTACCTTATAATATACTAGCAATCCTATCAACCATAATTATTGATTTATATTGCAAATCCGTCACAAACCGTTGCTGAGTACCAACTTGCCAGTAGTCTCACTCAACATGCTATTATTAACCTACTTTTATTTTAGCCCTTTTTTAGCCAGGATAACTGAATGTGTAGACAGTAGCTGTTGACAACCTCACCGGTCATCCTAATCTTTTGTCAGACATGACTGACATGACATGACAGACGATGTCAGACCCAGATTTCATTACTGCTCTCCGCAAGCACACTCCAACTATATACCACCAGGGCACCAGTAAAACACTGACCACAACGCAAAAGTCGGCGTACTACAACACAACCGACAGCAACAAACGCATGAATCTCACTTGCCACGACGGTATTATGAATATGGTCTGCTTACAACTATCTTCATAGGTACATAGCCCGTGAAAATCGTTGACATAATATAGGTAATTACTAAATGTAACCACGAGCAGTCTATGAAAACGAATTCGTAACAGTTTCCTGGTTCCCTGGTTGCATTCTCACAATGTTATGTTGACTTTTCAAGGAAATTTATTAGAACTCACCATTGATTGTTCATCAACACGCCGAATTTTCTTCAATATAATATTATCCTGTTAGATTACCTTGTTGTTCTTCGTATCGACGTGTGATCCACATTATCACCGCTTATTTCATTTTTTCAACACGCCGAATTTTCATCAATCATAACAATAATTATTATAGTGTCAGGTTACCTCAGTACTTCATAGGCGTAGGTCATATATCTCGCTTCTGATCTGAAAAAGAAGATCAACCAATAATACACGGAGAATCTATTTACTCGTATTTATTGTATTTCAACCTTTCCTCAAGTAATTAACAATTTCCATCTTATTTTCATTAATCTCGTTGTACCATATTTTTTACTATTTTTTATAATCTGTCATTTCATACCAGTCAATTGCCATACTTAAATAATAGTCCAAATGTTGCCAGTATTTCAAAACTAATGAGCAGATGTATATTTTTAAACCTATTTCATTTCATTGAATTAACCATTTTTAACATAAATAATAAAAAAATAGCAGTGGTAGCCGATTGGTTAAGCACGCGTCTTGCGGGCTTAAGGTCCTGGGTTCAAACCCTGGCTCACACCTCTGGATTTTTCGAAATTTATGTGTGAATCATAACTTATGACTATCACTTGCTTACGGTGAAGGAAAACATCGTGAGGAAACCTGCATGTCTTTAGACATGTGAAATCCACCAACCCGCACTGGGCCAGCGTGGTGGATTATGGCCTGAATCCCCTTCGCATTGAGGGGAGGCCTGTGCCCAGCAGTGGGACGTTGAAAGGGCTAATTATTATTTTTTAATTATAAATAATGAAATAGGATATTTTTGTGCCAAATATCATAAACTTCCGTCGAAAATTTAAGTCGTTATTTTACCTTCTGTGACGGACTGGGACGCACTGGGACTGGGAAGCTAGATTTGG
Source organism: Drymonia ruficornis (assembly GCA_947859195.1). Lineage (NCBI taxonomy): Eukaryota > Metazoa > Arthropoda > Insecta > Lepidoptera > Notodontidae > Drymonia > Drymonia ruficornis. The sequence goes on from OX401924.1 coordinate 7,885,344, forward strand.
GTTGGATTGGACCGTAAGGAAGATAAATGTAGAGACAGCGTTCTTAAGTGCAGTAAAACGCTAAAGATTATACGTACCTATAACCTTGAATATACGGCACAGTATTGATTGATACTACCAGACCATAATAAGTACCTATCTATAGTCTGACCGCTACCGCTGTGCAGCACTCCTTAGATACGCGAGCGGCGAGACGGGAGGTCCAAATCCACTCCCCACCTCCCCGCGCATTCCCCGCGCATACCTATAGTACGTTTTTTTATACTTGTCCTATTTGGTAAGCAAAGATGGCGTCCAGCGGGGCGATTGCGTAACTTTTTCTCAATGTTTCAATCGGTTTCGTATATAATTGACACAGGATGAACGAAACCAATTGAAACATTGACAAAAAAGTTACGCAATCGCCCCGCTGGACGCCATCTTTGCTTACCAAATAGGACAAGTATAAAAAAACGTACTATAGTTGCCCACTCCTCACCTCCCCGCGCATACCTAAGGAGTGGCACAGCGGTAGCGGTCAGACTATAGTACACTCAACTCTAACATTTCTTAATAACGTCAATCATTTTATCTAGATCAAATTCTTTGAATAAATCTAGACATTTCTATCAACTCGGCATAGGTACCTTGCGGTTTTTTTGCTATTTCGTGTTCGGAATACTTGTGCGCAGAAACTAGGCTTGCCTTGGGAGTCGTGTCATGATCTCACAAACAAACCTACCTACATACATAGCTGGAAATAAGTACCTACTCAATACTAGTAGCAGATGTAATGAAGGTACGTAACAAAAAAAAAAAAATGTAACGTCACGGCTTTTATCCCCGTTCGGGGGTAGTCAGAGGCTTGAGTGGCCATACACCACCACATTGTGGAGGTATTAAGCCAACTCAAAGCCCACGTTTCACCAGATAGTCAGAACCCAACGTGACAGGTGGTGAACCTTGTCGCCGTGTATACAGGAACTTACTATTACCTAATCCCGAGGGATAGGTAGGTTTCCTCGCGATGTTTTCCCTCACCGTCAGCGAACTGTAAATTATGCACATAGATGAAAATTCATCCATTGGCGCATGCCCCACCGGGGATCGAACCTGGGACCTTCTGATTGTTACCTAACAAAATGAATTATTATTAACTACTAGCTGTGCTTCACGGCTCCGCCCGCGTGGAAATTGATGTGTAATATTAGCCTATGTATTCCAGTGCCTACACTAGATATCTAGGTACCTTTCAAATTTCATTAAACTCGGTTTAGTAGTTATGGAGATACGACGTGGTAACACACATTCACACACCTTTTCGCACTTATAATATTAGTAAGAAGTAGGTGATAAATTGAATAGGTGAAGCAGTGGTAGCCGATTGGTTAAGCACGCGTCTTGCGGGCTCAAGGTCCTGGGTTCTAACCCTGGCTCACACCTCTGGACTTTTCGAAATCTACGTGTGAATCATAACTTTAATATGATTATCACTTGCTTGCGGTGAAGGAAAACATCATGAGGAAACCTGCATGTCTTTAGACATGTGAAATCTACCAACCCGCATTGGGCCAGCGTGGTGGATTATGGCCTGAATCCCCCTCGCATTGAGGGGAGGCCCGTGCCCAGCAGTGGGACGTTAAAAGGGATAAATTATTATTATTAGGTGATAAATTAAGAAGTTCCCATAAGTCTTCTACTTTATAAAGTTTTAACACTGACTTACAGACAACGCACAGCTTAATCGAACTTAAGTGGATCTAAAAGCATACAATTTTGCACAAGAGTTTGTACCGTAGATGAGCTCTTTATAAAGGATTTTTGAAAATATACCTAATGTAAGGCGGTTGAATATATGAAATTATAGAACTCCCATCAGGCATATGGCTGGTACAAAATTACAAAGAGGGATAAAAGCCCCTCTATGCAATAAAAGCGTAGCCTGACATAGCTATAAATAGATTACTATCTTTTACCTAAAACTAATAAGCATAATGACCCACTTTCCTTCCTAGGTACGCAAACTGGGTCTTATTGACTATGGCATAGACACTTTAAACGTCAGTCATAAATCAACAAGTGCATGAACGCGCAATGAGATTCCTTTTCACTGCAGCCCCAATATGCTTAACTGTACAACATTTCAATCAGTCCTCGTTTTAAGACAGCCATATACTCTGGCGTGACACCACAATAGCAACGGCCTCCGAGCTCGCGGTCGTCTTCGTTCGTGCGTGCGCCAACATTCCGTTACTTCGGCTACTTGTCTCCTCACTTTCCACTAAGCAACGCGGTTAAGAACACAATGCGACTTAATTGAATCAATTGTGAACGCATCTTAATAATTGACAGTTAATTTGGCGGGAAATTAAATCAAAATGGCGCGTGTGTATTTCGTAATTTTGGCGGTATTTCTGGTGTTGTCGCCGTGTGAGATGAAGAGGAGGATAAAGGATTATCCAACGGATAAGCAGCTGACTCTGCAGAGGAAGGAGACTACGCCAGTGGACTTCACGAGACTAGTGGTGATGAGACTGGTGTACGGTTTAGCGAAGGTGCTTGGGTTCGAGGAGCCTATTGGTGATGTGTTGAACGGCGCGTTCGTGCCGCCCGGAGCTGATGATGATGATGACTTCGATGATGACGATGATGGTGATTTCTTTGATGACTATTAGTGATAGACTTTAGACTAATTTCGATACCAAATTACTTGCATTTATATTCGCTAAATTCTGTAACATACCTACCTAATTTATTTAATAATAAAAATTTTATTTTACCTATAGTCTGATTTTTAATTAGACGAAGTGGGCTGACAGGTTCTTATGTCACTTTTCAATATAAATAGAACAAATAAGGTTCAAATTCGAACTTTTCAGCTGTCAGTTGGCTTCGTCTAATTAAAAATCAGACCATAGTGGACTTAAGTAGGCTCCCATCGATTGATGGAGAGGCAATTGGCACAGCATAATAAATTAAATGCTAGAGGTAATATTACCTAGTAGGTACCTACCTAGTGGGCGATTAGATAAAATTACCTACTAGATAAATTAGTGGGATCGATAGGTTAATAAATATTAGGCACTTATGTACCTATAAAAATACGAATTTGGTACCCATTTATGGTTGAAACTAGGACAAGAAACCGCAAGGACTGATCGCGTCATGTGTTTACACATAAGACTTTCTCCGATGTTTCATTTAACTGAGTCAAATTATTCACTGCACTAGATAGGTACCTTAAAGGTACCCACGTGTACTACCTACCTATGTATAGTTTATAATAGGTAGTAGGTACCTGGTGTAGAGTAAGTGTACGGTAAATATAATGTTCTAGACTAGACTGTTACGTACCTAGTAAATTACAAGGTCTAGGTTTTTAAAGTGTTTTATCCTAAATAAAGTTATTTAAACAGTATTTTCGCGAACATGGGACGCGTTTATGTAGTTGCTGAAAAAGTTATCCTCCAAACGCGTCGCGTCTGTTTGAGGCTGTTTTAAAATACCTACTTATCTACCTACTTATACCTTCTGAATGAGTCCTACCTTTTGGTAACACTTTCATATCATGAGATCTTGTAGGTAGGATGTTTTAAAAATCTTGTTCAGTGACTATGTTGGTTGGTACCTATTTGATGATTACAAGTTGTAGATTCTGTTGTATTATTTGTTAAAATTTTAATTTAATTGCTTATTTATTAATTTATTATAATTATAACGATGTACCTGGTAGTTACTAGCAACTTTATTTAATTTTAAAAATAATTTATTAAACTATTTATACATCTACATTTTGTATTTTATTGGTGTCTTTTTGGTAATCTCCTGTAATAAGGCACTATATTGGTAAATAACAGAAAATTAAATAAAAAGATAAATCATCATCATATCATCATCTATATTTCGTCATAACTCCTCATTGCAATCTAAGAACCACGAATTATTGTCAACAAAGTGTCTCTCCTGCGTACAAACTACGTCATCATTTTCTTCATCACCTTCACCATCACCCTGAGAACATCCCTTCATTTTCCTAATTAAATCACCCCATTTCAAAGGTGTACTACAGAACGGACATGTTCCTTCAACAGGTACATATTCACCAGGACTTAAAAACAAATCGGCTAGACATGTTATGTGGGTTATAAGGTCACATGCTATGTTCAGACATGTTAGTTTTGTTTGACCATTCGTTATTAATGTAGAGCATAGCAGACATTCTTCGTAAGTGTCTGTAGTAATGAGTGTCTTGGATTTTTTTAAGTTTTTACTCTTGACAGGTCCATGGCATATTGGCATGTGGTCCGGTGGCTTTCGTTCAGGCTAAAAAGAAATATAAAATTAATAAACACTTATTCATTTTACTTATTATTTTCAAAGACATTATTACATTACATTATGATTAGTATGGAGGTAGATACGCCTTTTCAATTATCCCCTGCAGGATGAATACCTCCCCACAGTAAAAAGGGGAGGCCATAGTAGGTTCATGACTTTCATATAAATATTATGTTTGAAAAGTGGTGTAGTACTTTCAGAACGGACATGTTTGCAAGGTTTTCGATGTTTGTCTTTACCAAAGTAACAATGATAATGATTTCTGATAATTGGGGTAGTACCACCCTCACACAGCTGATCGTCCTAAAGTAGTTATTACAGCTGGGTTTCATACAATGAGTGAGAGAGCCAGCAACCCAAACCCCCTTCCCTCCCCCTGTCCCAGTCCCCTTCAGGTCAGCAAGCTAGCAAGCAAAGCTTTTGTTATTGTAAGCATCTATATAGGCTACGGTAACTACTTAATATTAGGTGGGCCGTACGCTTGTTTACAACCTTAATCACATAAAAAAAATCTTTGATGGATAGGTAAGACTCTTACAGGAAACTCCTGGAAATATTCACTCTCCAACCATCTGATGAGCAACGGCAGACGACACCAGGGACCTACTCGGAGCATCTCAGTCAGGACTCGAAGCTTAAACTGGAATTCAGACTCTTTCCTCAGTATTTTCTTCAAATTCAAATGCTGCAGTCTTATCGTTTTTGTTGGATTTTGCCAGGCCCATTCAAACTAGAAAATAAAATTATTTTATTATTATAACTAAGAACTGTATGTTGACGGACGGACGGGCCCGTTGGCGTGGTTGGCGTGATGGCGACTTTCACGCTGCAGGTCGTAGGTTCGATTCCTACCCGGGACATACATTTGTGTGCATGAACATGTCTGTATGTCCCGAGTCTGGGTGTATATTAAGTAAGTATTTACAAATAAAAAAGTAGTATATGTAGTAATATCAGTTATCTGGTTTCCATAGTACAAGCTCTGCTTAGTTTGGGATCAGGTAGCCGTGTGTAAAAATGTCCCAGGATATTATATTATTATTATTAATGGTTCCCAATTGATCGTGGTGACTATAATTTTGATATGGAAGAGGGGTGTGGTACTTGTATTGTCCAGAAAATAATACTTACCCTAAGAGCAGATATATTGTTTGGAAATCCATGAACTATCATCACCATTTTCCTAAAAAAAATACCTTACTTTTACTCAGTTTTAGGTAAGTAGGTGCCTATTACCAAAATGTTACCTGATTGTTACCAAGTTTACAATATAATAGGTAATCAGTTGGTAGGTAGCTTAAAATACACTATCTAAGAAAATGAATCAATTATGTACCTATAGGTACTTATGTAAGCACCTTATTGGTAAAAAATACGTATAAAAAGTAAGTAGTAAGGTAGGTAATTAGGCAAGTTTATCAAAAACATAAATGGTGTTATAACTTTACGACAATCTTCAGTGAGAGGGCGGTACTACACCGGTCGAACCAACCCGTATATGAGCTGTAGACAATTGGCTACAGCTTGGCTCTACCACCGTGCGTATCCTCCAGCCGATATTTACCTATTCAACTTACCAGGGTCCTTTATTATTGGTGCGATACGCCCCACCGGCCCAAGTGCCCCGGTTGTGCTGCATAATCCGTCTGTTTGGATCCCTCGTGTACCCGATGTAAGTGAGACCTTTATATTTGGGATTCAAGCAATACAATAAGTAAACTCCAAAGAAATCTTCTACTATTTCCGGCTCCATCATTGCTTCATAAATCACACTTTGGTTTTTCAGAAGTTGAAACTTTTGAAAGTTGGTTTTGTTTGTTTTGAATAAAGTTTGTTTTGTAATGTTTTTGGTGAGAAATTACAGACAACAACAATCAAAACGAAAACATCAAGGGTTCCGTTACGTTTCAACTACTTGAGTATTGAAAAAAATATATAATTGCTAATCGTATTGAATTTATTTTAGAATTCGTGATTTTTATTATTACATTATGATTTATGGAGGCAGGTATTAAAGAACCATTTTATTTAAGTTAATGTATAGTAGATAATAAATACAAAATGTACAAAACTAAACGGATAACATATAATCTGTACTTACTATTCTATATGTCTGTCAGTGCCAGTGTCAATGTCAAACAAAAAACAGCTGTTTGTTTGTTTAATGGTTTGTTTCTATTCGCGGATTTCCCCGAAAATAAAATAAATTGATCCCACGATAAAATATATTAAATTAACAAGCAAGAATGGCAGACAGTAAACCCTACAAAGCGCAGAACATTTGTGGTTTGTAAGTAAACACTATTCTTTTTTAAAGTTTAAAAGTACTGCCCCGCTCTTCTGCAGATAGCTTCTCCTATTTTAGGATTTATAACAAAGTAAGAAGCCATACCCATCTGCTATTCTGTACTTTTCTAGCATTACAAATGAATGTAGCACTGTACCTATGTACCCTTTGGAATGTATCTAGTACACACATAACCAACAAAATAAATTCAGTGTAACTCCTTCAGGTGCAATGACAAGCCAAGCAAATACTGCTGCCCTCGCTGCGAGGTCCTCTACTGTTCCCTCGCCTGCTACAAGTCCAAAAAACACACAGATTGCTCCGAGAGCTTCTACAGACAGTGTGTCAACGAAGAACTCACTACGTACCACACAGACGATGAATCCAAACAGAAAATGATTGATATATTGAAACGAATGCAAGACGAAGACGTTGATATTGATGATTTATTAGAAAACGAGTCAATTGATTCTGATGATGGTGAAGAAATAGGTCTTGATGAAAGAATAAAAGGTTTAAATCTTGATGACGCGGACTCCGTGTGGAACGCATTGACGGAAGATGAGAGGAATGAGTTTGAGGCGTTATTGAACAAAGGGGAGATTGGGACGATATTGCCGCAATGGGAACCGTGGTGGATGAATTATAAAGAAAAGAAATTGGTGGAAGGCATGGATGATAACAATGAAGTGTGCGTAAATTGCCCGGAGTTGAAGGTTGTACCAGAATTGAAATCACTTACAGTAAGTAACATTAATGATTAGGTGCGTCCAATAAAGGTGAGCGGTCCAAGCAATCATTTTATGACATTACGTTTAAGTGGTTAGACGTCAAAACCAGGGTTGTTACGAAAAAATCACCTTGTTTTAAACACCGTGTTTAAAACAAGGATACAGTGATTTATTCATTCCGATTTAAATCAATGATTTAAACCAGTTTTATACCCCATTTATTATAACATTAGAAATTAGAGGCTCGTAGAAGCAGGGATCCAAAACATTTTATTTCAAAGTCAAAACAACTTTTATTTAGAGTGGTTACATTAAAATTGTTTTCACATAAAACAATGCTAAATACTTCGATAACCAAAATAAAAGTACTTTTTATACTATGTTTTATTTATAATAACATCGTATCACACATTTTAAACTGACAACAAAAAATTTATGCAAAAATAAATGATGGTGAATAACTCAATGACAAACACTTACAGAAATTTATTTACGTCAATTTCATAGACAACATAATCCGACAAAATTAGAAATACCCTGCTGTCATAACCTCTGAACGGATTAGGTAACATTTTAGATTTGTTAGGATTATAGTGGAACGAAACACATTCCCGGTATTGTTCACCCCTGCTTCTTTTAGGTTTTTAGCATTGACACTTAATTTTAAATTTGATTGTAATGATAATATTTAAATGAAAGACAATTTATTTTATAATATAAATAATTAAAATAATTACAGTTAGGTGTGACAAGCTGGAATATAAATAGATTATAATAAATTCGACGTCAATCATAACTGTAACATATTATTTGTACTTTTGTTACAAAGTGGACACTAAAAATAACCTTTTTTAACTTCTGTCTAATGCTATAACAAATGGAGTATAGACAGTTTTAATTTAAAATTTCCTGTTTTTTTTCAACCCTGGCCAAAACTGATTGCTTGGCGTGCTTCTCTCCACATTTAAACGCAGCCATTGAAATTATAATGAAAAAATATTGACAGTCCTTGTGCCTTCCTAGCTATTCAAAAAAAAACAATGAATAGAGTGTTAGGAATGTAACCTAATGTCTAATTCCCACAGAAAGTCGTTCCATCACCAACAATAAAGTACAACATAACAAACGTATTAGCATCATATGCCTTTATAACGAGGTACTACAACGGAGAGATAGATCCAGTGGAAGGTGCAATATGTTTGTTCAATATTTGCGCCAACTTGGACGCCAACACCAACTTTGAAGAGCCAGAAATTGCTGTGGAATCAGTTGCACAGAAATGCTTACAGGTACCTTTTTTAAAGATATTAAAAAATAAAATCTTATAGGCTGGCGTCGCATTGATAAAGCGAGTGTGATGCAACAGTTATTTCTACATGATTCGCTTATGTGATGTGGTCACTGCCATTATGTTAACGGTCAGTACGATATCGTTACAGTTTTAACGATATCGTACTGACCATAGTCATTGATAGCCTTTTCATCATGGCAACAAGTCGTTGAGTAAACGTTTGAGTTGAAGGAACACGTGAATACAAACTTCTGATAGGATTTCTATCGAATGACTTTCGAACTTCAGCGTTATTTGGATTGTTTGTTTTTACGCGAATCGGGCTACAGCTTGTTTGGGCCTCAAGTCGCTTAGCCATTGCCATTGAGCTGCTGTAGTGATCGACCCTCTGATTGGTTGGCCGACCGGCTTGTCGGCCTCTGATTGGTCGATGAGAATCAACAGACAAATCACAGGGTCGATCACTATAGCAAAATGCCACAGTGGCGCCACAATGGCTAAGTGACTTTGGGCCCTGAATACTTGTGCTAAAAATGGGCTCACCTCAACCTCTCATTAAAAATCTTCACTAGAACATTTTTACGCTAAAATATCTCCTATCTTGAAGTTTGTTCTTCTAATTTCAGAGTGAACTCATCCAGACCGATGAAGCCAGTCTAGACATAATGAAGACTGACACTTTCCTCATACTCAGAGGACCGAGTGAGGACAATCCAAAGCATTACTCCAAAGCTGCACTTTCCCATTTACATCAAATACTTTCAAAGGCGAAATCCTCTCAAAAAGCTCCCAAAACTGACGCAACAGTACAAGATAAGACTGCTTTTTCTAGAAAGTTTCCTGAACACACCAAGAAAAACTTGGCCAATTTAGATATAAGCAAAGTGAAGAAGGGTTTGAAGAAAATAGAATACTATTTGTCGTTCATTGAAAGTTATAGTATGGACTTTGAGTAAATATTATAATGTCATATAACGGAAGCGCCGTAGATTAATTTTGGTTTCCGCGAGAACGCGCCAACAACTGATACTACGCCAAAGTCAGTGTACTTAAATGACATCTGACAACAATTTATGAAACTGACGTCGAAACGATAAAGTTGTCGCATTTTTTGGAATACAATTGAGTACCAGCCTCTCAAACAACAATCCTCACAAGCACTTCCTGAGCAGAGTGGTTAAAGCGTGGAATAAGCTCCCAGTAGACGTTGTATCAGCTCAAAATGTGAACCAGTAAGAACCGACTCGATAAACACCTGAAAGAGAAAAGCTAGAAGAGAACAACAGGATACAGGCACCTATCAGTTGAATCAACTGCCTGTCTGATAATAAATAATAATAATGATTCTTCTTGGAAGGGCGCGCGCGAAACTTATAAATCTATGGGACGCTCTATAATCGATGGATTTTTTATAAATAAAAAGCATATTTCACCTTAACCAGATATATTTGTTCCAACAACACAAATCATCCATAGGAATGTCAGAATGGTACCATCAACAATAATATAAATCTACAATTATTTTTAACACAACACTTAACACAGAGAGTTCCTTTATCGTTCACCACACTTCAAGGTACAGACAGAAAAAAAAGTTTGATTATCTCACTTATTGTTGTCTATTCATTTTGATAGCAAAACATGTAGGGTTAGTGCAACGGACGGAATGGCGGCGATGCGACTGTTTTAAATTCAACTTAATCGTCTTCTGTATACGACTGTATTTGGTATAGCGAAGAGGCTCAGCAACGAAGCGCAGTGGCTAAACCAATTACAGTCGTATGCAGAAGCTAATTAAGTTGAATTTAAATTGTTTCTACATTTGTCGCTTCGTCGCCACCCAGTCCGTATACGTTGACCCATGGACAAAATATTTCGTGAATTTCTGTAACAAAATGAATTTAAATGCGTAAAATAATGTATTTTGAAACAAGTTTAAAATAATGTTTAGTAAAAAATAACTCATAGCAATGTGTCTGTACCTCCAGTAACAATGTAACTAAACTAGTAATTTGCCTACAAAACATCTAAGTACATTACGTACAATAAATAGTATTTTTATTCTTACATAAACATTCAAAAAACAGCTCACCTATATTAGATAAGTATACTTTATTACAGTTTGGTAACACTTAAGGGCCAGAATCAGTTGAACAGCGATATAGAGGGCGCCACTTTCGCGTGTACCTTTTGGCTTTTACCTAAATCCATGTTATAATACTATTGATTGTTATAAATACAAATACAGACAGACAATTAAATTATGAACAAATACAAGTGCAGTGATATACACGCATCAGCTCAAAGCTGCTAGTTATAAATAAATAATAATAATAAATACTAATAATATCCTGGGACATTTTTTACACACGGCTACCTGATCCCAAACTAAGCAGAGCTTGTACTATGGAAACCAGATAACTGATATTACTATATATACTACTTTTTTATTTGTAAATACATACTTAATATATATATACACCCAGACTCGGGACATACAGACATGTTCATGCACACAAATGCATGTCCCGGGTAGAAATCGAACTTACGACCTGCAGCGTGGAAGGCGCCATCACGCCAATCACGCCAGCGGGCCCGTTAAATAAAGATCATTATTTACGGCACTGTGGCCGATGACGTACGTCTGGGTGTCACTGGGATCGCCCCCAGCCCATTGTATGGTAGCCCCAGTACAGGCGTTGCTTAGTTTGGGACCATACAGTTGGTCCCAGGTTCGATCCCCGGTGGGGCATGCACCAATGGATGAATTTTCATCTATGTGCATAATTTAAAGTTCGCTGACGGTGAGGGAAAAACATCGTGAGGAAACCTACCTATCCCTCGGGATTAGGTAATAGTCAGTTCCTGTATACACGGCGACAAGGTTCACCACCTGTCACGTTTGGTTCTGACTATCTGGTGAAACATGGGCTTTGAGTTGATTAATACCTCCACAATGTGGTGGTGTATGGCCACTCAAGCCTCTGACTACCCCCGAATGGGGATAAAAGTCGTGAGGTTACATTTTTACAGTTGGTGTGTGAGTCTGGCGATATTTATATTCATTAAATCCCCTTAAATGAGAGGGGATTCTGTTTTGTTAGTTAATAAATAAAATCCGACGCTTCTCTCAATCTCGACCGGAGTAGTACCACTCTCTCACACCTTCCCCTCCCTAAAGCTCTGGTTTCCTAGGATAGTGTTGCCGTCACAAACGGACGCAATATTACGGACGCCAAAAGAATACTAATAAATAATACCGTTCTCTAAGAAACCGCGCCATTTTGTTTACATAGACAACGTTCTAGTGACTTCATTCACCGCTGTATTACGGCGGCTATATGACGGTACCGCTTTCCTAGGAAACCCAGTTTTAATATTAAGCAGATACCGTAGCCTATAGATGCTTGCAATACCAAAGCATTTCTCGCACATTACCGACCTGCTTTACGCCGATCTTCTGCGAGGGTGGTACTACCCCGGTCGAGCCAGCCCGTATATGAGCTGCAGTCAAGCTCTACCACCAATAAAAACCTTAGTTTCTCAAATCCCTTAATAAGGTATCTGGTTCTGGTAATACTGTATCATATCGTAAGTCCTCGTTCTGAAGTTCAAGAAGGAATTCCTGATGACGGAAAGCATGAACGCTGCGGCCTCCTTCTCTGTCGAGTTCGGCGCGAAGCGGGAGCGAAGGAGACGGATAGTCTGGCCGCGGAAGCAGGGTAGACCGGTGTCCAACATCAGAGACACCATTGATATTATCGCTTCTTGGTATGGCCTGAAAGAGAAATAAAATGAAATAGGACTATGTATTAATAGTACATTGTTACCCGAGGGGAAAAGTAACTTATTATTGGTCCCGAGACGGGGTTTGGCGCCCGAGAGTAGGGAGGGCGCTAATAGTTCGAGGGACCAATAATAAGTTACTTTAACCCGAGGTAAACACTGTGCTTTTCATCACGAATACAAGGAAAGTAGGAAAAAAAAAGAAAAAAAGACGACAAAAATCAAGAAAAAATAAACAGAAAACAACAAAAAAAAAGAAGAAAAAAAACAAAAAAAATGAAATAAAAGAAAAATAAGAAATAAAAAAAAGACGAAAAAAATAAAAAAGGGGAAAAAACCGAAAAAACAAGAAAAAATACGACATAAAAAAAAGTAGAGTAGTAGTAGTGGGGATAAAAGTCGTGATGTCAATAGAAATTTGAAAATAGAACTCGTATTTTTTTATAATTTGACAGAATCGTCGAAATTTTAACAGATCAGGCAAAATCGTGTTTCTAGAAACACAATTTTGCGTAATCTGTCAAAATTTCGACGATTCTGGAAACACGATTTTGCCCGATCATAAAAGTATCAATTTCTGTCGGCTCTTCAGGCACCTTTCGACCTACTTTCCGCGTATCAGTGATGAAAACATTGTTTTATGTTCGAGTAGCTTTTGCCCGCGACTTCGTCCGCGCATTTGTCCCACGGGAACATACTATCGGGATAAAAAGTAGCCTACGTGCTATTCCAGACTATAATCTATCTCTGTGCCAAATTTCATCCAGATCCGTTCAGCCGCTGTGGGGTGAAAGAGTAACAAACATCCATCCATCCAAACTTTCACATTTATAATATTATAGTGGGATTAATCTTGTTTTACTTTTACAAAACACTGTACTATTGAATCGTACACTGATTTGAAACGATCTATGTGAGTGCTTTCGGGTCTCTGCCTCATCGTACGAAACGCAGCCAATACTTTACGCTGATCTTCTGTGAGAGGTTGGTATTACCGTGGTCGAGCCAACTCGTAGCTGCAGTCAATTGGCTACATCTTGGCTCAACCACTAATAAAGTTTCGAAGGTGTTAATCAAACGCGGCGTTAGTTAATGTAAGTGAACATGCCCCCAAGTCACTTAGTCATTGCCATTGAGCTGCTATAGTGATCGACCCTGTCTGGTCAAACGACCGGCTGATCGGCCTCCGATTGGTCGGTCAGAATCATAGAGATTTTAATTAGAAGAGCCGTTCTTGTAGATATCTCGATGAAATAACGCGTGGTAATTTGCGCGGGATAGCGCGGGTGGTGGGGGTTAAGAAATGCGTGGCATCTATCTACCGGTAAATAGCTGAACTACTCGCTTCGTTTTATGTCGATGTTAGTACGCAGTTTAACTTTTTGCACTAGATGTCACTAAGTGTATGATCATGAAAAATTACGTACAAAGGGACGCCATCTAGTGTCGAATATAATTATAGTTGGGATGCGAACGTTGGCAAGACGTCTGCACAGGACGAACGCCAACAGCACACTGACATAAGCCACGCCTACTGTGATGACGTCACCGGCCGAGTTGTGCGGTGTCTAAGCAACGCAGCCGAGCTGCTTATACCCAGACCTATTAGTATTAGGTTCATGGCCAGAATCAACCGACCAATCAAGAGGGTCGCCACCATGGACCAATTACTAAGGGGACTGGCCCTAAGCAACTCGGCCGAGTGGTCGGCCTAGTACTAACATCGATATAAAACGAAGTGAGTAGTTCAACTATTTACCGGTAGATAGAACAATGAAAATGAAAATACAATGACTACGTTTTTTTTTCATACATACAGTGGTGGCCATATAATTAAGAAAGCTTATTTATAGAGAAGATTTTATCAAACTAACAAGTAAAAGTAACTGTTTGTATTTTTTTTGTATTTCACTCGGTATCGCAAAACTTTACCATACTAGCCGTACATTCGTTGATACACATGATTTGCTAAAAAATAAATAGGTAAACTTTTTACATTAGATCTAAACCTAGTATTACTACTTACTGGCTGGTCACATAATTAAGAACGCTGAATAGTTTTTTATTTATTCAACTTTAAATAGAGAAATCTCTGTGGCTATGAGCTTGTAGTTCACTATAAATTCGTATAATTTTGGCGCCTTTTGGTGCAGGTGATTGCTTCATAGAAAATAATGGGGAAAAATAAAAGTTGTGATAAATCTACAAGGGAAGTAATAATAAAACTTCGCGAGAAGAACTGGTCGTATAAAAAGATAGCCGACCACCTGCAATGCTCTAAAACGATGGTTTTCCATGCTGTGAAGCATTTTGCAACGCATCAAACAACCTCAAAATGTTCCGCGTGTACCTAAACAGAGAAAGTCATCTCGTCGAGATGATCGAAATATCGTTCGTTTGGCAAAGCAATATCCTTTTAAAGGGTCTAATGAGCTGGGAAAGGAATATTTTGGTGAAAACAACCCTTCAGCAATCTCGGCACGCACTATTCGAAGGCGTTTGGTAGAAGAAAAGTTGCACGGAAGGATACCAAGGAAGGTGCCCATGTTGAAACGATGCCATAGGCAGGCCCGGATTGCATTTGCAAGAAGGTATGAAAACTGGACATTTAGACAGTGGAAAAATGTTCTTTTTTCTGACGAGACAAAAATAAACAGGGTATGTTCTGATGGAAAAAGATATGTATGACGCCCTCCGAATAAAGCATTTGACCCTAAGTACACAAAAGTGACATTAAAGCATGGTGGGGGAAAAGTGAAAATTTGGGGGTGCTTTTCTGGGTATGGTATTGGACCTGTTAAGCTGATAGAAGGATACATGGATCAATTCCAATACAAAAATATACTGGAAGAAACAATGTTACCTTATGCTGAAGACGTGCTTCCGGTTATTTGGACATTCCAACACGATAATGATCCAAAGCATACTGCACGCACCGTTAAGGAATTTCTCACATCGCAATCAGTGTCTGTCTTAGATTGGCCAGCTAACAGCCTAGATCTTAACCCTATAGAACATCTTTGGTGCGAAGTCAAGAAGAAGGTTTCAAATCGACAGTGTGGCAATTTAAGAGAGCTGTATGACGTTTTCTTAGAAGAATGGCACTCTATCTCTCTTGCGAAATGTCAGAAATTGATAGAGTCAATGCCTCGCTGGTGTAAAGCAGTTATTAAAAGCCGTGGACATGCTACTAAATATTAGTTTTAGTTTAAAATGTATTAAATTGCTTATTTTATTCACGCACTTCATATTAATGCGATTTAATTTAATCTGAGTTTCATATAAAGCAACTCTCGAGCAGTTTAATAAATCGTTCTTAATTATTTGTCCAGCTCCATTACTATTTGAAATTGTTACTTTTGAGAATAAATAAAGTTTGTTACAAAAATTGTGAGTGATTTTATTCTGTAGTCCTAATCCCGTTTGCTCTATTCTTGTGGCTATTTCATAACATAACTAGTTAGTTCTAAGAAGGAACAATAACTACACATGACATGACTCCGATAAAAAAATTCTGGAACTTCAAGTCGTTCTTAATTATATGACCACAACTGTATATCTACTAAGGGCACCTCTTTCTTTATTTACTCTGTGGTCGCCACAATGGCTAAGCTACTTGGGGCCCAGGTTGTTACTGACCTGACTGCGAGGAAGGCCTGCACGCACAGCTCACAGAACCACCGGAAGGGCGGCGCCTCCATCTTGCCGCCCATCACCGTCACCATCTCGTCCGTCAGCTTGATGTCCGGCTCGAAGCCCAGGTTGCCGCCCGGCGACGACTCGAACATGAACCCGAAGTCTGCAACACACATTATATTCAAGGTGGCAGAGCCAAGCTGTAGCCAATTGACTGCAGCTCATAAACGGGCTGGCTCGACCGGGGTAGTACCACCCTCTCACAGAAGATCGGCGTAAAGCAGCTATTACAGCTGCGTTTCGTACGATGAGCGAGAAAACGAACCCCCCACCTCTATTCCACTCCCCTTCAGGCCGGCAATGTGCGAACAATACCTTTGGTATTGTAAGCATCTATAGGCTATGGTAACTGCTTAACATCAGGCGGACCGTACGCTATTTTGCCACCGCAGTCCTATAAAAAAAAAAAAAAAAAAAATAGAAAGAAAGAAAGAAAGAAAAGAAAGAAAAACTTTATTACGACCAGCAAGACAAAACAATAATAAATATAAAAAGAAAGAAAAACAATTATCGACTATGCTAGCCGCAAACGGACCCAATTCAGCATGTGCTGGTCAGCAAGAACCAGCGCTGGTCTTCCATTGGGTCCGATTGGCGATTTCACGGACGCAAACCGTTAAAAATATAATTAAATTAAAACTAAAATACGGGCTGGCATAACCGGGGTAGTACCACCCTCTCACAGAAGATCGGCGTAAAGCTATTACAGCTGCGTTTCGTACGATGAGCGAGAGAACGAACCCACCCCCTCCCTCTATTCCACTCCCCTTCAGGTCGGCGATGTGCAAGCTGTGCGTTTGGTATTGCAAGCATCTATAGGCTACGGTAACTGCTTAACAACAGGCGGGCCATACGCTTTTTTGCCACCGCAGTCCTATAAAAAAATAAGAATAATACCGTTGCAACCTAGCGTCCCCGTCGAACTTACTTTGACTCAAGTCTAAGTATAAATAAATAAATAAATATAACGTCACGACTTTTATCCCCATTCGGGGGTAGTCAGAGGCTTGAGTGGCCATACACCACCACATTGTGGAGGTATTAAGCCAACTCAAAGCCCACGTTTCACCAGATAGTCAGAACCCAACGTGACAGGTGGTGAACCTTGTCGCCGTGTATACAGGAACTGACTATTACCTAATCCCGGGGGATAGGTAGGTTTCCTCACGATGTTTTCCCTCACCGTAAGCGAACTGTAATTCATTATAATCTATTGTTAATTAAGTCTAAGTAATTTTTCAAATTCAAAATTCCCCTCGCGTCAAGAAGGAATGGGCCCGGTATAATATGAATAAGCTTGCCAGAGCATGGCACCAAAATACCATCGGCTAAATACACTGATATAATAATAATATCCTGGGACATTTTTGTACACACGGCTACCTGATCCCAAACTAAGCAGAGCTTGTACTATGGAAACCAGATAACTGATATTACTACATATACTACTTTTTTATTTGTAAATACATACTTAATATACATATACACCCAGACTCCGGACATACAGACATGTTCATGCACACAAATGCATGTCTCGGGTAGGAATCGAACCTACGACCTGCAGCGTGAGAGGCGCCTCCGCGCCAACAACGCTAACGGGCCCGTGAAATGCCTCGTGAATCTTGATATCGCGATTCAGGATCGTGCTTTGTATTGGAACATTGCACTCAACGCCATCTGCTGGTAGCAAGATGTGAGGTACATACCTATATGTATGATGTGTCCGTCTGTATCGAGCATAATGTTGCCGTTGTGTCTGTCCTTGATCTGAAGCAGGAACCCGATGACGCTGTACGCCGCCATCGACGTCACGAAGCAACGACGAGCCGCCTGCGCAAATAACCATTATCTATACTCAATCTATACAAATAAATAAAATTGAAGTGTCTGTGTGTAATGTCAAAATAACAGGTGTTTACAAAATTCATATAAAATATATGGTACTTATAACAAAAAAGCAATACATATTTAAAATATTTGTCCAAAGGCATCGCTCGCACGAATTAATCAACAAATCAATTGACAATAATTTATTACCCGGGTAAGGTATAACAGTTAACTGGTTTGCTTATTTGCTTACTCGAGCAATATTTTTTTATTAATAGAAAAAATGTAAAAAAAAAATGTAACGTCACGACTTTTATCCCCATTCGGGGGTAGTCAGAGGTTTTTGAGTGGCCATACACCACCACATTGTGGAGGTATTAACCAACTCAAAGCCCACGTTTCACCTGATAGTCAGAACCCAACGTGACAGGTGGTGAACCTTGTCGCCGTGTATACAGGAACTGACTATTACCTAATCCCGAGGGATAGGTAGGTTTCCTCACGATGTTTTCCCTCACCGTCAGCGAACTGTAAATTATGCACATAGATGAAAATTCATCCATTGGTGCATGCCCCACCGGGGATCGAACCTGGGACCTTCCGATTGCTAGCCCAACCTGTATTATTAATAGATTTTCATTTATTTTCCCAAAATATTCTGAATCATGTGTAGAGTCATAGTTTAAAAGGATGCCCATGCTTTCAAATTCATCCTGTTTAGGCTACGGTAACTGCTTAACATAAGGCGGGCCGTACGCTTTTTTGCCACCGCAGTACCATAAAAAAGTATTGAAGATACATAATACCACTTACTTGGAACTCCCTACTGGTCTCGTCTCCGTATTTCTTGATGAAGTATTCATACATCCCTATGTCCGTCTGTCTGCCGAGCTGATCTCGCGACTTCGCGTTCGGCACGCATTCTATAACGCCGCACTGAAACGATATGTGCCTATCATATACAGGGTAACTTCGAAATCATTGGCACTATAACTCCATATGGTTCTACATCTGCCTAGCGCTACAGTCATCATGGCGTATTTTCATAAATAATTACAACAAAATACAACATTTGGCCCAAGAAGCTGGATACATCTGATTAATGTTCCTATAATATCTGTTCTTGAAAAGCCTGATTACATTGTTAAAAAAACAAAAATATCTAGGTACTTGCTAACTTTAGGGACCATCAGAGTCGTCAGACGAACTGCTAAGTCTGCCGACAAACTACTAAGCAGTTTGGCAGATAATTAATTATGTTATGTGGATTTTGTAAGTGTAAATAAAATTGTAAAAAGATAACTTTGAATGTATCAAATCAATTTGACACTTAGAAATATATTCTATGGAAAAACGGTTAAAACGTCAAATTTATTTGGTGAACAAAAGTTATCTGACGATTCTGAAAAAGGATTTCCCTCCAGGTTCTGTGCGTACTTTTCACCCTGTATACTCACCCCGGGCGCGGTAGCGACGACCTTATACGGGAACAGGTACAGGTCGAGCCCGACCTGTTGGAAGATGTTCTTGAACAGCGATATGACCTGCAGCGCCAGCATGTCCTGCCTGACGTCATCGCCCACTTTGAAGATGGCCGCTTGCCACGACTCCGCCGGTATCCCCGTGTACCTGTCCTTGCCTTCCTCCTGATCAATGGAGATTGCCGTATGTGAGATGAGTGACTGAGTTAAAGTCAATGAGACTAGTGTGCATGGGCTTAAGTTTGCCGTATGTAATTACTTCCCAGAATTCGTTCCTTATCAATGTGGGAGTTGGTTGCGGGCGGCACGACGGCCGACGGCAGTTGTCGCCGTCAGTTTCATAGAAATTGGTGCCGTCGTGCCGTCGCGGCACATGTCATCGTGACGATTTTGTCATCGTGACAACTCCCACCTTTAGCGACACTATCGAATGGTGTAATATAATGGTTTCACGGGCCCGTTGGCGTGGTTGGTAAGATTCCGCCTATCACGCTGCAGGTCGTAGGTTCGATTCCTACCCGGGACATGCATTTGTACGTTTGTACATGAACATTTCTGTATGTCCCGAGTCTGGGTGTAATTATGTATTATTAAGTATGTATTTACAAACAAAAAGTAGTATATGTAGTAATATCAGTTATCTGGTTTCCATAGTACAAGCTCTGTTTAATTTGGGATCTGGTAGCCGTATGTAAAAATAATGTCCCAGGATATTTATTATTATAATATAATAATAGTGTTTTTTTTTATCAAATTCCTGGCTACTAATATTAATTTTTCCAAAATATAATGATGCAGTGTTCATCAAAATCGGTTCGAGTACTATTCGCTATTCCTCATAGTTTCGGATTTGGCGATCCACACTCAGCAAAATTCACCCTGTATAGAAGAAGTACAATTTATATACACTCACAGAGGGTACCTCCTCCCCCGACGCGATGGCCATGGCAACGGCCTCCATCTCGGCAATACCGTACTTGCGCACACGGAACCTCGCTAGGTACGGCGCTTTCGCCGCGCTCTGCATCGGCGTACCTGCAGCGAATATACCGTAATAATAATAATTCATTTATTTTCAGGTACATAGGCCCATAGATATACAGGGTTATTGGATAAACACTAACAACCTTGCAGAACTGTATTACTGACATCATAAACAACAACTTTCAGAAATCACGCCCTAAAATGTATGAAACAAGAAAATATTCTCATCTAGAGGATAGCCGTGGTCCGTGGTTATATGCCATTTTGCCCTTAAGAACCTAGAACAAACGTTGTTGTTTATGATGCCAGTAATACAGTCCTGCAAGGTTTTTAGTGCTTTACCAATAACCCTGTATAATCATCATCATCACTTACCGCTCTTGTAGTCTATATCAACGACCATGGAATCAGGATTCGATGGTAAATAACATCCGGGCTGAACCTGAAAACAAAATAATACTGAAAAACTAAAGTAACCTTAAATATTACACTACATCGTAAGTTTCTAGTAAATAACATGTTCCAGGGTGTACAACTCTCTCACAGAAAATCGGCGTAAAGTTACTATTTTAGCTGCGTTTCGTACGATGAGTGCGATAGCCAGAAACCTAATCCCCAATGATAACCGACCACCCTATTGGTCGGTTTAGTCTGACCGACCAATGAGTGGTCGGTCACAATAGCAAAACGCAACAGTGGCAGTTCAATGGCCAAGCGACTTGGGGGCAAGAACGCTTGATGGCGACTACCCTGTTCAAAACACGGAATCCACTCCAACAGGTTGTCTGGAAGAGATCGCAGACCGCCCACTGTAGACTGTTGTTTGTTTCTCGTTTTGATTTTCATATTTGTTCTTGTGTTTGTTACCCCTTTCATAGTAGAAATATGGGTAGTAGGTTATCTTCATACAAACGCACCGCGCGCGGCTTGTATGTGTGCGCCATGCGTATCTATGCGTCGCGCACGCACACTCAATCAAAATCGCGACCCGGTTATCAGTGCGAAACAATGCATGTGATGTTTGAGTGTGCGTGCGCGACGCATAGATACGCATGGCGCACACATACAAGCCACGCGCGGTGCGTTTGTATGAAGATAACCTACTACCCATCTTTCTACTATGCCCCTGGTGTACAATAAAGTGTTATCTATCTATTCTATTCTACTTACTTTTACGTTTTTCAGCGCCTCAAGACAAGCTCGCTTCCGCTCGGCTCCTTTCGGGAATGGTCGGATAATCCCACTAATGTTAGTGATTTGACTGAAGAAGTCAAATTCTCGTTCGTAGAAGGCTTTAGCAGGGCCAGATAGTGAGTCCACAATGCATTTTGTTAGGTTTTCCAGTATATCGAATAGGGCAGCTGAAAGAAAGAATAACCCCCATAGAAATTTATGATCGACTTGCAGTGGCATTACAAATCGCTTTTGTTCCTAGAAATGGTTTTAAAAACCATTGTAAACTGGCTAAAATCTCTATAAATTTGGCGGTAAATGATAAAAAATGATTGCAGCTTTATTTGACAACCGCTTGCTTCGGGCGTAGGCCGCTCGGCGCACTGCATCGGATAGTTGCTTGTTCGAGACAAATTTAGGAAACGGCATTTTCGTAATTTGCACTGATCTGGGTGTCACTGGGATCGCCCCCAGTCCATTGTACAAGTATTGCTTAATTTAGGACCATACAGTTGGTGTGTTATTCTGGCGATATTTGTTTATTTAATAACCATTATTCCAGTGCACAGCCCAATGGTTCTTATATTTGAACTAAACGCGATTTTTGAAGTGAAAACTTCTTTAGCGGCGCACTTTTCTTGGGATGGGTAAAAAATGTTAAACTCGCGTCAGGACACGTGACCTGATTGAAAATTCATAAGACGGGATGCCTGATCGAAAATTCGTAAGACGGGATGGGTAAAAAATGTTAAACTCGCGCCAGGACACGTGACCTGATCGAAAATTCGTAAGACGGAGGGAGAGTAGACCGTCGGCGCGGCGTAGGAGAGAAAGTAATATCCCCCTCTCTTTCTACCACGCGGCGAAAATGTATGCCTGCTCCTGCTGTTTCGTTAAAGCAGCGCAGGGCGCTTGCGCGAGTGTGCGTATGTGATTGTACTACATTATAAATTGTCATGTTTGTGTACGATAACGCAATAAATGAATATTGTATTTCAACACATAAATGATAGTACTTTTATACTGATAAATAAAGCAATTCGTGCGAAATTATTCCCTAACCATTACAAAATATTTAAAAATGCACAACGTTAATGTTCAAGTTTTCACTTCTGCCGGCACTTCCGGAGTGCAACCCGTTGTTTTTTATTTATTTAGAACCTAGGTTTGGCGAGATGACGCTTTGCTCTTTGATCACAATCAATATTGTATTCAAGATACGATGCGATAAACTAGCTAACGTTCTCTTAAAGGTGCTCCCTCACCGGGACCACCACCAACCTCACCTCACTTCATTTATCAGTAATGTAACATTTCAGATTCGACTTTGAGCATTACGTTACAATACTGCCTCCCTGACTGACGAGCATTCGCTTGTAATGTTACGGCATTGATGTTACAAGTTGTATGAAAATTGCGCACTGTAATGTTCAGTTCGCCTCCCTCACTGATGTAATGTTCGACTCTGTAACGTTACATTAAGACGGGGACAGCAGCTAACGAGGCATTTTTGGAGGCTATCTCCTCTTAGACGAGTGGAGTCAAAATTTTGAAAAAAAATTCACTGTATAAACTGAACCTCATCTTTAACCTCATCTTTAAAAAATAAGCAGGTAAAAAGTTCTTTATGCTCTTTTTCTATGTGAAAAAAAATATCAAAATTAAGCTATTTTCGTCTTAAAATTTCTATCTCCTTCTAAACGGCTTAGAATTTTTTATTATTTTGTTCGCCAAAAGATGGCGAAAGACAATACCTAAAAAAATTAAGATCGATTTTGGTGATGCAATAGTTTTTCACGTCACAATTAATGATTTTCGATATTTTCGGAAAAAAAGTGGGCGGGGCTAGTGCGCTCTCGACCAATCCAGACGGCGGAAACGCGCGGTGGGGAAGCGGGGCCTTAAAGGCGAATGCTCCCGGTACCAGAACCTTAATGGTTGATTGGTCACTCACGATCTTTGTTGTGCATCTCCTCGTCGGTGTACATGTTAGTGTGCATGTTCCATATCAGCTGGTGCGCCACCACTTGCGACTTCTTCGCCAGCGACTTTATCAACTCCGCTACGTATCCCATCTGGTAAACAAATCAATACTGGGTGTAAGTGAAACGATTCCGAAAGCGAAGACAGGTGATAGTGCTGGTAATGGTGATCTCTAACGAATTTAGTTGTGAATGCAGATTTATAGAGCTAAGAAATCCATAACATACAGTGCAAAAAAAATTGGTCTACGACAATCATTGACGAAGTTGTGACCAAATTACTAGCGAAGTTCGCGGTTATTGTGACGTCATTTAGGCCACGCGCGCTTTGTAATGAACGGTGGCGCGGGCCGGCGCGTGTACAGTGCGCCTTCAATCCGACGGCCCCGTGTAACGTCATACGCACATGCCGCACATTATATAAAATGTGTTATAAAATTGCAATGGATGGACCGATTTCGATGATTTCAAAATTATATTGATAAAAAAGCTTAGTTTTAACTTTAGTGTTGTTATGAGTTGATTTGTTGACCTAGTATTGATTCTCATTACTGATACGATAATAATATTTAAACAGAAGCTCCAATCCTCTCACAAATTTTCGTACACCGTATGACATGGTAAAACATGATGGATCTGACACTAATTTTAACACCAACAATGTGCGAGCTATTGTATATTTGTAACCTACTCGTGTTTTGGGCAAATAAAAATATTGTATTGATACCACAAAAATAACGCGAATATAAAACATATTGACCAACAGAATAGACCCTTTTAGCTGACTAGACATTTATTCTGCGGGATGTACTCACGGTGTCGTGGCGCAGAGCCTGCACTAGTTGCGGGATGTACAGCAGCAGCGCGGAGGAGGGGTATGACGTCAGCGTGCTGACCGCCGCCTGCGCAGACAGCGGGTGCGGCGGGTACTGCCGGCTGAAGTACGACAACGCTTCCACCGGCGTCACCCGGGCCCACGTTATCATGTGGACCAGCTGTCACAATACACGAACATAAATTGATATAATATGTATCTGGAATAAATACACCCTGTATAGTCAAGGCTAAGCACGACTTGTATTAAGTGTAGGTACCTCAGACGAAGTACAACGAAGCCGTCTAGACAGCAACCGTGCAGGGGCTCCGGGGACGACCCATACTGGCCTGAGTAGTATGGTGCCGTTACATGCTACAGAGACATAGCTCACCCACACCCACAGCGCGATTGCTGTTGGACCATTTAGGTCCTTTAAGGCTAAGTGCAGCATGTGACCACGGACCGCGGCTATCCTCTAGTAGAGATAATTTTCTCGAAACGGAACGGAACTCATAACTAGCCGACGATAGAGACGCTTCCAACGATGGGTGCACCGAGAAAATACTCCGCGATACTCCGAGGTCGATCACCGAGCATTGAAATATATACCTTATTTCGATTGAATAAGTATTAAATTCGATTGATAAAAATTAAAATGCCATGCCATGCCATCCTCACTGTGCGCCGGCCATTATTTGTAAAATTATGATAAGTAGTTTGGAAGTTATGCGGGAACATATGAACATACATACATACTTAAGCTATGGTTTACTCCGTTAGCGGTGCCGTCATATAGCGGCCGTCACTAGAACATTGGCTATGTAAACATCGGTATCCAATACCGCTCTCTAGGAAACCGCGCCATTTAGTTTACATAGCCAACGTTCTAGAGACGTCCGCTATATGACGGCACCGCTATCGGAGGAAACCATAGCTTTATCGGTCAATAAAATAACCCTCCGCCGTAGTCGGGTAAAAATTACAAAAGACCATACCAAAAGGTGCATAAATGAAAAAAATATACGTTATGTACGCTAAAACAATAATGCATTAAATAGACATCCTCATGGAGAATAGACTTTCCGATCTATGACCTTAGTGTTAAGGATCAAAGTGGCTCACCTCGTGCGCGTCGCTGAGCAGCGTGTCCGTAGTGACCAGATATTTGAGTGCTTGCGGCACGTGGCACACGGCAGTCGGCTGCGCTTGCACTTTGCGACGGATCTCGAATACTATGCCCTCATTCTTCAACCTGAAATCGACTTTATTTCAGGAATAGGGTCAAAATTGCAATGGTATTGGGTTCTGCATTTGATATATCAGGCTATACAGGGTGATTGGTAAAACACTAACAACCTAGCAGGACTGTTACTAATATCATAAGCAACAACTTTTGTTCTATGACTTTTAACAAAACATAATACATTTAGCAAAAACGTATGAAACAAGAAAAAAATCTCTTCTAATAATAGCCTTGGTCCGTTTAGGTCCTTTAGGGCAAAGTTCCATATGACAACGGAGTAACGGACCACGGCTATCCTCTAGATGAGAATATTTTCTTGTTACATACTTTTGAGAGCGTGATTTCTTGTTAAATGTATTATGTACTAGCTTTTGCGCGCGACTTCGTCCGCGCATAATTAAAAAAAAAAGAAGCATATGTGCTATTCCGGACTATAATCTATCTCTGTGCCAAATTTCATCCAGATCCGTTCAGCCGTCCTGGCGTGATTGAGTAACAAACATCCATCCATCCATCCATCCATCCATCCATCTAAACTTTCACATTTATAATATTAGTGGGATGGGATATTACGTTTTGGTGTCGCAAATAAGATTGAAGTATTATAATAGCTAAGCCTTTAGGCTTATAATATAAGGGCAAGTATCAAAAAAACACTAAAGAGATCAATTTGTTAGCCAGACAAGCTTGGCAATATCCGGCCAAGTGGCCAAGTCACTCACCGTTCCGGTAAGAACACCGCTAGGGTCGGGCTGATCTCCCAGGCAAGCTTGGCGTAGTCCCGCCAAGTGCGGTCAGTGTTGGGCTTGGACCGCCAAGTCGCTATGTTATCTTCCCCTGGGACCGCCTGCTCGACTCTACCGTGAGGGTTGTGCCAAGTCACCAGAAACTCTATTTCCACAGCCTGTGGAATATTATTATTTTACTAAGTATACAACATGTTAAGAAAACCCTGTCTGACCCGAAAACGTATTGTTGGGTATCGAGATTAGATTCTATTTTTATAAAAAAATATTTTTTATTTATTTTTTTATTTTTTCTTTTGAAAAATTTTTTTTTATATTTTTTAGCATAGTAAGTGTCCCACTGCTGGGCAAAGGCCTCCCATATTTTTTTGGAAAACAAACACCCCATTTACATTTTTAAAAAAAAACATTAAATGACGTCATCACATACTTTGTGGTCAGAGGTGCCGCCACACGATCTAACATAATTACTTCTGGTAAAGGTGTTGTCATATTTTTAAAATTTGCTACATTTTGAGGGAAAAAGGCAAAAAAAATTGGCATTTTAAATTGTCATTAATATGTTTACTACCATGAATATTTAATTTTATTTTATTTGGTCATGTGATTGGGAACCCTAAATACCGGTTTCGGCTCGGACAGGGTTTTTTTAACATATTGTATAATATAGTATAGTATATCGACGGGACCGTTAGCGTGGGGGGCGTGATGGCGACTTTCACGCTGCAGGTCGTAGGTTCGATTCCTACCCGGGACATGCATTTGTGAGCATGAACATGTCTGTATGTCCCGAGTCTGGGTGTATATGTATATTAAGTATGTATTTACAAATAAAAAAGTAGTATATGTAGTAATATCAGTTATCTGGTTTCCATAGTACAAGCTCTGCTTAGTTTGGGATCAGGTAGCCGTGTGTAAAAAATGTCCCAGGATATTATTATATAAAAATGAATTGATGTGCGTTAGTCTCGCTAAAACACCAGCCCCCCTAGACAAGTGGCTTCGTCTACAAGCGTTTCTACAAAACGCTACGTTGAAATGTATGAAAATGACATTACAAGTCGATACGTAGATCACGTGACTCATGTCATTCCCATACGTGAAGCGTAGCGTTTAGTAGAAGCGCATGTAAACGAAGCCACATGTCTAGGGGGCAGAACGGCTCGACCAATTTGAATTTTTTTGTTTGTTTGTTTCGTTCGTCTTTATACAGGGAAGGTTTAGCAAAAAAATTATTACAAAACCCCAAAGAAAAAAAAATTGGGGATGATACTTCGAATTACTTTCTATACATTTAAAATAGTTTCTAAGCGTTTTAATTTTTATACCAAGAAGAACTGCTATTCGATATTTCGGAAAACTACAACCGCCATTGGACATGGCTTAATATGGGCGATGCGGTAAGCACATTTACAATAGTTTCCAAGCGTCTAATTTTTCGGGCAAAAAACTGCATTTGGAGAAATTTTTCTCTGGCGGGAATCGAACCCGCGACCACCAGCAGTGACAGCAGAGCGTGCTCAGTTGGTCTCACCATGAGCTCGAGGATGAGGTTCCGCTTCTTGACGTAGTCCTTGACGAAGGTGTCGTGCGGCTTGGCGGGCGGCTTCACGCTGCGGTTGGAGCGCTTGCCCGCCGCGCTGCCCGCGCCGCTGCTCAGCGTCGTCGTCGACATCGGCACCTGACACAAACATCATCATCATCATCATTTAAAGGTGGTAGAGTCAAGCTGTAGCCAATTGACTGCGGCTCATATACGGGCTGGCTCAACCGGGGTAGTACCACCCTCTCGCAGAAGATCGGCGTAAAGCAGCTATTACAGCTGCGGTTCGTACGATGAGTGAGAGAGCCGAAAGCTCAACAGCTCCCTCCATCCCACTCCCCTTCAGGTCGGCAATGTGCGAGCAATGCTTTTGGTATTGTAAGCATCTATAAGCTACGGTAAATGCTTAACATCAGGCGGGCCGTACGCTTTTTTGCCACCGCAGTCCTCTTATGCAGTGATCTTATGAGGGTTCTTCGTAGGGACTACGGAACCCTAAAAAGCATACCGTATTTATCCATCCAGTGGTCTGTCGACTGCCGATGTCACTGCTGTTCACGGATGAGCGGTTGTCGGTGGGCGAGTTGGCCGTGTACACGCTCTGCCGACTGCTTGGACCCATCAGCTCGAATTCGCCTAATCAAACAAAGCAATTTTGTGCCCGGTTTCTTTGAAAGAAATTAAGAATAGGGGAAGACTGTTGCCTCCTTAGAGATTGAGACCGAATTTTGGCCACATAGGACCGGCCAGAATTTTGCGCAATAGGACAAGATATTGCGCTAGGGAGTGGGTAAAAAATTGCGCTTAAGGTAGCAAGACAGAATGTTGAGTGCTAACGATCAGGGCAGGATATTATATTTTCAGAGAAGGATTTTGCTGCCTATGGATAAGGATGGAATGTTGCACGCTATTTCAGGGCAGGTTAATGCACACTAGAGAACGACGGAGGATTTTGTCTTCTAGGTATCGGGGCAGAATGTTACATTAGATAGATAGATAGATAACTCTTTATACTAGGAATAAAAACAAACATTTATAAATTATGACACAAATTACACAGAAAGTGGAAAATGGTCCGCCTTATCACTAATAGTGATCTCTACCAGGCAACCTTAGGATGGAGAGGATCTAAAGAAAAATATTACGGGAGAGTACTTACATAAAACTACTGACTTAAATTAACTTATAAACATATACATTCTAGGGATCGGGGCAAAATGTTAGATTTTAGACATTGGGCCAGAATATAGCACCTCATAAAACAGCCCCAAAAAGCTATATACTCACCGCCAATATCGCTGCTCTTCAAATACTTCTTATCCGAGTGCATCAGTTGCCAGAACTTGATGAGCGAGATGATGTCCTCGCGCAGTGCGCCCGCGGACTTGCCGGGGCAGTGCGGGCCGCGGCAGAAGTAGTCGAGGCACGCGCTGTACACGCGCTCGCGCAGGATGTTGCGCGCGAGGGACCGGGGCAGGATATCGCCTTGCAGCAGCGACAGACCGCATGACAGGAGTCTGACACAAAGTAATCTCCATTAAAGGTTAATCTATCCATATAAAATTCAAAGTCCTGACTGACTGATATATCAACGCACAGCCTAAACCGCTGGTCCTAGAGATATGAAATTTGCAGGGTGTGTTCTTTGTGAAGTGTAGATATCCACTAAGAAAGGGATTTTCGAAATTCCACCCCTAAGGGTGTAAAAAGAGGATGAAAGTGTTTTGTTAGTTTGAATTCTGCGCGGACGAAGTCGCGGGCAGAAGCTAGTTCTTAAATACGAATAATATCATACCTCTTATTAACACCGGCTCAGGCGCTCATAGCCAGCTGCAAACACTGATCGGTGAACGTTCGGAGGTTAAGCAACGTTTGGCAAGGTCAGACAGAGATGGGTGACCGTTTAGTGGCATTTGAACTGTGCGTCGCCGTGCTTCGGAGGGCACGTAAAGTCAGTTTGTCATCTAGACAGCAGTCGTTAAACCTTGACAGAGGCGTACGGGCGGCTTTAACACCTCTCAAAAAAAGAGAGAAAAAAACTCAAAAAAGGCAACAGCGTTAATTGGTGCAAGTTTTGGGTCGGTGTCAACGAGGTGTAAAAGTCATAGAACTAGTATTTTTACCTATGATTTTTTCTATAATAAAACTATGATGTTAGTTAGTAAAACAAAACAACTTACTTGAATCTAACCCCAACGGCTTCCACGTGCCTATTGATATGGTCGCGCACATCCCCAACAGTGATAGGTAGCGACCTGAAAAAACAGTATTCATATCACAGACCAATACACCATAGACGTCGCATAGCTGAAGAAAAAAGACTAAAATGGCCGGCGCGCATAGAGCACGACATGGCATGGCATATTCATTTTTATCAATGGAATTTAATACTTATCCAATCGAAATAAGGTGCTCCAGCGGGTGCACCGAGAAAATACTCCGCGATGCTCCGAGGTCGATCACCGAGCATTGAAATATCTACCTTATTTCGATTGGATAAGTATTAAATTCGATTGATAAAAAATAAATGCTATGCCATGCCGTGCTCTATGTGCGCCGGCCATAAGAGTGAGTTTCCACTCACGCGGAGCGGACCGTGAATTGGCCCATCACAGTGCTCGAAATCTCCACTCCGCTCTTGACCCATCACAGTTGGCCAATCACAGTCCGCTCCGCTCCGCCCAGCTCCGCATCAAAGGAAACGACCCTAACAACTACTAATACCCTAACAACTGATGGAAGACCAGCCCTAGTAGCACAGCCGGACCGCGACAAGACGAAACGTG
The DNA here is from genome assembly GCA_947859195.1 of Drymonia ruficornis. Taxonomy (NCBI): domain Eukaryota; kingdom Metazoa; phylum Arthropoda; class Insecta; order Lepidoptera; family Notodontidae; genus Drymonia; species Drymonia ruficornis. The sequence continues at coordinate 7,916,034 of OX401924.1, forward strand.
ATTTTGTTTCCTTCTCTCCTGTGCATTAAGGTAGAGAGAGAGCAATTCGGTGCGACATAAGTCTCGTCTTGGCGGTTGTGCTAGACCCACTGTAGTTTACAACAGGTTTTGCATCAGTTGTAACAGTCTTATTTCTGTGGCAATCAGCCTATACTGTTATTCTTGTCTCCCGCTTTGCTACGGAGCGAAGTGGATAATCTTCTTCCAACTCCTCCTATCCTTTCTTCTGATTAAACTCGTGCGGGTTCCAAGACAGCTTAGCTTTTCCCCGGGACTCGTCGAGGGTGAAACCTTGGCGTCATCGTTGGACACCATTGTCGATCCTGGCTTACAAGAGTAACAGTGTGTGTGGCGGGCCTAGTACCTAGTCCTAAGTAGGCTAAGAGGTAATAGAATCACTAACCTGTGTAACAAGCTAGCAAGCATTTCCACCTTTTCTAGGCTATTGTATTTAGCAGTCTCGGCGACCTCGCACAGGTATCGAACCCACACCGCGTGCGGAGCGACGAACGGCGCGCGCGGCTCCAGTTTGGCACCTAAATAAAACCGACAAATAAAGCCGCTTTTTCGTTATGCGGTTGCACTATAACCCTTTGTTATTTAAGGGATCATAGCCAGCTGCAATCACTGAACGGTAAACGATCGGAGGTTAAGCAACGCTTGGTCAGGCAGATATCGGTGACCATTTCGTGGCATTTGAACAGAACGAAGCACGGAGACGTGTTTCGGAGAGCACGTAAATAGTCGGTCCCGGTTGTTGTCCTCTAGGTAGCAGTCATTAAGCCTCACCAGCAGCAGCAGCAGTTAGCAGTCGGACGGCTTGAACAACTCTGACACCAGATTGGCCACTAACCATACGATAAAATGAAGAAGAAGGGATCATCGACTTTGGACTACTCATAGCTATAAAGCCGCGTCTTCACTATGGGACAAAGTCAAGAGACATGTCGCGTGCAGTCGTGGGGCATTAACGTGCGACTGTGCGGCGACAATGTCGAGGATAGTCATTCACGAGGATTTGACACGAAGTCGGGCAGAGCGTCGACACACGACATGTCTCACGAGACGTAGATGTCACCTGCGATGTCGGGCGATGTCCCCCGCGACTTCGCCCGACACGCAGAATTCGTGTCGGACAAATGACCCTTCATCATCATCATCATCATTTCAGCCAAAAGACGTCCACTGTTGGACATAGGCCTCCCCCAAGGTTTTCCACAACGACCGGTCCTGTACCACTTGCATCCAGCGATTTCCCGCGACCTTCACTAGGTCGTCGGTCCACCTTGTGGGGGGCCTACCCACTGCGTCTTCCGGTACGTGGTCGCCACTCAAGAACCTTTCTGCTCCATCGGTCATCAATTCTTCGGGCTATGTGCCCCGCCCACTGCCACTTGAGCCTACTAATTCGCAGGGCTTTAATACTCGGCTTTAGTAGTTACATACCTTCGTGTGCAGCCAACGGGTTGATCTCATCTGGCTGGTTGGAGAAGAGACCCATTCTCCTGTCGACTGTGGTCTGCCAGGCCGCGAAGATCTCTTGCAACAACCGGCTCTCGAGCTCGGGCCTCGCCGTGCTCAGCCACTGCCAGCACTCCACCGCGGTCGTTACCGCGTCTTCCGTGAATATCTCCACTTGCGACCACGCTATGGATACAGAGGAAGGATCAATACAGACGCAAAGGCCGAGGTAAACGTTCAAAATTGTTTTAAAGACCAAAGATTTAAAACTATGTAGTCTTCACGAAATAAAGTTCTACAGAGATGAATGGATATTGTGACGCCGACTAGACGAGTGGCCAACAGAATAGAAAGTCCTGCATCGGCTATATATTTTTGTTACAGGGCGGAGCTAAGTATTTCCTGGTGTGTGCGCCATTGCGGCTGAGCCGAACACTTTCATATCGGAAAAATTAGGATAATTTCGACATCGAAAAATCAACTCAAAACCAACATTATAGTTAACACTAAGCTTTCTCATCAATATAACTTTGAAATTATCAAAATCCGTTGCGATTTTATAACACATTTTATTTTACGTGCAGCCGGCACGTGTGACGTCGCTGAACGCGCGCCACCCGCGCCGCCATTCACTGCAAAGCACAAGTGGGCCTGGTAACGTTACAGCAACCGCGCGCGAATTTCGCTAGTAATTTGGTCATAACTTCGTCAATTTTAGTCGTAGAACAACATTTTTTTCAGTGTATGTTATGGATTTCTTAGCTCTATAAATCTGCATTCTCAACTAAATTCGTTACGGATTCTCATTACAAAAGTAAAGGTGCTTACCCACGGAGTGTAGCAGCGCCCGGGAGGCGGGCACGGAGGCGGCGTGCGGCTGGTGCGCGAGCGGGCGCGCGTGCACCAGCAGCGCCGTCGCGCGCCACAGCGCCGCGCGGTGCGCCGTCTCGCTGCCGCTGCTGCACGCGTCCCGCAGCGCAGACTGCAGCCGCGCGCCCACGCGCCACACGGCCGCCTCGCCGCCGCCTTCCGCGTTCACTGCGCCCGATATCTAGTTGAATAGTACCCTATTACTACCAATGATGTTTTATGCCATAGATCCGATATACACGAACATTAGTGGTCCAAAAAACATTACATTGAACTATCCCTACCCTACTATAATAATAAATAATAAATACTATAATACTATGATATAATATTATAAATGCGAAATTAAGTGTGTGTGTGTGTGCATGTTTTTGTTACCATGTATCTCCATAACTACTAAACAGATTTTAATTAAATTTGAAACGATAGTGTAGACTCAGGAATAAGACATAGGCTAATCTTACACATCAATTTCAACCCCTAAGAGCGTTAAATAGGGGATGAAATATTGTTTGGAAGTTCGTCATTTCTCAAGTTAAAATTATGAAAATTGGTGATTTAGGTGTCTTTTAAAAAATACAAAATATTAATTTCAGCATTTTTGAAAATTCAATCCCTAAGATTGTAAAATAGGGGATGGAAGTTTGCATGGATGTTTGTCAGCTCAGCTTACGCTGGACATGTTCCCTGAGATATAAACCTTGCTCACCTCCCCGGCATACCGGCTCTGCTGCGACACGACCGCGAGCAGCGCCGCCGAGTTGTGCGTGACGCAGAGCGGGCGTGGTCTACGTTAGTGACGTTGTCATTCCAACAGATTTTTTTCTGCACATCTCGGGGACCAGCATAAGCTGAACTCTCTTCACCACAGGTATTGATACTCATCAGAGCTCCGCTTACGCTGGACGTGTTCCCTCTGTAAAGCCTAGCTCACCTCCCCGGCATACCGGCTCCGCTGCGACACGCCGGCGAGCAGCGCCGTCGAGTCGTGCGTGACGCGATGTCATTCCAACAGTTTTTTTTCTGCACATCCAGCATAAGCTGAACTCTCTTTACCACAGGTATTGATACTCATCAGAGCTCAGCTTACACCGGACATGTTCCCTCCGTAAAGCCGTGCTCACCTCCCCGGCATACCGGCTCCGCTGCGACACGACGGCGAGCAGCGCCGCCGAGTCGTGCGTGACGCAGGGCGGCCGCTTGTCCAGCGCCGCGCGCGGCAGCGGCGCCGACATGCGGTTGAGCCCAGCCGCGCCCATCAGCGCGCCCGTGGCCAGGGCCAACCCACAGTGGTGCCACAGCGTCGAATTTGGTACCTTTGAACATCGACCACATAACACGTACACACCTAATACCTACCTGTCTAATAAACTTGTATATTTATTGATTTATCTATTGCCTGTACTTTGCAATCTAAATATTGACGACCACTAGGCGCAGTGGTTCACTACATCGGGTGGTTGCGAGTTTAATTCCCACCAGAGGAACTCCCACCAGAGGAGGAAATTTCGGAAACAGCCTTTTCGTAACTTGCCCTGGTCTGGGTGTCACTGGGATCGCCCCCAGTCCATGGTACGGTACTCATAGTACAAGCTTTGCTTAGTTTGGGACCATACAGTTTGTGTGTTTTTCTGGCGATATTTATTTAATATTGCCGGCTATAAAAAAATGCTCGTTAGCTTAAATAATATGTAGAAAGTCTTCATCATCATGTTAGCCCAATCCCCTTAAATGGACTGCCGAGTTTTTTTTTAAATATTCAATCTACGCCCCCCGAAACGCTTGGTACCGAAAACCTTCAAACCAAACCTATTCTTCTATGTTCAAATCTATCACTAACAAACACACAGTCAAACCGATTGCACGGTTTTGTGGGGCTATGTTTGTATGTTTTGTATACCATATACTTAATAAATAAATAACATAACTTATTATGTGATGCCCATTTTTTTATCTTTGGATGTTTTTTTTTCTTTTGATTCTCTTACCTGGTTGAGGTACTCTTGCAAATGCGAGCGAGTGGACTGGGGCGCCCACTTCATCGCCTCCTGGACTATACCATGACATCGGTCGGCGAAGTCTTTCACAATACACTGCAAACAATAGTATTATTATTAGCTATGAATATATAATAATATTATAAATGCGACAGTAACTATGTCTGTCCGTCTGTCTGTTACGTTTTCACAACTCAACCGCTAAACCAATTTGGACTAATTCTGGTATGGGGACTACTTTTTGTTCCAAAAATAAAACTTGAAAGGGGTGAAATAGGGGATAAAAAATCGTCTTTTTTGAAGTTAGAATGATGAAATTTTGTGTTTAGGCTTCTGTTTAAAAATTAAAAATATTAATTTTAGCGTTTTTGAATATTCAACCCTTAAGGGATGAAAGTTTGTATGGAGGAGCCGATGTTTTTAACGCTACTAGCAAAAAAAAAATCAAGGCTATGATTTACAAACTTTACTTCAACAAATTCAACTTCACTTTCACATTTTGTGTTTTAGTCTCTTTTTTATTATGTAAGCTAGAGGTAGCATTTATGAATCGTTAAAAACTATATTTTAGCGTTACCACCGATTCGTAATATTGCTGCTATTGAGAAGAGCCGGCAAGAAAGTGAACTGTTCGTTACCTCTCTCCCTTCCAACGTATCCTGCAGTTGCATCGTGAAGTCAGTGCCGGGCACTTTGAGCAGCGGCGTCTCCTGGTTGGCGTCCAGCTCCAGACTGAAGCTGAGCACTTGGAGTATGTCCAGCATTGACCATAGAACCTGTTACAGGACAGTTATAATAAGCTTGTGTGGTTATACTTAAGGACATTCATGAAAAATGTGTTTTCAAGGTGATAGAGCAAAGCTGTAGCCTGTAGCCAATCGACTGCAACTCATACGGACTGGTTCGACCACGGTAGTACCACCCTCTCACCGACGATCGGCGTAAAGTAGCTATTACAGTTCCGTTTCATACGATGAGTGAGCCGGAATCAAATACAAATTATCGCGACACACATCGACATTCGTACTTTTCGTACACACTTTAGTGTCTGTGGTCAACTCTAGGTGGTGCCACTTTAGATTTTTTTGCCACCAGGCACAAACTCTGGATTCATTCAGCAAGAAGTGCGAGTCGTGAATTAAACCTTGTCTATAATTATAATTAGGCCCGCAAACCACTTGTCGGCCACGCGGCGATCTGCTTATACAGGGTGAAAACGAAATCGTCGGCAATATTTTAACCAGTGATTCTACACATGATTCAAAATGTTTTAGGAAAACAAATAAAAAACTCGATTGATAAAAAATATTGATCGGGTAAGCAAATAAGCAAACGATTTAACTGTTATACCTTACCTGGGTAATACATTTTTATCAATTGATTTGTTGATTAATATTCCCTAAATATTCTGAATCATGTGTAGTGACTGTAGCCTAGGGGCGAACACGTTGGGCTAGCAATCAGAAGGTCCCAGGTGCGATCCCCGGTGGGGCATGCACCAATGGATGAATTTTCATCTGTGTGCATAATTTACAGTTCGCTGACGGTGAGGGAAAACATCGTGAGGAAACCTACCTATCCCTCGGGATTAGGTAATAGTCAGTTCCTGTATACACGGCGACAAGGTTCACCACCTGTCACGTTGGGTTCTGACTATCTGGTGAAACGTGGGCTTTGAGTTGACTTAATACCTCCACAATGTGGTGGTGTATGGCCACTCAAGCCTCTGACTACCCCCGAATGGGGATAAAAGTCGTGACGTTATATTTATTTTATTTTATGTGTAGAATCACTGGTTAAAATATTGCCGACGATTTCGATTTCACCCAGTAGATGTGAAGTTCTCCAACAGCTATCATGGCAGACGGGCAGCCACCCGCAATACAGAGTAGGAAAATGCTAGGTGGGAAGAACCATGTTATATTACCACTCACCCGACAGTTCCAAAGCAGATGCGGGAACCTGTCGACGAGCCCCGCGAGCCACTTGTCGACACGTAGCGGATAGGCTTATAGATATGAAGTTCTCCAGTAGTTATCACGGCAGCCGACCCCAATTCAAAGTAGGAACATGCTAGGAGGTAGGAAGAACCACTAGTTACTAATGCCTCTCACCCGGCAGTTCCAAAGTAGATGTGGGAACCTGTCGACGAGCCCCGCGAGCCACTTGTCGACACGTAGCGGATAGGCTTATAGATGTGAAGTTCTCCAGTAGTTATCACGGCAGCCGACCCCAATTCAAAGTAGGAACATGCTAGGAGGTAGGAAGAACCACTAGTTACTAATGCCTCTCACCCGGCAGTTCCAAAGTAGATGTGGGAACCTGTCGACGAGCCCCGCGAGCCACTTGTCGACACGCGGCGGATCTGCTTGAAGATTTGAAGTTCTCTAGCAGCTATCACGGCAGCCGACCCCAATTCAAAGTAGGAACATGCTAGGAGGTAGGAAGAACCACTAGTTACTAATGCTTCTCACCAAGCAGTTCCAGAGCAGATGCGGGAACCGGTTAACGAGCCCCGCGAGCCACTTGTCGACACGCGGCGGATCTGCTTGAAGATTTGAAGTTCTCTATCAGCAATCACGGCAGCCGACCCCAATTCAAAGTAGGAACATGCTAGGAGGTAGGAAGAACCACTAGTTACTAATGCCTCTCACCCGGCAGTTCCAAAGTAGATGCGGGAACCTGTCGACGAGCCCCGCGAGCCACTTGTCGACACGCGGCGGATCTGCTTGAAGATTTGAAGTTCTCTAGCAGCTATCACGGCAGCCGACCCCAATTCAAAGTAGGAACATGCTAGGAGGTAGGAAGAACCACTAGTTACTAATGCCTCTCACCCGGCAGTTCCAGAGTAGATGTGGGAACCTGTCGACGAGCCCTGCGAGCCACTTGTCGGCCACGCGGCGGATCTGCTTGTGGATGTGGTTGAAGCTGACGAGTAAAAACTGCGCGTGGCCCTCTAACTCGCGCTCCCGAGACTCATCCTTCACCTTGTCCGACATTACGTCCAGGAACTTTTGGAACACCTTGTCACCCACGCTAGAAGGCACAGTATAATCTTCTTATCGTATGATTAGTGGCCAACCTGGGCCCTATTTAATAAAGCTGACAACTCGACATATATGTCAAAAACTGATAAAACTGTCGAATTGTCGCACTGAGGCTGTTTAATAAAAGTGACAAATATGTCATAAATCGACGGGTGAATTCTTGACACTTTGTCAGTGAAAAACGCGTTTAATAAAACTCGACATATGTCAAAAAACACAGTCAAATTATGAAAATGATGTCAACTTTTGAAATACTCGCAAATAATTTTGTTGACCATGACAATTTTGTCACCTGTAAGTTTTATTAAACAGATAAATTGTCGAATTGTCACTTTTTGACTTATATCGCACCTGTCGGATTGTCAGCTTTATTAAATAGGGCCCTGGGTGTCAGAGTTGTTCAAGCCGACCGAAGGTCACTGACAAGGAACGAATGTTGCTTAGATGACAACAACCGAGACCCACTTTTGACGTGCCATTCGAAGCACGGAAACGCTCAGTTCAAATGCCAATAAATGGTCACCTATCTCTGCCTGTCCTTGCCAAACGTTGCTTAACCTCCGATCGTGTACCGATCTGTGATTGCAGCTGGCTATGAGCGTATGTATCAGTATATAATCATGCCTGTATTTCCTAAAGCGTGTGGCCATGGAAGAGTCGCAGGTTCAGATCCCGGCTCGCACTTCTGGGATTTCTGGATTCTATGTGCGAATTTAATTTTCTACCTTTTTCTTATGTAATTAAGGTTGCAAACTAGCGTACGACTCGCGTGATGTTAAGCAGTTACCGTAGCCTATAGATGCTTGCAATATCAAAGGCATCACCTGCACGTTGCCGACCTGAAGGGGAGTGGGAAAGACGAGGCGAAGGGGGGTGGGATGTAGCTGGCTTCCGGCTCTCTCACTCATCGTAAGGATCTTCTGTGATACGATGGTACTAAACCTAATTACACTGGCGACATGAGTAACATTACTGCGAGGGGATTCAGGCCATAATCTAGTTTCAAGAAATACATATTTTCCTTACCTAGCCACACACTGCCACATGCCAGCCTTGTCCTTCTGCAAGGCGGTGTCGCTCAAATACTCGATAATTGGCTGCAAACTCGGCTCTGGCGAGTTGCAAACCCTAAAACAACAATAATAAGGTACATAATGTGCATATGCATGAAAAAATGAAACGTCACGACTTTTATCGCCATTCGGGGGTAGTCAGAGGCTTGAGTGGCCATACACCACCACATTGTGGAGGTATTAACCAAATCAAAGCCCACGTTACACTAGATAGTCAGAACCCAACGTGACAGGTGGTGAACCTTGCCGCCGTGTATACAGGAACTGACTGTTAACTAACCCCAAGGGATAGGTAGGTTTCCTCACAATGTTTTCCCTCACCATTACATGCAAATGCATACAGGGTAAAACCGAATTCAATGGCCAAATTGATATGATATGATACGCTATGAAATAAAAATTTAAATAAAAAATCGTTGTAAAATATAATATGTACTGATTTTATAGCTTGAAATGGCATGTCATTTTCATGTTGGCCCAGTGGCCCAACTCAGTACTTTATCGTATCCTCATCTTATTTCATTTACAAAATACTTACAACAGTGGAGTAATTTATATAATACTTTTATTTTGTTTTAGTCATATCACAGGGCTTAATATATTATTATTTTGTGATGAACTCAAAATCTTCTTTAGTACCCGAAGGATCACTCATCGAAGTTTGGTCAGTGGAATCAATTTCATCCTGTATAATCCGGTCTCTATCCATGACTAAAGCTCTGGTTTCCTCGGAAAGTGGTACCGTCATAAAGCGGTGAAACACGTCACTAGAACGTCGGCTATGTAAACAAAAGGACGTTACGGTGTCAAACACCGCTCTCTAGGAAATCGCTCAATTTAGTTTACATAGCCAACCTTTCTAGTGATGTCATTCACCGCCGCTATTATTACGGCCGCTATATGACGGCACCGCTATCGTAGGAAACCCAGGCTTTATAACTTACCTAAGAGTCTCCAGCCAATAAACACTCAGCAGGTACATGCACGGCGCGAACGTCAACTTGTTAACGATGACAGTGACATCTGGCGGATGGTCCAGCAGGTTGGATATCTGGGTCTTGAGCTCCTGCAGTTCATTCATGGATACTGAGTCGTTCCTCACCGCTGACGTGTACTGTAACTCTCGCATTTCAGACCGGAGTGACGTTTGCGAGACAAGGAAAGGGGATTTTACTGCTATCTCTTTCACGCCTGTGTACCATTCTTGGGGCCAGAGACCTGTGGATGGTTATATTTTTTATAGTAATAATAATAAATAAATGACGCCAGATTAATACACCAACTGTGTGGTCACAAACGAAGCAACGCTTGTACTTTGGGCACCGTACAATGGACTGGGGGCGATCGCAGTGACACCCAGACCAGCAAACAGAGTTGGGCAACATTTAATTGCAAATAATTAATTGCATATTGCATGTGGTGTCACAATTAACAATTAATTTTGATTTGTTTGTCAATCGCATACAAATCACAATTAATTGTTGATTGTGACACCACATGCAATTTGCAATTAATTAATTGCAATTATTTTTTTCTTATCTCTGCCAGCAAATTACGAAAAGGCCGTTTCCGATTTTTCCTCTGGCGGGAATCGAACCCGCAACCACCTGATGCAGTGAGTCGAATGCTCGAAACATTGCGCCAAACGGTCGTTGTTATTAACCAACTTCAAAAAGGAGGTTCTCAATTCGACTGTACGATATTATTTTGAGAATATTTTTTGAACTACATACAATTCTTCCATAATGAATAATCTAAATTTGCATTATAATCAATGTAATTTTAAACACATTTTAGTAACATTATCATTAGATTAGGCTCGGCGCCAACGGGCCACTACAGCCATCGGTGGCCAGCGGCAAGCAGTTCACACGCTTTTTCATGCATTTTGTATGAACTCGCCGGACACACTGAGAAAAAAATTTACGACAGCAAAATGGTTTTTGTAGTCCCTAGTAGTCTTTTTAGTATGTTTTACTAAACGTTTTGTATTTACAGCAAATGTTTTATAAATGTGAGACATTACATAAAACATTTGCTGTTAATACAAAACGTTTAGTAAAAAATATTGAAAACGCTACTAGGAATTACAAAAACCATTTTGTTGTCGTAAAATTTTTCTCAGTGCACGTGTGGCCGGTGGCCACTCGCTAAGCAGTGTCCGCGACTGTGTACTGCTTGTCGCTGGCCACCAGTGGCTGTGGTCGATGGCCCGTTTGCGAGCCTTATACTGAGTGATATGCTCTCGTCCAAACTACAGTTTCAACTATCACACCAAACACTCCCACTCAATAAGCGTCATCTAAAATACAAAAACAAAACTAACAACGCACTCTCTATTTCCAACCTAGAAGCACACTCGTCGTAAACAAAAATAAAAAAAAATTACACACACTACCAACTTTGTACATATATGTTCAATCGTTTGATCAAACAGATGGCTAAGGCTGATTGCTATGCTAACACGGCAACTTGTATTGGTGCTATATCGACACTCAAACTACAAAATAATGTTTGAACTGATGTTTACTTAGGGGCCATCCATTAATTACGTCACACGAATTTCATGATTTTTAGACCCCTCCCCCTCTTGTCACAGCTGGTCACATTTGCGAGACCCCCCCCCCCCCTCCCTGTGTGACGTCACATATTTTTTATAATTTTCAGAAATTTTCCAAACTTTTGGTTAGAAATTCAAATTTCGGTTTTAATACTTAGATATAATTATTCGATTTTTAAATGTGACGTCACAAAACTTAGGACCCCTCCCACCCCCTTGTCATACAATTTCACATTTCGTCGACCCCCTCCCCCCTTTAGGTGTGACGTAATTAATGGATGGCCCCTTATCTTCATTATTACCGAGATCTTTAATGGGACCGCCGGTAACTTAGAGCGTCACCACACCAGAATTAGAATTAGAATTTTTTGCCCAACTCTGCACCATACCAATCGATCGATGTCGGTCGTTTGGTGGTGAGATCGATCGCCCTCGATTGTCGATTGATTTGGATTTGGCTGTTCCACAGAGTAAAGTAATTGGTCCATGGGCTGATCGACGGATACCAGTCAATAAAACAATCGTTCGATGGTCGATCGATAATAATTGATCGATGGCATCGTTTCGATCGACTGTCAATTTAGTAATTTTAATATAGTTTTGTACGCCGTGGCGTAGATCGATCACGTATCCATTTGCGTAATAGGAACTGTCCATCACCGTTAACTTATCTCACTTTAACAACGATCGATGGGTCCATCGCCGGGTGTGGTACACCCCTAACAGTCTTTAACGTCAATATAGCACCATAACATCACAAAACTGCTCAATGAAACCAAACAACATACATCTATAGTTTTCTATAAGCATGTTTACTCACGCTTTCGCATGGCTACAGGCGTCGCCATAGAAGAAGAGACAATTACACTTTTAGATACATCTATGTAACACATATCATTGTTATATACAGACAATAGAGAAGAACGGTGCTAGATTAGAATTTAGATGTTTTTATTAAGCTTAGCACACATGGCTTGGCCGCACCTCATGGTATTTTCTTGCCTTTAAAGATAATTTCGCAAGTAGCGATCGGATAGTCTGACAGTGTTTCAACCTGTCCATATGTGCGCGCGCCTTAAAAGTATTTAAATAACAAATAATAGTATGGCTCATTCTCAGTCTGGCCATTTTATGCTGACCTTCGGTGTCAATAAAAAAAAGGTTGACACCGAAGGTCCACTTAAAATGGCCAGACTGAGAATGAGCCACTAGACTAGATAGATACATAACATTACTAAGTTTATTTCAATAACCTTCTGGGGCCTTCTGTAATACACATAGAACTATGTATCCATCTAGTTCTAGAATAACGTATGTATAAACGTATGTATAAACGTATGTATAAACGTATGTATAAACGTATGTATAAACGTATGGAGTGCGTGTACAGAAACGTGCGTAAATGTATGCTGATCAACGTTCACCAGTTTGATTTTTAAAACAAAAATCTCGATTAAAATCAGGGAACAATTATTTCCAATACGCCTACCATTACAAGTCTTTTTTTATACAGCCAGACTAACACACCAACTGTATAGTCCGAAACGGTCACCCATCTCTGCCTGACCTTCTCAAGCGTTGCTTAACCTCCGATCGTTTACCAATCAGTGGCTGTGAGCGCCTCAAAAAAACAATAACAAATTAAGTCAGCACCCGTACATCGCGCTCCATATTATCAAATATAATGAGTTTATTTTGTGAATATAATTAAAAATAGTTCAAGTTCTATAATTCAAATTGAACACGTACCTGATTCGGCGGCAGTGAACCCCATGACGACGCAGTAGAGCCAGAAATCTTTGAACAGTTTATGCAACCTCGGCTTCGGGTTCCTTATTTGAGGCAGCCTTTTCATCAGCACCTGTGGAGAAAGAGTTCTTATAGAGCATCCAGTATTACAGTTGTAAGATGACAATGACACTTGGCATACAGTCTTTCTATATCTTTTTTAGGGTTCCGTACCTCAAAAGGATAGGATCACTTTGTTGTCCGTCTGTCAAGACGTACACAGCCCAAACCGCTGGTGTGACAAACATCAAATTTTAACAGTAGATACCTTTTATAGCGTAGATTCTACGCTTCCTATATTTTTCTTCTACGCCATAGAAGAAAAGCATAGGAAGGATTTAAAAAAAAATCACCCCTATGGATTTGTTGGGTTACCAACAGCTGTTACAGAATCTCTAAAACTGAATTCAATGTCACCTTGTACTATTCCACTAAGCTAACTAGGCGCCTGTCAAGGTGGCGGTGTGCGGGAAACCGCATTCCATCTAAGCGCCTAGTTGGCTCGGTGGATTAGTATATTATGTATGTTGGTGTAGTGTATGTGGTGTGGTGTGGTACTGACCGCGATGACGGGTATGAGCACGCCGAGGTTGCCGGCGCTGCCGGATGCCTTGAGCACGGGCGCGGGCGAGCGGTCGGTGGCGCGCTCGCCGCCCAGCCCCAGCTGCACGAACAGCTCCAGCAGCCGCGTCACCAGCTCCAGCCGCGCGCCCGTGCCGCGCACGTTCGCCGCGATGTTCGCCAGCGCGTTCAGCACCGCGCCCGACACGTGCCTGACATACACACATCATATACAGGATCTTAGGCTCCCAAGATACACAGATAACAAGATCAAGACCACCTGGAATATAGTTAACAGTGAAACTGGAAAAACCAAACAACGCAATACAGATTTCACTTTAGAGACCTCGCGTGGTCTAATTAGTTCAAATGAAGATGTAGCACAGGAATTCGAAACGTTCTTTACAAACGTCCCTGTAAAAACAACAGAATTTTTAAACTGCTCTCCTTCACTTTCACTCTCACTTCTTAAAGATAACATAGCCACTTGTCCTGTAGAATTTAAATTCGATTATATTAACGATCGGTCTATTGTTAAAGCCTTCAGTAACATACAAATTAAACCAACTGAAGATCTATGGGGAATGTCAGTAAAAGCATGTAAAACTATCATTGGTACTGTGGCGCCATATTTAGCTTTGATTTTTAACAAGTGTGTTGATCAGGGAGTCTTCCCGGATTTAATGAAATACAGTAAAGTAATACCCCTTTTTAAATCCGGTAATAGTAAAGACCCCAACAACTATAGACCAGTATCCGTCTTGCCAGTTTTTAGCAAAATATTTGAAAAGATTATGCTTACTCAAATGTTACATCATTTCAACGCAAATAACATCCTGCATGATCAACAATATGGTTTCACCAAAGGCCGCTGTACTATCGACGCCGGTGTCACCTTAATCAAGCATATCTTCGACGCATGGGAGAACTCACAGGATGCTATTGGTATCTTCTGTGACCTCTCAAAGGCATTTGATTGCGTCAATTATGAAATACTTTTGTTTAAATTGGAACATTACGGTGTTAGAAATAGGGCGCTCAAACTTATAAAATCTTACCTAGTAGGTAGAAAACAAAACGTTCAAATAAATGGTGTTAAATCGTTAGGCTCTCTAGTTAAAATGGGAGTTCCTCAAGGATCCATTTTGGGTCCTTTTCTGTTTTTAGTATATATAAATGACCTTCCGCATATAATACAAAGTAGGGCAGAGATAGTTTTATTTGCCGATGATACCTCTTTGATTTTTTAAAGTAGGTAGACATGTAAATAATTTGGACAACGTGAATAATGCTATTCTTCAGGTCCATAACTGGTTCAATACTAATAATTTAGCATTGAATAGTAACAAGACTAAATGTGTAAGATTCTCATTACCTAATGTTAGAAGTAATGAATGCGATGTAGTACTAAATAAAGAAAAACTTGAATTCGTTAATGATACTGTTTTCTTAGGTATTACGCTCGACTCCAAATTACAGTGGGGCCCACATATAAGAGCTCTCGTGAAGCGGCTCAGCTCCGCCGCCTACGCTGTTAGGAAAATTAGACAACTTTCCGATATCGACACCGCGAGAATAGTTTATTTTAGTTACTTTCATAGTGGCATGTCGTATGGTATATTATTGTGGGGTAGGGCGGCTGACATCGAATCTGTTTTTATTTTACAAAAGCGGGCCGTTAGGGCCATCTATAATTTAGGAAGTCGCGACTCCTTGAGGGAACGGTTTAAGGAAATCAACATTATGACTGTACCATGCCAATACATTTATGAAAACATAATGTACACTAGGAAAAATTTACATCTCTTTAAAAAGTTAGGTGAGAGTCATCGATATAACACTAGAAATAAAGACAAATTAGATCAACCGCGCTTTCGACTTGCGAAAGTTCACACATCTTTCATGGGATACTGTGTCAAGTTTTATAATAAAATACCACCAAACATACTTAGTCTTAGTGAAACTAAATTCAAAACTTGTGTAAAGCGTACGCTTTGTAAGCGGGCTTACTGCACATTAGATGATTATTTGAAAGATAAAGATGCTTGGCTAGGTGCTGGTCCAGCTCCACCGGAACGGGAATAATTCCTCAGAATTTCTTGTTTTGATTTATTCCTTATTTATTTATTGTTTTCCTCTTCCTTCTCTTAATTTAGCGCTATTGACATATTAGTCACAATTACCACCTTTTTAAGTTGTGGAAATCATGTATCATGTAGCCATTGACAAGCATTTGTATGTCAATTGTAGCGGATGTTGTCTTGCCGTACGCTTACTTAGCTTTGTTGAACTATGTCGCTGCGGTAATGGATCGGTCATGCTCACTCTAATGTCCTTGCTTGCGGTGGCTCTGTGGAGCGGGTCACCCTCTTCCCTCTAAAATGGTTGAGGAGGGTGATGCCGCTGCTCAAGTCATGCTCGGGTTCCGGGCGCTGCTTGCGGGGACTGGTCCGCCCATTTTCCACTTGACACCGTTGTTCCAAAACTTTTACAGACAAGACCTAAGCACGGAAGGCATCACACCAAAACAATCGTTCTAAATATTCACCTTTTGGTTTGACAGTTAAGTGGGAGTAGGCATGCACAGCTTTCTAGGCTAGTTTTTATTAATTTTTATTTAAATACCTTATTTTCTTTTTTTACTCACACTGTGTTAATGCATGCCTGCTCACATAGCGTTACTGTTTGAAAATGTATACAATTATTCTTTTGAAAAGAGTAACCATTGAGTTTCTTGCCGGCTCTTCTCAATGGAAGCAACATTTCGAACCGGTGGTAACGCTAAAATATTGTTTATATTGACTATTTATAAATGCTCTAATGAGCTTACATGAATAAAAACCTTTTGACTTTGACTTTGATACAAGCTCTTGCTTAGTTTAGTTCTTATGAAAAAAAAGTTTGGGATCCAAAGAAAAACTTCTTCAATAATGGAGATCCGTAACGAATTTAGTTGAGAATTCAGATTTATAGAGCTAAGAAATCCATAACATACAGTGCAAAAAAAAATATTCTACGACAAAAATTGACGAAGTTATGACCAAATTACTAGCGAAGTTCGCGCGCGGTTGCTGTGACGTCACTAGGGCCATTCGCGCTTCGTAGCTTGTAGCGGCTGTGTAACGTCACACGTGTCGGCCGCACATAATATATGTGATATAATCGCAACGGATGGACCGATTTCAATGATTTAAAAATTATATGATGAGAACAGCAGCAACAGAGAATATCTGATATTACTACATATACTGTGTAAATACATTCTTAATATACATAATTACACCCAGACTCGCGACATGGAGACATGTTCCATGTCTCGGGTAGGAATCGAACCTACGACCTGCAGCGTGATATAAAATGCTTACATAATTACTTACACGCAGACTCGCGACATGGAAACATGTTCCATGTCCCGGGTAGGAATCGAACCTTCGACCTGCAGCGTGAAATAACATGGTACCTGTACTGCTTGCGGTCGTCGGTGTGGTGGTAGGCGGCGCTGGCGGCCTCCACGGTGATGACGGTGAACATGCGCATGATCTCGTCGTGCGCGGGACCCTCGGGACTCGCCAGCGCCATGCAGCCCAGCTGGTCCACGATCAGCGTGTCCAGCGACGACGGCGCGCGGCACAGTCTACACACCAAATTATATTAATCGTTACCCAGCTGTAAAAACCTCCTACAATTTTCATTGAAAAAAAAAACTCCATAGCGAGCCTATAGATATGCATGGGTCGTAAAATCGCTGGAAATTTTGCAGCAATGGGGACTTATTGACATTTTTTTTTTTGTTACGTTGGTGTTCGTGTTGCACAAACTTTAGCTCAGCACATAAGTAATTTACGAATTTTTAATAAAAAATATTTGAAAAAAACGTGTTCGAATTTTAATAAAAAAATTAAGTATACCATTTAATTCTATTCCCGTTACTCATCCAAACCAGCATGTATTATTTCGCACTTTTGGAACATCCTGTATAACATATTCTTGGGGACCATGAGGAGATTGGACTCACCTTTGTTGGAAAAACTGCAAGATGGTGTCCGTGGTCTTCGGCGTGTCCTTCAGCGCGACCGCCACGTGGCCCAACATTATCACTATATTCGTGCTGATTAGGGACGATTCGCTGCAACAAATTGAAACAGTATTTTAGCTCCCTAGCGCTTATGGGTCTTATGGGCGGGAACGTAGGACATATTGCGCGCTTCCTTGCACTTATGGGTCGTATGGGCATAATAATAATAATAATATCCTGGGACATTTTTGTACACACGGTTACCTGATCTCAAACTAAGCAGAGCTTGTACTATGGAAACCAGATAACTGATATTACTACATATACTACTTTTTTATTTGTAAATACATACTTATTATACATATACACCCAGACTCCGGACATACAGACATGTTCATGCACACAAATGCATGTCCCGGGTAGGAATCGAACCTACGACCTGCAGCGTGAAAGGCGCCTCCGCGCCAACCACGCTAACGGGCCCGTCATGATTTCAAATTCACTCTGTATAACCCGGCTTGAACAACTCTGGCACTTGCTTGGCCACTGACCATACGATAAGAAGAAGAACAAGGCACTGGCTATATTTGAAAAGCAAAGCTAACACAAAAAAAAGGTTGCAAATATAGCGGAGCGGAAGACCTGCCTTTATCAGATGCCTTACTTTTTTAATTCCGGAGAGTAATTTGACAATGACAGTGTGGCTAGGTTATTGCAATTTTTAAATAGTGATGTCCAGCAATCGGAACTAATCGAAAAACCGTAAAATATTTTTCTGCAAAATCGCATAAACCTCAAGCAAACTTCTGGAATTCTATTTAATCATTGAAATTTATAACATTAAACAACAATATCAAGTACGTAGAGACATACACGTCTGGGACGCCTGGGGTCGTCTGGGAGTCATAGACGTTTAAAATGAATTATTTTATTATGGAATATATCTATACGTACTTTCACTGTGCCTATACTCTGATTTTTAGGGTTCCATACCCAAATAGTGGCAATGGGACCCTATTACTAAGCCTACGCTGTCCGTCCGTCTGTCTGTCTGTCTGCCAGCGGGCTGTATCTTACGAACCGTAATAGCTAGACTTAAAATTTTCACAGATTATAAAATAAAATTTAAAAATAAAGGGGGTTTTCAAAAGTTTGATATTTTTGACGTTTTTATTTTAGACCACAAAATAAAAAATCAAGTACATGTACTTTTATTTAGACTGTATTGGCGCTTATACAAAAATTGAAGCCAACAAAGATAATTAAATGTATTTTCTTAACGTTGGCGTAACAAACATACACACTCCCACACCATAAAGTTCTAATTTCCGTCTCTAACTCTATTAGATGGGGAGCCCAGCGTGCAATTCGTGGATTTGCACGACGGTCGTCCAAACCTAGTAGATTCGGTAGATGACATGATAGGAAGAATACATTGTTCTAGATGATTCCACTTTCAGCGGTGGGGTAAGCGAATACATGACAATTTTATTTATTATAAAAACAATGACATAAAAATACTCAAGCGTGTCAGATATTGATACTTTTCATGCTCCAACATGATAAATTGAAAAAAATAATTACTCGAGCGCGCCAGATTTTGTAAGCATCTATAGGCTACGGTAACTGCTTAAAATCAGGCGGGCCGTACGCTTTTTTACCACCGCAGTCCTATATTAAAAAAAAACTGAGGGGTTGAAAAAGTGAAACTTCCAAATGCTACCATTTCTTAGACTGACGATCAAATTAGCAAAATTGACACTTTTGACACTTCTTAGCTAGTAATCCCCCTTTTCCCCCTTATCTTAATCTGACGAGTTCGAGTATTTTAAGATGGTCTATTTTTTTTTTTGGTTCCCCTTAGCGAACCCACCAATATTAAGGGCTCATACTGGTTGAAGGTTCTTATCAATATGTAAGGTATCTCCCTTATCTTAATCTGACGCGCTCGTGTAAATCCAGAAACCTCTTCTACGGCTCCCCACCTATATTACATTCGCTTTGCTGAAGGCCGAATGAGGTATGGGTTAAGAGGAGGGTTCGAAATTTGGTTGATTTTCTATTCTACTTTTTCTTTAAGTAAGTATGTGGACTAGGAATCTTATATTTAGATGTATGATTTTTGACTATATTATCTTGAGTATCTTTAAATCCAAATCACGATTTGATGAAATTTTCTCGATAAAAAAAATTTATGAAATGAGCTCTAATTATTTACAATTTTCCTTGCTACCACGATGTTTTTACGATTTAGATCACGAAATTATTTCTAAAACATAGCAAATAATGATATCTAAACTACCCTTCAACCATATTTTAATTCATGAAGTAGTTTTTTTTTAATTCAAGTAAATGTGGTTTGGCGCTTACGTTGTTTATTTCCGAGCGCGCGCACAATATCGCCATCTCACATTTTAAGTACTTGAACTAACCATGTCTCTCTCTAACTTTGTATTGTCAGTGTCCGCTCGGACTTGTTCGACGTCGGACCTGTGAAGGATTTTTTAAAAAATATTACGAAAAAATATTACGGTCGTGCCACATTACAGGTACAGTACAGTATTTACAGTCCGCCGACGCCTATGATAAATAAATAAATATCCTTGGAAATTCTTTTACACATGACTACCTGATCCCAAACTAAGCAGAGCTTGTACTATGGAAACCAGATAACTGATATTACTACATATACTACTTTTTGTTTGTAAATACAAACTAAATATACACTTAATTACACCTAGACTCGGGACATGCGGACATGTTCATGCACACAAATGCATGTCCTGGGCAGGAATCGAACCTACGACCTGCACTGCAGCGTGATTTTCGTTTGCTTTTCCTTGTCTTGTGTAATTTCTTTTCATCTCTTGTCATTTTGTGTCATCTCTTGTCATTTTGTGTCATCTCTTGTCATTTCATAGTTATTCGTGTCATTTCTGTAAAAACTCCCTATTTCGCTTACTGTTATATACTTGCAGCATGGTCTTGGGCCGACAGTGGGAATACATTGCTTGTCAAAACAATGGAGTCGCTTTATTGCGTTTGTTGTAGGTATGGATGGGCAAGTAATAAATATATCATACATCAATAAATTATCGTAAAAAATAACATTACAGATATGGATAGGAAAATGTTTGTCCGTCCTATTCAATCTATTATATTATAAACGAAAGTAACTCTGTCTGTTACCTTTTCACGGCTAAACCGCTGAACCAATGTTGATGAATTTTGGTATGGAGATAGACTGGGTCTTGGCGGAGAACATAGGCTACTTTTTAGGGTTCCAAAGGGTGCTAACGGGACCCTATTACTAGGCCTACGCTGTCCGTCTGTCTGTCTGTCCGTCTGTCAGCGCGGGCTGTATCTCACGAACCGTAACAGGTAGAGAGTTGAAATTTTCACTGAATGTGTATTTCTGTTGCCGGTGCAGAACAAATACTAAAAATAGAATAACATTTAAAAATAAATATCAAGTCTCAAACTTGATATTTTTGATGTGTTTATTCTACGGTGGTACGGAACCCTTTATGTGCGAGTCCGACGCCTTCAGATCTTATGAATGTTTTCTTGAAATAAATATAGTGTATTTTAAGTAATTAACTGGCCAACCCTCAGGTCCTACCTACCATGTTAGGATCTTTTTCGTTCTAGCGGGTGTAAACCGTGATTTAACGAGTTAATGTGATAATTTTTGTATTTAAATTATTCAATTCAATGTATTTGTTTCAGACATAGTCCAATATTGATTATTAAAATTATTATAATTTCACAATAAATATAAAACAATAAATAAAAGTAAAATTAAATTAAAAAAAATATATATATATTTATTTTTATTTTTCATGTTTTATCATTAAAATACAATATAATATAACATAAATTAAAATAAAATACAATAAAATAAAAACCTACCCCTAATTAAACAAATACCGTCCGCGTTGGATACTGGCTGCATGTCCTCCCTGTATTCAAGCTGTTCCTGTTGTCAAGCGAATTTTTTGAGCAAGGAAAGAGCCAGCCCTCTTGTCACCTGTGGCGGTAACCAGTCTAAGGGTGATTTTGATAGATAAAAAAATAAAGATAAAAAGATAAACAATAAATAAATGCATGGTTAAATCAATAAAATTAGTAAAAACTGAAAATTAAATTAAAAAATAAATTAAATATGGTAAAAATAAATATTATGACACCGCTGATGGCTTCATGATCGGCATCGAAGTTAAGTACCAAAGTATTCCTTTGCCTACGAAACATGAAAAAGATACTCATATCCGGCAGTCAGTCACTGACACAGAGTATGTACATTTTTACCCGACTACGGTGGGCGGAGGGTTATGATTTTGACCGATATGTATGTATGTTCATCTGCTCCCGTATAACGTCCAAACTATTTTTATCATAATAATTTGACTAATGAGATATCGTTGGACGCGTCTGGATCGTCCGCTGGTTATAGGCTATTATACGATCGAAATATTGTTATACGTATCTATCAGCATATTGTAGGTATCGTTTGTCTTCTTTTGACTTACTTTGTCTTCAGCAATAAAAACAACATAGAAATTAAATTATTTTTTTCAAATACACTCGACATAAAAATCCCATATAAAACGAAAAAAATATATTTGAATATTTTCATCCATTTCATCTATTTTAAAAGGTGCACTGGGACATATTATTTTAATTGTACGAATTAAACAATATTGTTCCTTCAAAAAATAACTATACTATAGTCTACTCCATAGCTGTTCTGTCCTAGCTAAGCGAGAGGGATATATCCTTCGGCAGCTCACGCGACGCTAGCCACACCCCGAAACTAAAATTCATTTTTTTCTTGTATCGTCTTAAGGACAAACCTTGAAAAAATGGACACGCAGTTTTTTTTACAAGTTATATCAATTATGTAAAAAAGTAATCTAAATATATAAGAATCAAAGTCCTGATTGACTGACTGACTGACAGACAACGCACAGCCTAAACCGCTGATCGTAGAGATTTGAAATTTGGAGGGTGGGTTTGTCTTGATGTGTAGAGGTGTACTAAGAAAGGGTTTTTTGAAATTCAACCCCTAAGGGGGTAAAATAAGGGATGAAAGTTTGTATGGAAGTTCGTCATTTTTAAAGTTAGAATTATGAAAATTGCTGATTAGGTGTCTTTTGAAAAATAAAAAAATATGGGTTTCAGGGTTTTTGAAAATTCGACCCCTAAGGGGGTAAAATAGGGGATAAAAGTTTGTATGGAAGTTCCGTCATTTTTGAAGTTAGACTTACTTAAATTGGTGATAAGTGTCTTTTCAAAAATAAAAAAGAGTAATTTCAGGGTTTTTGAAAATTCAACCCCTAAGGGGTGAAATGAGGAGTGAAAGTTTGTATAGGGGTGGTCGAGTTTTGTTATTTTGACGGGAAAGGGGAAAACGGGGTCAAGGGATGTTTTAATAAGTCATCCATATCTCGATATTGGTTATGATTGCTTATTTGAATTGATCAGACTGGGGTTTCCGTATTTTTAATCATTTTGACGAGAAAGGGGAGAGCGGGGTCAGCGCATGTTTAGTCATCCATATCTCAAAATTGGTTATGATTGTTCATTTTAAATAATCAGACTGGGGTTTCAGCGTTTTTAATATTTTGAAGGAAAAGGGGAGAGCGGGGTCAGCGAATTTTTAGTCATCCATATCTCGAAATTGGTTATGATTGTTCATTTTAAATAATCAGACTGGGGTTTCAGCGTTTTTAATATTTTGAAGGAAAAGGGGAGAGCGGGGTCAGCGAATTTTTAGTCATCCATATCTCGAAATTGGTTATGATTGTTCATTTTAAATAATCAGACTGGGGTTTCAGCGTTTTTAATATTTTGAAGGAAAAGGGGAGAGCGGGGTGTGCGAATGTTTAGTCATCCATATCTCGAAATTGGTTATGATTGTTCATTTTAAATAATCAAACTGGGGTTTCGGCGTTTTTAATATTTTGAAGGAAAAGGGGAGAGCGGGGTCAGCGAATGTTTAGTCATCCATATCTCGAAAATGGTTATGATTGTTCATTTTAAATAATCAGACTGGGGTTTCGGCGTTTTTAATATTTTGAAGGAAAAGGGGAGAGCGGGGTCAGCGAATGTTTAGTCATCCATATCTCGAAATTGGTTATGATTGTTCATTTTAAATAATCAGACTGGGGTTTCGGCGTTTTTAATATTTTGAAGGAAAAGGGGAGAACGGGGTCAGCGAATGTTTAGTCATCCATATCTCGAAATGGGTTATGATTGTTCATTTTAAATAATCAAACTGGGGTATCGGCGTTTTTAATATTTTGAAGGAAAAGGGGAGAGCGGGGTCAGCGAATTTTTAGTCATACATATCTCGAAATTGGTTATGATTGTTCATTTTAAATAATCAGACTGGGGTTTCAGCGTTTTTAATATTTTGAAGGAAAAGGGGAGAGCGGGGTCAGCGAATGTTTAGTCATCCATATCTCGAAATTGGTTATGATTGTTCATTTTAAATAATCAGACTGGGGTTTCAGCGTTTTTAATATTTTGAAGGAAAAGGGGAGAGCGGGGTCAGCGAATGTTTAGTCATCCATATCTCAAAATTGGTTATGATTGTTCATTTTAAATAATCAAACTGGGGTTTCGGCGTTTTCAATATTTTGAAGGAAAAGGGGAGAGCGGGGTCAGCGAATGTTTAGTCATCCATATCTCGAAATTGGTTATGATTGTTCATTTTAAATAATCAAACTGGGGTATCGGCGTTTTTAATATTTTGAAGGAAAAGGGGAGAGCGGGGTCAGCGAATTTTTAGTCATCCATATCTCGAGATTGGTTATGATTATTCATTTTAAATAATTGGGGTATAAGCTGAGCTGAATATGGTAGGTACTACTTCAGTTTGATCCCATAAAAAATCATTTCGTAAATCAACACCCAAAACGGGGAAACTAAAGGTAGAAAAGTACGGCAGAAAAATATGTTTGTACCCGATTGACTTGAAACTTAGTATGCATAGGGTAGGTGAGGGAGGAAGGGGAAGACGTAAGGTAGGGGGAAGTGGAAGGGGGAGGGGAAAGGGAAAGGGAAATGGAGGGGGAGGGAGCAGAAGGAAGAGAGGGGAGGAAAAGGGGTGGAGAAGGGGAGGGGGATTTGGGATTTTGGCTCTATATACCTACCTACCAAAACACGCAATCACCGAATTAGGTACCGTGATAAAGTTTGTATGGCTCCAATAAAAATCGTGAAATAAAATTATTTTTATAAAAAAGCAAATACTGACTTAAAAAACCCTGGCGCACTAAAAAGTACTAAAAAGTCTTAAGTCACTTGCCCGGTTTTTTTTTATTTTGAAGTCTACGCGGACGAAGTCGCGGGCAAAAGCTAGTTCATTTATAAAGAAACAGGAACATAAAATCAAAGAAACAATTATTATAATTCCTTTGAGTAAAATATTCTATCTCCAGTATTTATAGTACTCCATGCTGTATACGCACGACATTTTTTAATTTTACGGTTCAAATAATCGGTACCGGAAAAAGCGGTAGGACAACACTACATAAATAAATGTGGCAGCATTATTTTCGAGTTTGACATTTGGGGTTGGCAATTTACTCTCCGGAATTAAAAAATACACCATAGGATACATACACATACATATAATCACGCCTGTTTCCCGTAGGGGTAGGCAGAGACCACTTCTTTCCACTTGCTACGATCCTTACATACTTGTTTCGCTTCGTCCACTTTCATTATTCCCGTCATAGATGCTCTTCGGTTTAGGGTACTCTTGACCTGGCCTTTTTTCAAGACGTCCCTGATTTAGTCTCGAAACGTCCGCCTAGGTCTACCCCTTCCAACACTTTCATTCACACTCGCCTTATACACTCTTTTCTTTTCTTTACTAGGATATTATATGATAAACTGTAGGTAGATAAAACGGTGTTTTAATATAGACAAATGTATGTACAGTACACTGATAATAAATTACGAGTAGCAATTATAGATGAGTGCACATTGAAAATCCAACACCTACTGCCTGGACCATGTCCAAGGTACTAAGAATAGAATGCTAAACTACACATTTAAATATTCAAATTATTATATTATAAAATTACAAGGTGCCAGTGATATATCAATATATCAGCTGGCCGGTACTAAACAGTTCCACTTTAGATAAAGAGGTGGCATATCGCCACACAACTATTGTTTCTAAGGTACCTGTCACTGGTCTCGGCGGTGAAGAGCCGGTTGCTGACGGAGCCCACGAGCGCGGGCACGCAGTACGGGTCCACGGTGAGCGCGGCCTCCAGCGCCACGCACAGGTTCTCTATGGCCGCGTCGCGCAGCTTCTCGAACGGGGTGGATTTCACCGGCACACCCGACTCGGTCAGGCCTTGGAGCTCCTTGCCTTGCACTGTCAAGGTTTCAACACCCATTATCATACTACTGTACGTACTGTTATAACCCTTATTTGTATGCACATAAAGTGCATTCAGCACTTTAGTGTATGACGAAATGTTATGTCAATTGACGGGCCCGATAGCGTGGTTGGCGCGGAGGCGCCTTTCACGCTGCAGGTCGTAGGTTCGATTCCTACCCGGGACATGCATTTGTGTGCATGAACATGTCTGTATGTCCGGAGTCTGGATGTATATGTATATTAAGTATGTATTTACAAATAAAAAAGTAGTATATGTAGTAATATCAGTTATCTGGTTTCCATAGTACAAGCTCTGCTTAGTTTGGGATCAGGTAACCGTGTGTACAAAAATGTCCCAGGATATTGTTATTATTATTATTAATTGCAATTCAGCAGTTTGCCTTTCAGTAGTTTTACCTAGTCCATTTAATATCTAGAGTCCGTAAATAAAGTTAGTCAGAACCTAAACCTCGCGGAGCACGGTTTGATCAGAAGTTAATTCGGGAGTCATAAGTTAATGTAGTGTAATTTACTATAATAAACTGTTCGGTGAATTTTTGAGTTATTTTTTAACAGGTAAACAGGGACGGCGTCCTAACAGTACAGTAACAACTCCTTGCCTTGCACTGTCAAGGTTTCATCAACCATCATCATCATAATCATCATCATCATCATGATCATCATCAACATCATCATCATCATCATCATCACTCTTTTTTTACACTATTACCTATGGGACAGTTCAGACAACGGAGAAATGGTTGAGCAATTAACTTTCTCCATTGAATTTTATTTTTTGGTGTCAAATCAAATCAAACATTTTTTATTCATGTAAGCTAGATATAGCATTTATAAATTGTCAAAAAACAATATTTTAGCGTTACCACCGGTTCGTAATGTTACTTCCATTGAGAAGAACTGACAAGAAACTCAATGGTTACTCTTTTCAAAAGAATAATTGTATACATTTTCAAACAGCAACGCTATGTGATGTGTTTAGTATTGACATCACAAACATACACTTAATTTTTATTTATTTGTATAGATTAACTTGAGTTTATTGGTTGTAGAGCCAAGCTGTAGCCAATTGACTGCAGCTCATACATACATATACGGACTGGCTCGAACGGGGCAGTATTTTCACAGAAGATCGGCGTAAAGTAGCTATTACAGCTGCGTTTCGTACGATGACTCAGAAATCCGGAATCCCAACCCCCCCTCCCCTTTTCCTTCCCTCTGTCCCTCTCCCCTTCAGGTGGGCAACGTGCGAGCGACGCCTTTGGTATTGCAAGCATCTATAGGCTAACTGTAACTACTGCTACTACTGTAACGGTAACTGCCTAACATCAGGCGGGCCGCACGTTTGTTTGCAAGATTAGTAACATAAAAACGGCGTCCATAAGTAACACCGCAGACATACTACTTTTTGCATCAGCGATCGGCGATTCAGTCGCTTTTATCATCGGAGCAGTCGCTGCGTCCGACCGCAGAGTCGCCAAAACGCGATGCAGTCGCATAATCGTCGCCAATGCAAAAAGTAGCATATCTGCGGTGGCCCTAATAACTTACGCGTGACCTTCATGTGTTCCTTGCCGGTCTTCTCGAGCTCCAGCTTGTGCAGCTTGAAGAGTATCGGCGATGGCGTCACCAGGAAGTCGCGCAGGCAGTATATCGATGTGTTCGCTATCGTCGGGAACTTCGTCGCTAGTTTACCCAGCCCCTGGATAACAAATAAATACTAAACCACCAAGCCAACTAGGCGCTCGAATGGAACGCGGCTTCCCCGCCCGCACACCGCCACCGCCGCAAGGTGTGGGTCACGTCACATTTGACAGGCACCTAGTTGTTATTTTTGTCTATACTGTTATTTTTGTCTCCCGCTTTGCTACGGAGGGAAGTGGATAATTCTCTTCCAACTCCTCCTATCCTTTCTTTTGATTAAATTCGTGCGGGTTCCAAAGCAGCTTAGCTTTTGCCCGGGCTCGTCGAGGGTCAAGCCCTGGCGTCATCGTTGGACACCATTGTCGATCCTGGCTTACATGAGTAACAGTGGTTGGAGTGTGTGGCGGGCCAAGTCCCATAAAGGGGCCTAGTTGGCTTGGTGGAGTAACAGGGTTTCAGCTCGTTCCCACTTGTCGAGTGTTAGCGGAGCTATTCACACTTATCCGACACCGATTTGATGTCGGCGCCGACAAAAATCTCATTCGCCTATGAGTAAGGATAGCGCTATTCACATTGTGTCGGATGTCGGGCCCGGAAATCCTCTCCCCGCTTCCTGCTCCCCCTTCTTCCGCCCGTCGCTAGCTGCTCTCTGCCGCAGATCGCAGACTGCCAAAAATGGCTCCGACTTCGATCGGTTCCGACAGCCGACTATTATGAACAGAGGCGCCGACACCCGACAAATGGGAAGCTCTTACTCATTCATGTATTATTTTAGCAGACATGGTATAGACGAAATATGTCATACTCACTTCCAGACAGACCATTAGCAGCGGCATGTGCGCCAGTATCAACTTGTGGTTATGGTTGGAGTTGATCTTCTCGGTCAACCGGCCACATAGCGAGTCCGCACCTACACAAACATCCATTTTGTTACACGGGAACTTTATGTTGTGGGGATAAGAGCGTCTTCGGCTCGGCGAACGCGATGCAAGGAGTAAGGCCGGCCGCACATCATCATAAACTTTTTTTAAAAATAATAAATAGTTTATTTCTCACCACAAACCAAAATGCATTGATGTACAATACAATATAATGTCATTGGAGTTAGTTAGTTGACAATTTTTGGTTGTTGATCGCTGGTGCCTGTGGTAGGTATATCCTTTCGGACAGAAATTTTATGGACGACCTTATGCAGTCCACATAAAGCACCCAACCGGTCCGGAAAATTTCTTATAGGATAGACCCAGTTCACCCAGTACAAAATGTATGCACGGAGCGCCTTTCGGCGTTTTTTTTTCTGACAATAAGTTATAATGTGCCGCCGGCCTATCCCTTATCCCTTAGACATAACATTATCGAACTTATTATATTGCCTTAACTATAGTGCGACCGCATAGCCCATTTGTATAAAACCCATGGATTTTATACAAATGCAAAGGCGCCTAGCAATGGTGCGCCTAGCAGAGGCGAGCAGCGCGCCCGAGCAGTTTTGGCGTCTGCTGAACTCATAGATATATGTCACAAATCTCAACTGATGACTCGGGCAACACCCGCAGTGATGTCTCCCGACCTACTACTCCACCAAGCCAACTAGGCGCTTGGATGGCCTGCGGAATCCCCGCCCGCATACCGCCCGCACACCGCCACCGCCGCAAGGTGCGGGTGGACGTCACATTTGACAGGCGCCTAATTGGCTTGGTGGTGTAGTATATTTTGCATCAAACTGACTCATAAAAACCAATGCAAGTTAGTTCATTCCAAACAGAATTCAACTTTATAACAATAAGCATAAATGCTGTTGTTAGTCCTCGTCAATACACAAGTCCCGATATCATATTAAAATTTGGACTCTTTAAGATACATGACAAAGTGTTGAATTTTAAATAAGTATAATGGATCCATCTTTACATACGAATCACAACATTAATACCAGGCAATAAGCTTTATAACATTGTATGATTGGCAACATACATCCATCGCGACTTGTGTCCGTTCTTGGCGAGGTGTTAGAGCGAGAAGGAAATGTTATATCAAGGGGGGTCACTCTAAAACCCACTCGTAGAGGTACCTATTAATATTGTTAGAGCATTTATAAGTGCTGGCACGTGATAGTCTTCGTCAACTGCAAAACCCCAATAACATACATAAATAAGTAAATAAATATATTAAATAAGTATTAAAGAAAATAAAAAAGTATACAAGATTGCGAGCAAAACGGTAAGTTCAAATTTAAACCTAAACTTAAACTACTAAGGCATAAAATCACATCTATCTAAATATATAAGAATCAAAGTCCTGACTCACTGACTGACAAACAACGCACAGCCTAAACCGCTGGTCGCAGGGATTTGAAATTTGGAGGGTGTATGTGTCTTGATGGGTAGAGGTGTACTAAGAAAGGATTTTTTGAAATTCAACCCCTAGGGCGTTAAATAGGGGATGAAAGTTTGTATGGAAGTTCGTCATTTTTGTAGTTAGAATGATCTGGGATACGGGTTCCGGGATACGGGATCCGGGATCAGAGATCCGATTTTTTAAAATTCTAATTCTGCGCGGACGAAGTCGCGGGGACAAGCTAGTGTTTCATAAACGATATCATTGCGGTATTTATACCGCCAACTGCCACTGTAGCATTTTGCTATTGCAAGTGAATTGTGACCGACTCTCTGATTGGTTGGTCAGAATCAACCGACCAATCAGAGGCCGAATCAACCGACCAATCAGAGGCCCTTGGGGGCCAGGACTAATACACGGGCTGTTCAAATTTGAACATTCCACCTATCGTTCTAAGGTACAAAATCACCTGTTTCATCGCCGATCGCCCACACTAGTAGGTCCACACAGGCCGAGTTGGCCATCACGTTCACTTTGAACTTGTTGACAGTAGCGAAGTTGCTCTCTCTGTCCTCCCTCTCGGAGGCGTCGTGGTGCCGGCTCTGCAGCTCCGTCTGTCCGCTCAGGAATAGACATTTCACGAATTCCTACAAATAATACAATTCCAACATCAGGCGAGCCGTACGCTTGTTTACAACCTGTCCTAAAAAAAAAAGTATATACAAACCATGAACCTAAAGAGGCGTTACTGATCCTCGTGGAGCTGTGGTGGCTGAAGTAACCGGCCCACCACACTCCAACAAGCGTAGCATGGGTAGGCCTCCTACAAGGTGGACCGACGACCTGGTGAAGGTCGCGGGAATCCGCTGGATGCGGGCAGCGCAACACCGGTCATTGTAGCGAGCCTTGGGGGAGGCCTATGTCCAGCAGTGGACGTCTTTCGGCTGAGATGATGATGATGATGATACTCGCATGATAAC
Source organism: Drymonia ruficornis (assembly GCA_947859195.1). Taxonomy (NCBI): domain Eukaryota; kingdom Metazoa; phylum Arthropoda; class Insecta; order Lepidoptera; family Notodontidae; genus Drymonia; species Drymonia ruficornis. The sequence goes on from OX401924.1 coordinate 7,946,786, forward strand.
TCCAAGTAGCCAATTTGTGGACACTGTCCGTAGAAGAAGAACACTATTCTGTGTAATACAATAAGATCTTACCTGAACATCTTTGGTGAAGGGACCGGGCAGGTCCTTCTGATGCTGCAGTAGCTCCCTCAACAAGGTCACCATCACCAGGTTCAACGTCTCCGAGAACGATTTGTATGGGAACACCTGCAATACACATGAAAGTAGAGCGAATAAATATGACCATACTAACACACCAACTATCATATGCTATGCTATGGGTACCATACAACGGATTGGAAGCAACCTTAGGAATTATAAACAGAAGAGATGTTCTTAGTAGATTTCTCCATGAAACAACGCGTGGAAATTTGCGCGGGATGGCGCGGGTGGTGGAGGTTAAGAAATGGGTGTCATTTCAACAAGATACCGCCCCGTGATTATTTTTATCTACCGGTCAATAGCAGAACTACTATGTCGATGTTAGTACGTAGTTCGACTTTTTCGCACTAAATGTCACTAAGTATATGATGGTGTAAGAGACGTACAAACGGTCGCCATCTCGTATCAAGTAGAATTATATTTGGGATGCGAACGTTTGCAACACGTCTGCACAGGACGAACGCCGACAGCACACTGACTTAAGCCACGCCTACTGTGATGACCTCACGGGCTTAGTGGAGTGTTAGGGCCCGGGTACTTTGACCCAGTCCTCTTAGTCTTAGGTTCATGGCAACCCCAGTGACACTCACAACGAATTACATAACGAAATGATCATTTCTGAAATTTGTCCGCGTATCGAACCGGCACCCACCTGATGAATTAAGTCCAGCGGCATGTGACTGGGGTTGCCCTTACTAAGGACCCCTTAGTCCATTGTATGGTACCCATAGTACAAGTTAGAAAATGAAAAAAAAAATGAAATGTAACATCATGACTTTTATCCCCATTCGGGGGTAGTCAGAGGCTTGAGTGGCCATACACCACCACATTGTGGAGGTATTAACCATTTCAAAGCCCACGTTTCACCAGATAGACAAAACCCAACGTGACAGGCGGTGAACCTTGTCGCCGTGTATACAGGAAGTGACTATTACCTAATCCCGAGAAATAGTTAGGTTTCCTCACGATGTTTTCCGTCACCATCAGCGAACTGTAAATTATGCACATAGATGAAAATTCATCCATTGGTGCAAATAAGTAATTCCAAATACATTAGATCAGAGAGTCTTAAACTAAGCAGGGCTTGTATCTTAAGACTCTGTGGATACTTATGCAGAGGTTTTGCTAATGATAGGTACAGTAGGTGTTCAGTGTTGCTTAGTTTGGAACCATAAAGTTGGTGTTGCTGTGGTGTTATTAATTTATCTATGAGAATCAGGGTTGCAAAAAAACAGCAAAATTTAGAATCAAAACTGTTTAAAACATGTTTAAATCATTGTTTAAAACATTGATTTAAAACAGGTGGAGAAAAAGCACTGTTTTTAATGTTTAAAACATGTTTTAATCATGGTGTTTAAATCAAGATGATTTTTTCGTAACAACCCTGATGAGAATATACAATGCTTACCTGAATCTGTCCAGAAGCATAGATATCCTCCGCTTCCTCGTCCACAAACGCCAACATATCTTTGGTCAGTATCTTCTTAGCCAAAGACAATATAGACTGCAGATACGTCACATAGAACTGCACACTGATCCTCTTTTCCGGTGACTCTGAGAACCTCATATACGGGAACTGATTGAAGCTTGACCCGAACTTGTGAAAGAAATACGTTGTTGGATCATACGGTACTGAACTGTAGCTATGCAGGGAACCTCTCTTTAAAGTCCCACCAGTACTGTCAATGGCATCGCTGCTATTTTCCAATATATGCTCGCTGTTCGCATTCAAATTACCAGATAAAGACCTGGGTATGATCGGCCGGAACTGATTGAACTTTCTTTTCTTATCCAACGTAGAATACTCGAAGTTCGGTTCTGGTTCTTTTGTTTTAACTGGGCTCGGTGGTTGCGGGAACAGTCTGCAGAGTAGTGGTGGGTCTACGGTGGCGTACCGGCCCATAGACCGAGCTAGACCAATGATGATTGGTATAGTACTCTTGCAGAGTTGCAGTTTCGTGACGGTTGTGCTGTAGTCTTTGCTTTCGTGGCAGGTGATGATGATTTTGGTGAGATTGGACATGAGCTCTATCTGTGCTGTGATGATCTCCTCGCGAAGACTGTGCTGTTTAGTAGCGACGTCTGAGAGGAGGGTGTTGAGACAGAAGCTGAATTTCTCTGCCATTGGGATACCTGAAAACATAATCATTATTAATTTGACAGGCCCGTTAGCGTGGTTGGCGCGGAGGCGCCTTTCACGCTACAGGTCGTAGGTTCGATTCCTACCCGGGACATGCATTTGTGTGCATGATCATGTCTGTATGTCCGGAGTCTGGGTGTATATATGTATATTAAGTATGTATTTACAAATAAAAAAGTAGTATATGTAGTAATATCAGTTATCTGGTTTCCATAGTACAAGCTCTGCTTAGTTTGGGATCAGGTAACCGTGTGTACAAAAATGTCCCAGGATATTATTATTATTGTTATAATTTTTTTATACGACTATGGTGTTAAACAAGCATACGACCCACGCAGTTGGAGGGGTTTGGGATTCTGGATGTCTGATGCATCATACAAAACAAAGCTGTAAAAGCTACTATATGTCATCTTCTGTGAGAATACTTCCCAGTTGAGCCAGTCCATATATGAGCTGCAGTTTATTGGCTACAGCTTGGTTTTTGGGCATGGGAGGCGGGTGTTGGGCTTCCAGCTCTCTTACTCATCAAACGAAACGCAGCTGTAATAGCTACTTTGCACCGTTCTTTGCAAGAGGGTAGTATTATCCTGGTCAAGCCAATCCGTATATGAGCCACAGTCAATTGGCTCGCCCTGTTTGCTTGCTGGCTTGGTTCTACCACCAATAGATAGATTGATGCCTTCAAGTGACGATGGTCCGGTAGGGACCAGGGGAAATATCACTACATAGTATAGAAACAAAATTGCTTCCCGCTGTCTGTCCCTATGTATGCTTAGATCTTTAAAAATACGCAGCGGATTTTGATGTGGTTTTTTTTTTTTTATAGGACTGCGGTGGCAAAAAAGCGTACGGCCCACCTGATTTTAAGCAGTTACCGTAGCCTATAGATGCTCACAATACCAAAATAGAATAATAATAGATAGAGTGATTCAAGAGGAAGGCTTATATGTATAATACATGCATAATATAGTAGAGAAACTATATTATGCATGTATTATACAGTACTAGTGGTTTATAAAATCAACTCACGGTCTCCAGTTTTTGTTTTACACAGTGGCTCCTCAAAGTTTGCATTTGTCAAACACTTTAAGACCTTCAGGAAGTATGGCAAGATCTTGTCCTGATGCTGGAGGCCACTCTGCAGGAAATACAGTCCGAGGGCTATGGACGCCTCCTGGCTCCGAGGGGTTACGATGAGGGACGAGCCGGCTTGAGGGCACAGCATGAAGAGAGTGTTCACCTTAAAAATAATATTTTCGAGATTGGTCAGTACAGTCAAAAGGGTGAGTTTGGGTTACTTTTATAATTCAATGAATTAACAAACCTTACCTAACCTTATTTAAAAAATTAATACATAATACATATCATTATTTTTTTTCAATGAGGTACTAATAGCTTGGAAGGTTGTGTATACTTCAAGGTCACTTACAGCTCATTAACTTATGGCCTTTAATTATATATGTACCTATTTAAATTACCAAGTAATAAAGCTAAATATTATTTCATATTGTAAAATTCGTTATTAACTTACTCCTTACTCAATTGTTAGTGCATAATTAACTACAGAACATTAACAATGCGTCGATGAATCACTTCTTTGCCATTTAGCCCATGATAACATACTGGCCGACAGGATGATATCATGCGATCCTATTTTTTGATATTATGAAACCAATAAACAGAACATTTTATACATCGCAGAACTTAAGGATTACCCTGCAGCTTTCCCAATACCTTCCCCAGACCTTGTAGAAGGTATTCCTTCAAGGATGATTGATCCGAAACATTCTTATTTCCTCAATTTCTTAATAATTATGATGACAAAATACGTGTCGTATTTTTTACCTTTTCCCATGGCGTTGGGTTTATGTTGGACAAACATCGCGCCAAATGCTGTACAGTTTGTCTGAAGAATTCGTTTTCGTCCATGGCTTTGTTTATAAAATATCGATAAAATACATTCTAACAACAATATTGCTTTTTCTGATTTGTAGGAACCAAAGTAGGAACAAAATCAGCCGATCGGACGAACTTCGACAATGACAGAACAAATGACAGCAGACAGATGTCTGTCTGACTGACATATGGTGCGTTCCATTCACTGTTAATTTTGTTATTTTCGTTATTTTTGTCCACAAATCACGTTCCACTCGCACCAAATTGTAGTGAAAGTGATCATTATTATCGTTTTTAACCATGGATGTATTAACTCAGGATGCGCATCGCATGATCTTCCCCTCTAGCTTTTTTTTATAGGTACTAGACCAAAAATCTCTGACACGTATATAAAAACTGTTTTCGAAATCGATTTGATCAGAGTAAGTATCGTTTTCGCGGTGTAAGGTGCTCCGTGAAAAATGCCGAATTGTCCCATTAAACATGTGCAAAGAAATTACAAAAAATAGTAATATACAAAAAGATGGGGTAACATTTCATATGTAAGTATTTTTGATGTAATTAATGCAATTTTTCTATTAAATTCATTAAAATATTAAATGTCATAAGAATCGAAAACATTATCGATACAATTAATCGAGTACGAATTAATCGAATAGTCTACTGTGACCATAGACGAATCTTTTCTACCCTGGCAACTGTATTTTTTATTTGTCAAATAATTGTCAAGTATTTGAACTTTGTAAACAAACGGATAAATACTGAATTACGCGGTGATAAACCAGTCGCAGGACGTTAAAAACGATTTACAATGAATCAATCATTAGTAATTCAACAAGAGAGGTGATTCACAAAGTTTACAGGCGGTGTCTCGCGGACTTTGAGGTGCAAAATATTTTGTCAGAACTCGACCATGTTTACCAAAGAACCGCTGATATTATAGGTATATAAGCAGTTTATTTTACAGTTTTTAAGTTAAATAATGTGTTTATTGTATACAAAGGCAGGCTCAAAGCTTCAGTTTACAGGTTTTTCAGTAAATATACATTGATCGCTTAGAGGTACATTCGATTGAACACACTTGATACTTGGTATTATTTTTATGTGTTGCTTTCATCTCGACCAATACATAAATTAAGGTTGCTTTATTTTTCTATGTTTGCTTGTCAGTTAACATCGTTACTTAATTACTAAATAAACAAATAATCTTAAAGCATTAAAGAAATTATCTTTTATTGAATTATTTTATTTTTCAGGTACCGTTAGAAGAATAGTCGAAAATTGCTCTTTACGATGACATTAATCGATTAATAATAAATCTTCAAGATGACAGCAATGCTGTGGAGACTGATGATGATGAGTTGATGAGGCAGCGGCAGGCCCACGCCAATATATGGATTTATCAGGAGTGGAATATTTAGACCAAGATTAAAATAAAAAAATAATTAAAAAACGCAGTAGCTATGATATGTTTGTTTTATTTTCCTAAAATACAAAAAAAAAATAACTAACTCATGTTGAAACAAAAACACCCACTATCGAAACAATTCAGATAAATACGATCTCGATAAATTCTTGATCTTGATAAACGGAATCGAACCTGACACTGCTCCGGGTCCATATGACCCAGAAGCAGGCAGCGTCTGCTACTGAGGCGATGAATCACATATGGCATAAATATATGTATAACAAATATTATCTTATTGACCAACATCAAAGAAAACTTAAAAGTGCTTGCGCTTGCATTATGAATAATAAATAATATGGAAAATAATAAATCAAGTATCAAAATTATTCAGTCGTATTAGTGAATGTTGCAAGAATGTTTTTTTACTATAAACTTTTTGATTTGAACAGTGTTGTAGTAGTGTTTATTTATGATTGCAGACCGGTATCGATAAAAATATAATATATATAGTGTATAATAAACCTTGGGAGAGGCCTATGTCCAACAGTGGACGTCTTTTGGCTGAAATGATGATGATGATGACATTAGTATAATAATACCTATTACGTTTATACGTACCTACCTAACAAAAGATATCAGCCAGGCCAGTGGCAGCAGATGGCGCTGGTCGAGTGGGAGTGGGGGGGGATGAAACAGCTTATTTGGGAACATTAGGTACTTATTTTTTAGATAATCTCATTTTCAAGGAACTGAATTGGGATGTACCCGGAATCATCTTGTTTCCGTTGAATATTTACGCCTCGTGAGTTACTCATTATTTCTTGTTCAGCTGTTTCAGTAGAGATAATTCAGTATAATTCAGTAGATTATAATGACAGCTATAAATGTAATAATGAGTATATGAAACTATCGATATAGCTAATTAGAAATATCGATAGTGGTATTCACCCTATTACACCGATGGTCCTACGGTAGTAAAATTTTGTATGTTGACGTATTAGATCTTTTAGTGTGCGTAAAATATACTAGTGTTGCACATTTATTTACGTGTGCGTTTATAATGACACAAAATGTTTTGAGTAAGTGTGCGTCAATTTTAATGTAGTGGTTACCTCCCCTCCCCCAAGAATTGACAGAACATTTTGTTCGTTGAATTATGCGTGTTGCGAGTCCATTTTGTTACTTTGTTCAAGTTTTTAACACTTTTTGTGGACGAAAATAACAAAAATTACGGTGAATGGAACGCAGCAATATTGTCAATAAATTATTGAGTTCCATTCTACGTTATTGTCACATAAACCCATTAGTTTAGATCACGTTTAGATAGATCCGTCTCCCTATTGGGCGGTTGATTTGACTCTGCCGGCCAGCCGACTATCCGTATCGACTTTACTTTGAATTACAGTGAATTACAATTACAATAAAATAAATTAAAAACAATAATTATTCAATTTTTTATTAAAAATGTGTTAAATAGTAACCGACTTCAGCTGGTTTCGGTTAAATCCAAATCCACACGTAGAATAACCCTCCTTAAAATACCTACCTATAACTTTGTTAAGAAAAATGCTTTGTAAAACATTATATTTACCTATCTAACGCTTCTTCTGTCTTGCCACAAAGTTGATTCATTTATTAGTTTTTAAACCTAATAGCCTAGGTACTCTCTATGAGCTTTGAGTACAAATTGGTTAAATTTTCCCCTCGCCACCTTCCCTGCGGACGTGAGTGGGAGCTCATCTACGAAGACCACGCCGCCCCGCCTCGCAGTTGTTTCGGATGAAAACAAATGAAAATTGTTTATTAAGTTAGGCCCACAGAGTAAAGACTAAAGAAAGAGGTGCCCTTATTAGATATATGTATGAAAAAAAACGGGGTCATTGTTTTTTCATTTTCATTGTTCTATCTACCGGTAAATAGTTGAACTACTCGCTTCGTTTTATGTCGAGTTTAGTACTAGGCCGTCCACACGGCCGAGTTGCTTAGGGCCAGTCCCCTTAGTAATTGGTCCATGGTTAGGCCAACAATGTGGAATAAGGTCCTTTCAAAATTCTGCTTCCGTAGGTACCTATGTGCCGTAGTAAGCACTAATAATCGTTCCTTGAATACTGAAACGGGGCTCAAATCATGAATAGGTATAATAAGGTGTAGGTTTAGGTGTAGTCAAAAACCAAGCGTCCGGGCGACTATGGTCTCCCGAAAAATTTTAGCGTTGTGCGTTAACTACCCAAATTCTAGGCGACTATGGCAGCCGCTCTGACTTCATAGCATGAATCTAGAATATAGTAGGTAAGTCGATGCTTCATAGATATTCGGCTGACTTGTACCTACACATTAAACTTATAAATTCCTTTTACTTTAAACGATTTATTATCTGTGACACTTTTCAATGAGCTTCATTTCATGAGCGTTACACTAGATGGCGCTGTATTAAAAACGCGTCGGGTCTATAGAACAGAAAGTCGGGATGACAGCAACAGCAAGCATTGAGTGCAAAGAAGAGTAATAATATAACGTGGTCAAGTGTTTGGAAGCGTCTGTGAGCTCCGCCTTTAGAATGTAAGTAACGATGTATTTATTGTCCCACTGTATTATTGGTATATACCTACTACAACAATTCTGCAGATTCATTCGTTCAGAATATCTACAAATTCTAAGCGTCTGATGGAATGTGGAATTTTACCTACATATTGTGTTAGTCGACGGGCAAAAACTTCGCCTTTGTGTGCCGGTTTTTCGTTAAGTTTTTGTATGATATATTATATATTTTCGTAAAATACTACTTGTAATTGGAAAAACAGGTCATTATTAATGTTTAAGTAGACTTCACTAAAAAGAATATGACGAAAATAATTAGGATTTTGCGTTTTTTATATGTTCTGCCTCAAGTTTTATTTTAGGTATGGGCGACCTCAGCCGCCAGTAACGTTTACAATAAGTATCGAATCAAAATAAGGGTTCGGACAAACAAGGAATCGTGCATGTGTTAAAAATATTTTTTGTCGGTGCTTTTTTTACTTTAGGTACCTTTTAACAATATTTATTTGTTTATTTTATAGGTATATATTTTGATAATAACTAATTATTGTATTTCGGTAAAAAAATCACAAAATAATTACTTTTTATAGGTGTGGTGACTGTGCGTGTTATTTTTTATTTGCAAAATTCTGAAGCATGCAAAAGCATGCTATCATAAAAAAGTGCGGAATTTAAGTCACGATTACATTCTAGGTCTGAGAGTCAAAACGCTCGTGGAGGCCGAGGTTTGGGTAGAGCACCGCTAGGCCAACCGTGAGTACCTATGCAATTTTAAGATTTAATCCTTGAAAGCGGAGTGGTAAAAGTTAATTTATTATTGTTACAATTTATTTTAGAACTACAAGTAATCAAAGCGTAGGAGGTCGAGGACGAGGGCGGGGGCGTGGGAGAGGGAGAAATGTAAAAGTGTACGTGTCTTTTTGTCATACGTAACAAATTGTAACTACGTTTAATATTCCAATTTATTTAAAAAAATATCTTCAATGTGTTATATAATTGTTTGCAGTGCCATTTTGGAAGCCCCCCCCTACCAGGTCAGGGCAGAGAGGCAGTTAACACAACGTCGGATGGCCGCACTACCGACAGCTGCTCACCAGGAACATGTCGCCCGAAAGCGTGAAGCTCATCTTGAGCGAATGCTTTTGCCAGACGCTCCACCGCGCAAACGGCAAACAAAGTAAATATTTACTTCTAGTTTTTGTTTTTTCCAAGTACTTCCAACTACAGACCTCTACTTAACAATTCGCCCCGCCATAATTCTTTGAAGTCTAGCCGTCTTATTCATACAAATTTGGACCCAGTTACATCTCCTTTACACAGCGTTTGTAGGACGAAGGCGTAAAATCGTTATTCATAGAGCCTTAAATTTTATCTTATCTGTGGCTTGGTTGCAAGTAGCCCAGATTTACAATAGCCTGGGGGCATCTTTAATCCTTGTGTAAGCTGCCGTAGATAAAGAAGTTCGTGAATGAGGTACATATTTAGTACTTTGTTGTTTTTAAATGCAACATTCTCTATCTACGGCTGATTCAATCTGAAGCTTGGGGATACCTAACAAATTAAAACAATAACTTCTCCACAAACGACACTTTAGTAAACGTATTTAATTTAATAAAAGTTAGTTTAGGCACCTACAAGGAATTACAATAACATACAATTAATTGGTTTATCACATATTTTTGGCCATGTTTCCTTCTTCTTTGTATTTAAATTAAGATACCGAACCATCTGTGTTTTTATTTCGATATATTTCATATGTTGCTGCACGAAAATCAATTGCAGAGTCTGAAATATAAGAACATTATTCTCATTGACGTTTTATACATAATAATAGCCAAGCTAATTGAAAACAAGACAGAAATATTTTCTTTAGGAAAACGAAAAGTAAACAAAAACACCAATTTGTTGACAACAACTGTTCCCGCTGAGAAACCAACCAGCGAAATACTCACTCATCTTTTCATCATCCATTAGGATCACATAAAATGTGATCCATCACATAAAATGTGATCCATCACATAAAATGTGTGATCAATATTTAATTAAGTATTTACATTTTATTATCTCATTCGGAAAACAATCAAAATATAGTTCCGATATTCCCTCCTATTGTCTACGAGCGCTTTTTTTTAAATCAAGTAGGTCAAGCGTGACAGATCATTCATAGATAATATCCGGCTAAATTAAAACAACCCAGCCGCACCGTGCATATTACATACATAGCACATGTTGTAATTTGGTAGGATAGTAAGAAAATGCAACGTTGCCAAACTTACAAACGTATTTTAACTAAAATTGACATTTCGTGGTTCTATGAATGACGTAATTTTAAAACAGGTTGCAGAGCCCAAAATGCGTATTAGCTAAAAGGCGTTTGAAATATGTTTTAATAAATTTCTATGAATAAGACGGTAGTTGTTCAAACTGCTAAGTACTAGTCTGTCAGTATGTCTCCAAGTTTAAGAATTGTTTGCATTATTATTTTTATAAGAACGTGTAATTGTAGTGATTAATAGCTTATTTATTTTTCAAAAGGATATCTCCAGAACGTCAGCCATGTATATTGGTTGAAGTTCCATATGTCGGTAAGATGGTTATTTCATAGAATGGATTAGTACTTTACTGTTAAATCTATGCTATATCATAACTTGTTTGTTACAGAACTCAACCCCGCAGAACCAACGGTTGTTGTGGCTTCGACGTCCGGAGTGCCCCATTCTTTCGGTAAAATGGTTATTTCAAATGGTTGATTAATCCTTTGTTGTTTAATTTAGATTACATCATAAATTGTTTCTTGCAGAACTTAACCCCGCAGAACCAGCTGACATTGAAGCCTCGACGTATGGAGCGTCTTGTTCTTTCGGTAAGATAGTTATTTCAATCAATCGATTTATATACTTTGCTGTTCAATAAAGGTTACATCTTAACTTGTTACAGAACTCCTTTCTAAAGAACCCGCTGGAGCTGAGGCCTCAACTTCTGGAGTGTCCCATTCTTCCGGTAAGATAGTTATTTGATCGTATATTTTATTATCATTTATTTTCTGTTGAATGTAGACTATATTTCTATATCTTGTTTGTTATAGAACCCTGCCCTGCAGATATAGTTTTTGAATATGGTAAGTTATGGTATTGTCGGTGTCATGATAAATAATAATAATAATAATAGTAGCGTTTTACATACCCATAAAACGCTTGTTGTGTCCGGAGACTTATTCGGGGTCATTTAAACATATATTTGAGTTTAGTCCTTCCGTTTCGCACAGTTTCATCGCTATATGTAGGTATGTACCCCTCCTGTCATGCAGCGTGGTGACGTATTTCCGGTGAACTTTGCCAGGCGACACCTTATAGTGCTTTCGTCATTGCGGCCTCAAATAACTGAAAACTTTTAAATCAAATAATAACCAGGCAGAGTTAAAAAAGTATGACCCCGAATAAGTCTCCGGACACAACAAGCGTTTTATGGGTATGTAAAACGCTACTATTGTGTCCTACGGCCTTATTCGGGGTCATTTAAACATATATTTGAGGCATTGTTTGTTATCGCCTGGTAAACCAGACGCCAATGTGTAATTAAAATCAGAAAAACAATCAATATAGAAATTTACCACACAAAATATACATATCAAAAAATAAAAAATTCAAAAGATACATACCTATTTGATTCATTATGGATACTTACTCTTTCAAAAAAACAACTTACTTGTAACCTTTTGTATCTAATCATTAAATATTATCATACAAATTAGGATATTCCTTTTTTTTTTTTTTTTTTTATTTAATTTAATTTATCGGCTGAAAAAGATGACTTAAAGATTTTTCATTTACAGCGGGCTGATTTCTTCTTACTTCTTTTCTATAGAAACCCTTGAAAGTATTTCCTGATCTCCAGTTTGCTCTTGCCATGATCACTTCCAAGGATTCATTGTCCAGCCAACTTCGTGAAGCAACTGCAGAACGAAAACTTCCAGGGGTCGTGTTTATATCCGCCTCCTTAAGAATTGACCTAACCCATCCTGCAATCACCGTCCGCGAGGCAGCTTTAGCCTTTCCATGAATAGTCACGAATAATCTGTCACTGGAACACGCCGTACGACGAATCTTTCCAATATCTATTAACTGCTTAAGCCACAAAACAGGATCCACACTCGGATATTGGCAGTTACTTATAAGTTTCCACCCTGATTGAATATAATTTTCTGAATCAGTTTTTGAACCAAAATGTGGCCAGAAAATAATACTATCTTCATTAATAAAACATCTTTCATCTGAAACACTCAAAAGCGTAAGATCATGGACTCTTCGTCCCGAACATAATAGTAACAAAACTGCACAGATCCGTGATACTTCAAATAAACTCTGATTGTGAACTGTTCTTCCCTGCAGCCAAAGAACTAATGAATTAGTGTCCCAAATAGGAACCGGACGTATCTTAGGGGTCTTTAAAGATATAGATTTAAGTATTTGTTTAACTAAAATATCTGAACTCAAGCGAACTTCATTATTTGCATTGCAAAGAGTTGATACAACAGACTTGTGCAGTAAAATAGTACGATATGACAAATTTTCTTTTAAGTGTAAATCAGCTAGAAATTTTGCCAAGTCTGCCCCCGAAGGGTTTGAAAAGCTTACACCCGATGCTTCGCACCAATTCAACCATCTGCGCCAGGCCGGCTTATAAGTGTTGATGGTTGATGATCTCCAGCCACCCCGGAGTAACTCTCTTTGCTCCTCAGTCCAATCAACTACAGACTCTGTCCACCCCCACATCTCCAAATCTCGAGTGTCAGATCTTCTATCCGTGGTGGTGGTCGGCCCGTTGCTGTGTCTAACAACACATTCTGTAACCTGTGAAGTATGAACGGGGGTGCCGTCGAACGAGCTTTCAAGTCTGCTCTCCAAAAGGCTCGAGGCCACCTCGGTGCCACGATTAAAAATATACCTGTTGCCTGATTCAATTTCATCAACACCCGAGGCATCAGGTTTGGAGGAGGAAATACCCATGCTATTTTGAAGTGCCATACGATGGCAAAAGCGTTGTGCCTCCATGCATTCTGGTCGCGCTGGTCTAGAGTCACATATCGGGGAACAACGTGAGCCGTGCTGGATGCAAAAAGATCGACCTCCGGGATGCCCCATTTCGCGAAAACAACCTCCGTTAGACTGGGTAGGAGATGCCACTCTGGTAATATCGACCGACGGGACAAGCTGTCCGCTATGTTGTTGTACTTCCCTGGAATGTGGTGAGGCATGATATGTATGTTGTACTTCTGTAATACATGAAAAATTTGATAGGTTAAATTCATTAGGGTTCTTGACTTGTTTCCCCCCTCCTTTTTCAAATAAGCCACCACAGCTTTGTTGTCGCACTGCAACAGAAGGGATGTTTGGGAGAGAGTGGGAGCGTACTCTAACAAAACTTTCAAAACCGTCAACATTTCTTTGTGGTTCGAATGTAATCGACCTTCTTTCTCCGTCCACTCCCCGCTTAAATAAATGCCGTTTAAATCTGCCCCCCAACCCGAATCGGCTGCGTCGGTGGTCAGAAAATTCTTTATGGGTGGAGGGTGAAGACAGGACTTGTCGCGACAATGTTCCATCCACCAAACTAATTCCATCATCACCTGGGGTGTCAGAGGGAATGCCATCAACGACTGGAGCTTCAAAAGGAAATTGCAATGTGTTAACAGATGTCGAAAGTTCAATCGGCCCATTGGTACCGCCAGTCGAGCAAAATTCATCTGACCTACAATACTCTGAATATCGTGCAGGGTAGCCTTCTTCTGTCGAAGAAGTTTTGATATATCTTCTTCTAGGCGATGAATCTTCTTCTCGGGTAACGCAACTACATTGAGCCAAGGATCCCATATCAGACCCAAATACTCTAACGCTTTTTGAGGAACTAGAATTGACTTGCTGTAGTTGACGTGCCAACCTAATCGGCGAAGTGTTTGAAGAACCATGTTCCTGTGCCGTATTAAGGTTTGTCTGTTTTGGGCTACCACCAAATAATCGTCCAAAAACACTACCACCCGAATTCCCTTCTCTCTGAAAATCTCTGCTGTCCAGTTTGTCAATGAAGCGAAAGCCTTCGGAGCTGAGGCTAGTCCGAACGGTAAACAGGTCATTTGGAATAGCTGGCCTCTGTATGCCAAACGGAGAAAACAACGATGAGCGGACGCTATCCTCAAATGATAATAGGCCTGTGTCAGATCGATTTTCACTAACCAGTCCTCTTTCTGTAAAAAATCCCGAATGCGATTTACGGAAATCAGGCGAAATTTCTTTACGGTTAAAAATGCATTCAGGCTTCTCAGGTTGAAAATAGGGCGTGTGCTTCCATCTGGCTTGGGAATTAAGAAGAGATTTGAAATAAAACTCGGTGTCTTGGGGGCATACTCCAGAATATCCTGATCCAGAAGGGATTGAATAACTGCATCCATCTCTGGGGATGGCGGGGTCTGAAATTGATCTAGTACCTCCTCCTGTAGATACAGAGGTGGCTTTGCTTTGAAGGGAATACGATACCCCTCTAAAATTTTCAGCAAAGGTGCTGGGGCACCCAACTTTTTCCATTCCGATAGACAGTCTCGTAAACAACCCCCCCGAAAACCCCCCTGATCCGAGTCAATATTTTCTACTTTGTTTACCAACCCCTTTTCCCTTAAAAGTGGACGGCCTAGGGCCGGTCCTAAAATTTTGAGGCTGGAGGAAGCGAGGTCCTGCCAGCTGATAATTGCCCGGGGGTCGAAAAAATCTTCCCCCATTAAAATTCGGCATTGCAGAATTGAAAAACTGCCTTGGATACTGATTCTGATAAGGCATATTAAAATTATAGGGCATAAATCTGTAAGAATTTGTCGACGGTGCAAGGCTGCGACCGGTCGATTGTTGTAAACCACTAGGTCCAGGGTACACCGCCTGGGACCCGGGCATGTTCTTTTTATCATTGTTCAAATTTACTTTTTGTAAACCAAAAACTTTGTTAACACCACCATTACTTTTAATAAATTCAGAAAATTGAGTTTTCTCAAACAAAAAATCATTAGAGGGTGGTATCTTCTTTAAACCAGATCGCATAAGTCTGTCTTTTACAAAGTTATTTAAAAAGAAATCACGTCTCTGTTGTATTATGTTAGCCCTACGGCCACACAGTAACTGCAAGCAATCATGGGAAATTTTCTGATAGTTCCCAGAAAAAAATTCATTAATTTTGTCATTGAGGGTATCTGGTTTTATAGAATTATTTTCTTTTGCCCAATTTAACAAATTACCGAAACCCTGTTGCATAGCTTCACTTTGCAAAATAAGCGCGTGGGTAACGGCAGCTACAAACTTCTCAGGATGAGCCAAATTATTTTGTCGATCAAAAGGCTTAATCTCATCATTGACCTCTAGGTCAACATAACCAGGACGAGAGTTGTACAGTTTTTCAACGTCGGAATAACGAACATTACCCCAATTTTCAGTATTAAAATGTTGTAACGATTGTAATATGGTCAAGTGCTCACTAGGAGTAGCGGGTACCGCCGGCTCTTTTAATTGAGTACATAAATCAAACTTTAACGGTTGAAAACTTTCTGGTCTCGAATCCGGTAACGATTCATCCTGTATATTTTCTTCTTGTGCACATGTTTCGCCATTATAAAACATTGCGGGGTAGTTGTATAAAAAATTTTGTAATTCACCAACCTGCTCAGCAAGGTGCTTTATTACCTTGTCTTGGCCCCGATGGCGCTTACTTTTGGAAGATTTTTGCTTTTTCTTCCTTTTTCCGTCACCTCTACAGTCTTCGGAAGAGCTGCTAGATGATGAGTCCGATGTGGATCCGCCATGACTATTTTCTCCATCCGCCATCTTAAGCCACTTTGTATTCACTTATTATTTACAATAACTCTAGTAATACTATTATTAAATCAAAAATATATAAATATTTAACAAATGAAATTAATTCTTGATTTTATTAATTATGAACCGAACGCTAACAGCGTTTTTAAAGAAGCGATGCGTACTGCTTGAAAATAAAGACGCCAATGACGAAAGCACTATAAGGTGTCGCCTGGCAAAGTTCACCGGAAATACGTCACCACGCTGCATGACAGGAGGGGTACATACCTACATATAGCGATGAAACTGTGCGAAACGGAAGGACTAAACTCAAATATATGTTTAAATGACCCCGAATAAGGCCGTAGGACACAATAATGATTTAGCCCTTTTAACGTCCCACTGATGGGCACGGGCCTCCCCTCAATGCGACTTTTTGATGGTGTCATGATAAGACTTTAAAAATAATTGTTTGCAATACAAGTGTATTTGTTACAGTTGACGTAGCTTGGCCAGATCTTGCGGAAGATGGAATCGGTAAACCAGAGGCAGATACTGTTTCCAATTCGCCGTACAGCTCCCCTGGTGGATTATCGACACTGCAAAACATTATGCTGAGGCCAATGACAGAAGACTATCAAAAAATATGTGTCGAGATTTATGACAGTGATGATGACTTAAACATTGATGCTAACGATTCTCTCCTCCCGACTGATCAAGAACGTAATGCTGCGGCTGAACCCGCATGTGACAGTGACTTGACACCATTTCAAGCGCAAGTGTTACAGAGGGAGGATGACGCTAATGACCATGCTATACGCGACATTTTGCCCGCCGACTGTTACACTTTCGCTTGGACTAACGACAGAAGAAGTTTTCTTGGACGACGTGAGACATTTGCGGCTACATCGGGACCTACTTTTGACGTGACAGACCAGACTCGAGCCATTGACATCTTTGACAAGATAATGGACGTTGATTTTATTGACCACCTTTGTAAAGAGACTAATAGGCATGCGGAGCAAAAGATTGCTTTGATGCGAAAGCAAAAGAAGCTAGGTCCGCATTCCCGATTTAACCGTTGGTCTCCTACAAATAGGGACGAAATGTTAAGTTTTTTAGCCATACATATTTTACAAGGCCTTTACCCCTTACCGGAGGAAGAGTCATATTTTATATTTAACGGTTTTGGTACTATGCCATATTTTCCGAAAATTATGTCGTACAACCGTTTTTTGTTGCTAAAAACCTTTTTCCATTTCGTCGACAATCAGACTTGCCAGGACACGACTAGACTTTGTAAAGTACGACCCGTGATTGACCACTTTAACGCTAAATTTTCCAGCCTATACATGCCTTCACAAGACATAGCTATTGATGAATCTCTCTTGAAGTGGTATGGGAGATTAAATTTCGCTCAAAAGATTTCGTCAAAGGCCGCACAAGTCGGAGTCAAAATGTACGAGCTCTGCGAATCATCCAGTGGCTATCTCTGGAGGTTTTTTGTATACGCTGGAAAGGATAGACCTACCTCGATTACTGACAGCACTGACGGACGGAAAACACAGACAAATGACAGACCGGATACTGACGAAACGATTATTGCATCGACTGAAAACGGAGACCGTCCCATGAGCGCTACTGCCAAAATAGTTTACGACTTAATCGAGCCGCTGCTTCACCGTGGGCATACTTTAGTAATGGATAATTTTTATAATAGTCCATTATTGTTGAGGAGCCTGAAAAAACAAAAGACAGACTGTTATGGAACATTAAGATTGAACCGAGAATTCGTTCCTGATTCAATCAAGACTTTGGTAAAGACAGAACTTCGTCGAGGTGAAGTAGTGGCTACGTACTGTTCCGATTTAGCAATTCTGGTATGGCGAGACGCTAACTTGGTTAGTATGATCTCTACATACCATAATCTCGAAATTGGGGCTCAAGACAAGTTTAACAGAATGACTTACAAACCAAACATAGTACTTGATTATAACAAGAGCATGGGAGGAGTTGATAGGAAAGACCAATTCTTATCAGCTCAACCTATTGAACGTACGAGAAACAGAGTCTGGTATAAAAAACTCTTCCGCCGATTGTACAATGCCGCCATTTTCAACTGTTTTGTGATATTTTCCAGTTTTAACCGGAAAATATCACATCGTCAGTATCGGACTGTATTAGCGGAAGATTTACTTAGGAGACACAGAAAGATTGATATAACGGCTGAATGCCGACGTTTGACCGTTAGATGCAATACGACTGGACAGGTGAAGAGGACAGTAATAAGACGTAACACTCGACACAAGACGCAGGACAGACCGTTGGTTGAAGCTAACCACTTC
Organism: Drymonia ruficornis; assembly: GCA_947859195.1. NCBI lineage: Eukaryota > Metazoa > Arthropoda > Insecta > Lepidoptera > Notodontidae > Drymonia > Drymonia ruficornis. The sequence goes on from OX401924.1 coordinate 7,965,083, forward strand.
CCAATTCGTACAGGGTCTAAAAACACCTGTTGCTGGATGTGCCCCAAAAAGACGAGGACAATTTGGAAATGCGAGGAGTGTGATGTAAACCTCTGCATAGATAGGTGTTTCAAGGCATATCACAAGCCTTAAATTATTTTTATTATGTAATTCACATTTATACTGTAGATTTTAGAGAATAATAAATAATATACAATAATTGCCTACCATTTAAATATAAGTATTGAATACCTAATAACAAAAAAAACTACCTATTCCTAGAACAAAAATATAATCCTGAGAATGTGTGTACGAATCCTTATTTGGTCGGCCATCTTGCCGTGATTTCGTCATCCGAGGCGATCGATAACAACTCGCGGCACATAAATTGACCCGAATGAAGTTAGCTTCAGCGGCGTCGCAATACAGGTTTTTCATGCGAAACATCTCTATCGGCGCCGCTAGAGCTAACTTCATTACAACTTATGCGCCGCGATCCAGCTAGGCTATTATTCTCTAACGACAAAGTCACTTCGCACGCGTAAATTTTCTAGTGAAACGCCAAATTTCAAAACAAAATTCGACATAGGTATCACCGCAAATTCACGCGTGCGATGTGAGTTTGTTGTTACAGTTTTGATTTATTATGCTGCACTGTACCACAGTATAAATATAGTATTCTCTGACTGTACGTTCCATTTATAATTACACAGGATGTATGGAAGCTGGGTGCAACTAGGGTTGCCATCTCTAAAATTTGGAAACCACGACCAGACGCGTGAAAACCCCGGATTTTAGAGCCCAGAACCCGGACATGTCGACAAAAAAAAGAAGTAGATTGCAAAAAATAAAACCGCCCAAGTGCGTGTCGGACTCGCACATGAAGGGCTCCGTACCACCGAATAGAATAGACACCGAATGGACTTGGTGGAGTAGTACTTACATTCAATGCGAGGTTCGCCACAAATTTCTACCACCATGACTCCTGTAAGCCAGGATCGACATTGGTGTCCTACGATAACACCGAGGTTTGGACCCTCAAGTCTCGGGGTGAAGCTAAATTGTTTTAGACCCCGCACGAATTTTGTCAAAAGAAATAGAATAATTGGCAGAAGATCCACTTCCCTTCGTTGCATAGCGGGAGGCTAGAGCCTGAAATGCACTTACGTTATTTTTAATTAAATGATAGAAATTATCAGTCGTATGTTAGGGACCTACTCAATTGCATCATTTAAATTGCCACTATTGTTATTTAAAATAGTGATAACAGTTTTATAGTTACCTGTAAACAGTATGGAATGCAATTTAATTGAATCTATGGCGTATTTTTTTAATGGGACTAGCCCGTCACACACTCCCACCACTGTTACTCTTGTAGGTAAGCCAGGATCGACAATGGTGTCCAACGATGACGCCAGGGTTTGACCCTCGACGAGTCCCGGGGAAAAGCTAAGTTGTCTTGGAACCCGCACGAATTTAATCAAAAGAAAGGATAGGAGGAGTTGGAAGAAGATTATCTACTTCCTTCCGTAGCAAAGCGGGAGACAAAAATAACAGTATCGGCTGATAGCCACAGAAATAAGACTGTTACAACTGGTGGAAGACCACGCACCACGAACAGTAATTTTACTATTTGGATCTAAACTTGTGAGCAGCGGGTTATACTTGCTATAGCGTAGTGTCTAATATTGAATTAACGTTTGTGAGTTTACAAGACCAAATTTGAACAGAGGATCCACTCCGAGGAAAGGGTAACCATTGAGAAACGCCGCGTAGTACGGAATGTGCAGGTCCAGATGGTTCCTCCCTCCCAGCGCCAGCACGTGTCCCGGCTTCAACCCAAACCGCCGCAGGCATTGCGCTAGACGAATGGAACGGGATAACACTGATGCGTTCGTCTCTGTCTCGTCGGTTGCTGCGTCTATCTGCAAGAAGAAGAAGGGTGTAGAAGAGCCATCATTGAATGTTGCCATTGCCTCTACTACACTAGAGGGCTTACCAACTCCATTGAGACTCAGTTGTGGACCTAAAATGAATCGCTAAAACTACATATAGGTATATCGCATTTTTGGGTTACATTTAAACACTAAAACATGAGCGGCTCTGGCTTCTTCTTCTTCCTAGTCTTATCCCATTATGAGGGGTCGGCTTTCAGTCTTGACTTGGCTGATTACCGATATTTACACGGAGCGATTGCCAACTGCCCTCCGAGACCCAACTAGTGGGACTATCGGCAACCTAAGACCATGTAACGTCTGTCAAAGATCTTCAAATGACACCCGGGACCGCCAGCTTAACGTGCCCTCCGAAGCACGGAGGAGGTCAGATGTTATAATTTGGACACCCATCCGAGGCCCAACCGAGCCGAACGTGGCTTAACGCGCCGATGTATCGGGCGTCTTAACAACTAGGCTACGACCTCCTCCCACTGTCTACCAGCGGCTCTGGCTGAGGCATTAATAGTGGGGAATGTTGGCAACCCAACAGAATATAATTTTAATGTCTGGCAACATGATAGTTAGTTGGACGCGAATAAGTAACTGATTCGCTGTACCGTGCCTTTATATTGTGTTTTCTCGCCATTTAAATAGAAATAAACAAATAGTGCAACAAGTTATCGTCTTATTGGAGCTCCACAAACCGACCTAAATATAAAACTTATTTACAGTCCACGAAGTGAACAGGGAACATTTAATGTAGGTACTTTCTGAACCTCTCCCCCCTCCTCCTTCTGTTCCTTCCTCTGCTCTCCTTGCTTTCTTTATCGCATTGTAAATGCTCGTCGCTAAGGTGCGCTGCGCTCCACTTCACATGATTTGTCGTACTTACAAGAGAAACTGAACTTCGCTTCGCTCTTACATCCTAGTCGTACCCACCTGGCATATTACATTAGGCCTTTGCTTCATCACATCAATGAACAAATGACCCATGTGATAGTTTTCATCTTCGATATCGAACGGTTTCATTTTAAATCACAACAGTATCACAATACTCGAGTTATATCAGATGCACGGACTGCACGGTATATAATAATAATAATAATATCCTGGAACATTTATTACACACGGCTACCTGATCCCAAACTAAGCAGAGCTTGTACTATGGAAACCAGATAACTGATATTACTACAAATACTACTTTTTTATTTGTAAATACATACTTAATATACATATACACCCAGACTCCGGACATACAGACATGTTCATGCACACAAATGCATGTCACGGGTAGGAATCGAACCTACGACCTGCAGCGTGAAAGTCGCCTCCGCGCCAACTACGCTAACGGGCCCGTCAAAAATAAGAAAATGTCAATGAAATGTCAATGTAAGAAAGGTTTATGTATTGAACCTACCACGGCATGTATGTGACTGACTTGTGTAAGATCTAAGTAACTACATAGTTCGGTCATCGTCCATTTATCATGGCGATGAATGAAGTGAGATTATGAAATATCGTTTAAAGCCGGCCATATACACTAGGGTTCATTTTAAAGCCGGCCATATACACTAGGGCTCGTTTTAAAGTCGGCCATAGACACTAGATCTCGTTTAAAAAAAAATGTAATGTAACGTCACGACTTTTATCCCCGTTCGGGGGTAGTCAGAGGCCTGAGTGGCCATACACCACCACATTGTGGAGGTATTAACCAACTCAAAACCCACGTTTCACTAGATAGTCAGAACCCAACGTGACAGGTGGTGAACCGTGTCGCCGTGTATACAGGAACTGACTATTACCTAATCCCGAGGGATAGGTAGGTTTCCTCACGATGTTTTCCCTCACCGTCAGCGAACTGTAAATTATGCACATAGATGAAAATTCATCCATTGGTGCATGCCCCACCGGGGATCGAACCTGGATACACTCGGGTTCGTTTTAAAGACGGCCATATACACTAGGGCTCGTTTTAAAGTCAGCTATATACACTAGGGCTCGTTTTAAAGGCGGCCATATACACTAGGGTTAATTTTAAAGCCGGCCATATACACTAGGCATTAGGCATGGAAGGAAGGAATAAGATTGGTACCTATTTAGTAATTTAGTTTATTTATTTCATTATTTCAGACATCGAATAACACCATACAATATTATATGCATGTACGATACGTATTAAATAACAATTAATATAATACTATGTATGTAACTATGTAACAAATTTGACACTCGGTCAGTGACATATTATGTATTTAAGTCGGTGAACATCCTCAATTTGTTAAACAAACATTATCCAAAATGTTGTTAATGGTTTGGCCAATGCTCACCAAGGTTTGTTAAATAATTGTTCAGCAACTTATGTGTCGCTTCCGGCTCTCTCACTCATAATACGAATCGCAGCTGTAATACCCAGCTACTCAACGTCGATCTTCTGTGAGAGGGTGGTACTACACTGGTCGAGCCAGCCCATATAAGCTGCAGTCAATTGGCTACAGCTTAGCTCGACCACCGACTTCTGTCTTCCTAAGAAGTTGCTTATATTTAGGTTTTAATACATAATACTGTTCATTCCCTATGAGCGTTGAGCACGAATTGTTTTAATTTTCCCCTCGCCACCTTCCCTGTGGACGTGTGAGGGAGTTCATCTACGAAGACCACGCCGCCTCGCAGTTGTTTCGCATCTGATAGCTTACCTGAAAACATATTTAAATTGTTTATTAATGTAGGCCAACAAACCATTAAAAATAAAAAATAATATATATACAGGACTTTTATCCCCATTCGAGGGTAGTCAGAGGCTTGAGTGGCCATACACCACCACATTGTGGAGATATTAAGTCAACTCATAGGTAGCCCACGTTTCACCAGATAGTCAGAACCCAACGTGACAGGTGGTGAAAATTGTCGCCGTGTATACAGGAACTGACTATTACCTAATCCCGAGGGATAGGTAGGTTTCCTCACGATGTTTTCCGTTTTCCATCACCGTATGCGAATTGTAAATTGTGCACATTGATGTAAATTCATCCATTGGTGTGTACCCCACCTGGGACCTTCTGATTGCTAGCCCAACATGGCCAACATGTTCGCCCCTAGGCTACAGCCACACAAAACACTTAACAAAACATTATGAATGTTAATAATAATAGCCCTTTTAACGTTCCACTTCCGGACACGGGCCTCCGAATCCAGCACACTGGCCCAGTGCGGGTTGGTGGATTTCACATGTCCTTCGAAAATTAGATTTTCTAAGACATTCCTCACGATGTTTTCCTTCATGGTAAGCAAGTGATAATCATATTAAAAATATCATTTGCACATAGTTTTCAAATTTATAATCCAGGGGTTCGAGCCGGGGTTTGAACCCTAGACCTAGCCCGCAAGACGCAAGACTTGCCGCTTTCAATGAGAAGAGTTGGCAAGAAGCTTATCAATTCAAAAGATCAACACATACAACACATGCCCTTTGAACAACTTCATGTTCTAGTGCAAAGGAACTATGCGATTCGAATAAAAGAATAGGACGGGCTCTCGGCTAACTTCACTCATATAAAGTACTGTACTTATGAGTGAAGTTAGCCGAGGACCGTAACATTTCCAGTTGTGACGTCACAACATGGCGCTAAGCTGGTCCTATTTTTATTTTAATCGCATAGTAGTAAATACATACTGGCCACAAGATCCTTGATCTGTTGCGCAGTGACAGCGGCGCCGGCGACGCTGCGCGCGCGCACCACGCACGCGACAGCGTGCTCGCCGTCCTGCTCGTCCGGGATGCTCGTCACGCTGACGTCAGCCACGCCGGGCAGCGCACGGATCACATCCTCCAGCTCCGGAGGCACCACCTGTGGGGTCACGTGTTTACCGTGGGAAATTTGACTTACTACTCCACCAAGCCAACTAGGAATCTCTGACGTCTGACGTCACCCGCACCTTGCGGCGGTGGCGGTGTGCGCTCGGTGTGGCGGGCGGGAGGCCGCAGGCGGTGGCGGGGGTGCGGGCGGGGAAGCCATATCAGCTATAGGTATACCGCAAGTGCTGTGCCGCGCCTTGGGTATGCGCGGGGAGATGGGAGGGTGGGACGGCGAGAGCGATGAGCCCCCCCCCGTATCACCGCTCGCGTACCTAAGGCGCGGTACGGCTCCTGCGATATACCTACACCGTATAATAATGTAGCCTACTATTATTTCGTAATTTGGAATCACGCGGTCTTAATTATATTATAGGAAATTCCCCAGTGTTTGTAAAAAAATAAACTAACTGTTTATCACTGATAAGATGAAAGTATTGTTTACAAAAGACAGGTAGGTACTACAATTAACTGTGTAATAATGATATCACTTATCGTACAATGTACAGTAACCTTCACGTTATCTACCTATCACAAATATTGATCACTGCGTATTGTTGTCTGTCTATAAAACAGGAGATTGACAGTCGCTAGCGTCTTCGCAAAACTTTTAAATTGACCCAAGGAACTAGCAAATAGTTATTACTAAAAAATGCTTATAATGTTGTCATTATTGTGCAAATCTTGTTCTAGCAAAGTCGACGTTGCTGCGCTGTAATAAAGGCTCCAGCGAAGTAGTATGAGATATCATTACTGTCGTGGTGTCGCGGCCATCAAAAACATTTATGTGTGTACTGCTGGCCACGCTATGATGGCCTCAAGCTAAGTTTAGCTCCGCTCTCGGCCTTCAAGCTTGGTCATCATTGCAGCCCTTGCTAGCCGCGCTATAAAGGCCTCGCCCTTCGGTCTCGGCTTTTATTTCAGCTCGTCCATCAAGGGTTGCAATGCTGACCGCGCTGTGGAGGCCTGGAGCTGCGCTGCGCCGCGCACTCGGCCATCAACACCGCAGCCAGCAATACACTCATTACAGACCGTGGCAGTAATGTACTATAAAAACCAATGCCCACTCCTCTTTACATCGGCACCGTGGGACCGATGACTTTGGTATTGCAAGCATACATACGGTAACTATTTTACATCAGGCAACCGTACGCTTGTTTCCCGCCTTAGTTCTTATAAAAAATACGTAGACGCTTCTAACTAGGGACTCCTAGGGGACAAGTGTGACTCCTAGGGGGAGTGTCTCCGCTAATAGCAATACCCCTATTAATGGAAGCTGCCAAGATTATTTTGCCGCCAGTGTGGGCCACGTTGCATTGGGTTACGCCATATAGGATACCAATATAACCAATAGTTACTTACATGGTAACCCCGATACTTGATCAGCATCTTCAGGCGCTCAACGAAGAAGTAATTGCCGTCTTCATCCACATACAGTATGTCCCCAGTTTTGAACCATCCGTCTTCAGTGAACACGCTCGCGGTCTGCTCGGGGTTGTTGTAATACTCCTGTGTATACACACAGTGATTTAAAGTGATGGAACGATGGTCATATGGTCTATATGGAGCTAACAGCACAAGATGTTTAAATATTTTCTTCAAATATTAGAGCATAATAATAAAAGTCTATAGACGAACCAAAAAAAAACAAGTTTAGAGTTAGGAAATTATATACATTTTAAAGTAACGTGCGTTTAAATTGACTTACGGAAAAACTGACGCCTTTGGTCCACAACTCCCCCGGGACATTCGGTTCGGTAATATCTTTACCCGTCTCTGGATCCACTAACTGAAATATATATAAATAAATAAATACACCATCATTCGGAGAATATAGACGGATTTAGTACAAAGAAGCGGTAAGAAAATCTAATATTGTACACTTGAGAAAAAAATACAGTCGTTTCAAACACTGCCATTAGGGCCTCCGCAGACTAGCTACTTTTAGCATCGGCGATCGGCGATTTTGATGCTGCGTCTCGCTCGTTCGCGCTAGAAGAAACGCGACGCAGCATCAAAACAATTGCAAAGTCGCCGGTCGCCGATGCTAAAAGTAGCTAGGCTGCGGAGGCCCTTAAAAATCACTTTTTTTTCCTAGAAATATGCTATGTAAAACCATTGTAAACGGGCTGTGGCTCTTTAAATCTAAAACGGAGTCTCTACCTCTTATTGTACCCTCCTAATTTAGGGTAAGGACACTAAGGACCCCGAAATAGTGGCGTAAAAAAGGTTTTAGTAGAACATTATTTGAAATAGATGACCTACCTTGCCTTGATGCCAGGGGTAAATGCCCTTCCCGCAGTTGCCGATGGGTCCATTCGGGTTTGGGATCAGGATAGGCCCTAAGTTCTCCGTCTGACCGTACACTTCCATCACCAGTGAATCAGGACGCACCCTATTCTGTAATGCGTGAAGACTTTAAATACTGTAAGGACTTTCTCTGGAACCGACAAATCCAAAGAAATTGGAATGACCAATCAAAACGTCTGCCCCACAGAAAAAAAATACTGTCTACCCTGAGTGTATCGATAAAAAAAACTTCATCAAAATTGGTTCATCTGTGCAGGACCGATGCCACAGACGGACACACAGATACATAGATACACTACACACTGCAAACTTATAATACCCCTCTTTTTTCGTCGAGGGTTAATAAAATAAATATCGCCAGACTAACAAACCAATTGTATGGTCCCAAACTAAGCAACGCTTGTGCCGTACAATGCTTGTACAATGGGCTAGGGACGATCCCAGTGACACCTTTCGCTAGTCGCCTTTATCGTCGGTCATCTATGGCTTATTTATCTATGACTTACCCGTAAACCAATGATAATGTCCTTAAAGACTTTTCCACCAGCCACTATGATGCTGTCGAAGCACTTAAGATCGCATTCCTTCTCACTCTTCAGTATTGATGACGCTAGAGACGGCCCCATCATAGTGCTTACTGGCTGAAATTAACATCTTATATTTTATCACCCGTCGTGACTAAGGTGGCAAACAGGCGCGTACGCCTAATGGCCGTAGCCCACCTAATGTTAAGCAGTTACCGTAGCCTATAGATACTTGCAATAACAAAGGCATCGCTCAAGGGTTGTGGAACAGACGGAGGGGAAGAGGATGGTTGGGTTGATACGAAACGCAGCTGTAATAGTTACTTTACGCCGATTTTCTGTAAGAGGGTGGTTAGTACCACCCTCTTGCAGAAGATAAGGCCAATCAACCAATATGGGCTGCAGTCAATTGGCTACAGCTTGGCTCTACCACCAAGAAAACTTTTCTCTACTATTTATGAGTTAATTTGAAAGTAAAATCTTCTGATGACTTTAGCTGTCGATGTGTAGAATCCATGGACCACCCATCGTTTGGAATCCGCACTGGGAATAACTTGCAATTAAAATAATTCCAAACAAAGTTCCAGGGCATTCCCACTCACTTCTCGGAGAACAGAAATCACTCACCCTATGCTTATTGATGATATCAATGACGTGTTCAGTGGTGGCTGGAGCTGACGTCATGACTTTGATGTGCCTCATGAGAGGCATGCTCAGCGCGTTGAAGTACCCCGAAATCCACTGGATGGGAGACAGGTTCAGTGCCGGCCTGTTCTCTGGCCCTGATCTGAAAGAGTTTACTCATTAATTAAAGTTAGCTGTAAAAGCATTTTAAACTGCATTCAATATTTTACAACACATTGCTTTTTTTGACACCATTGTCGATCCTGGCTTACAGGAGTAACAGTGGTGGGAGTGTGTGGCGGGCCTAGTCCCATATAAAAAATACTGTTTTGTCCGTGGAAACGAGTTAGCCGTTGCTGTATGAGGCAAAAAACTTTCAACCCGATATCCAAAGAGTATAGTAAGTAGTAAAGAGTGACATCTTGCGGCGTTTAAGCGCAGGACAATGAAAGCGCGAGCGCCTCTGTACTTCTTAACAAAAAACTAATGCTGTAGCTACCTACCTATATATAGGTAGGTATATATATATATATATTACGTATACTTTTACGAATGCTGAACTACCTACTGTTTCTCAATTATTGAGCTATTTTTTTTCCAATTAAGCATATTGTGACAATGTTAACATAATCTGACATTGAAACAATAACTCAACTAGAAAAAAAAATTGCTCAATAATGAGAAACATTGTTAGTACAATGAAATAAAATATGGATGGATTGATGCGTACAACTCTTTATTAAATCATTTCAAAACATAACATTCCACAACAACAATTTCTGTAAACAAAAGCACAGCGATGCGGTATGGTACCCAAATTCCACACCCAACACAACACAAAGTAGCGTCTTTTTCGCAATATAACTACTGTCACTGCGAAGTTATCACAACAACAGGACGAAGCAACGACGACGACGACGCTTTCAGCAGAGAAGGCACTCCAAAAACAACAATTCTCACAATAAATAACAACCAAACGAAAGTTTCTACGCTGCGGGAAAAAAATAACCTAATCAGCCGACCGAACGTTTTTCTTGTAGTTGTAGGGATGCCCGCTCTTAATCGATTTTCCGGAAGATCGATTCACGGCCATACGATCCCCGATTTTTAAATCAATTCAAGGGAATGCGATCGTCACTAAGATCTAATCATATGCCTATAAAATCGTTTGAAAAAAATCGTATCAACTAAAACCTAAACATCAACCGAAACGTATCATACGAACGTACGAACCGATCTTTGCATACCTATCGTATTGCCGGGAAGGGGACAAAATAACTACGACAAAGTAAGATTACCTACCCTCACATTAAATTAGATTATTCTCTGATTTTTAATATCATGGACTAAAATGACAGCTATAATTAATGACAATTTATATTTAAATTAAATATATTTTTATGAGTGATCTTGTTTATTTTATTCTTTGGTAAATAAAATTTAAATTTGAACCAGAATCATAAAAATAACATAATGATGAACAGATAAAACACTATTTTACGTTTGACATAAAAAGCTGTCATTTTAGTCCACGAAATTAAAAATCAAGAGTATAGTTTCAAGTTACATCAAACGCGATAATGTATGAAATATGAAGGTAGGTATGATAATATTTTGTTTATTTTATTAGGTATCGGGTATTTTAGTTTTCTCTGATCTTTCGTTCTTTGATACCGTAATAGGCATAGGTAATATAATGTAAACTTTGCACGCATACTGTGTTTTTCTTTATTTTAATGAAATTACGATACGATCTTCCGAGATCTTCAAGGCAATACGATTAAATCGTGAATCGATTTAGGAGGTTACGATCCAGAAGACCGATTCAAAGCAAAAAATCGGGCATCCCTATTTTCTTCTCACAAGCTGTCATTGGTACATGTCAACATAAGGTCATAACTGTCACTTAGTGAGAATTTAAAAATAATATTAAATATAATTTACAAGAGCAATAATAAATGATTATTAATTAATTATGGAGTAATTTATTCATAAAATAAAATAAATATTTTAAAAATAATATAATATAATACGACTATTGAGTATAGAGACATCTACCGTACATTTTAGCAGTTTGGTTTCATGTTAAGTAGTTTAGGTGGCGTGCCTGTCTTTTCCAATGGGCCTATTCGGTCTATCTTTCACCCCCCTGCCGATATCGCTTGGACTATCACCGATTAATAAGGCTATGAGATTTACGATCGACCAATCACAATTTATTATTATTTTCGATAGACCAAACACAATGCTTTGTCTCCGCTCCCAACACGCAACTTTTTTGGTATTTATTTTGATACAAGTTATTGCTAGTGCGGAGTCCAAACAACGTGCGGTCCGAGGCGTTTACGGGGTTACGGGGAATGAGGTCGATGCCCTTACTTATCAACGTCACCGGAGAACAGAGCTCTCAAAGAGAACATCTTGTCCATCCAGACTCTGTGCTTGAAAGCCGCCAGCTTGATGACGCCGGTCGTGCCTCCAGTGCTCGTCAGCCATGTGTACACCTTCTCCAGATCGAAGGACGCCACCCTGGAATAGAGGATAATAATAATAATAATAATATCCTGGGACATTTTTTACACACGGCTACCTGATCCCAAACTAAGCAGAGCTTGTACTATGGAAACCAGATAACTGATATTACTACATATACTACTTTTTGTTTGTAAATACATACTTAATATACATATACACCCAGACTAAGGACATACAGACATGTTCATGCACACAAATGTATGTCCCGGGTAGGAATTGAACCTACGACCTGCAGCGTGAAAGTCGCCATCACACCAACCACGCTAACGGGCCCGTCAATAATTATACTATTATTTTAATTAAGAATAATTCTACTATTATTTTTTTAAGGTGGTAGAGCCAAGTTGTAGCCAATTGACTGCAGTTCATATGCGGGCTGGCTCGACCGGGGTAGTATTCTCTCACAGAATATCGGCGTAAAGCAGCTATTACAGATGCGTTCCGTACGATGAGTGAGAGAGCCGAAAGCCCAAGAAATTCAACTCACTGACTGACAACGTAAAGCCTAAACCAGGGGGTCATGAACGTGGTTCTAAGAATTGCCTAGAACATCCACTCCCAAATACAGCGCCCACAAGGGGGCGTAATCGCCCACTTTGGGAATCTATGGTCTAGAAGCATTTTTCTGCACAGCTGAGGTACGGTTTTATGCACGCATTGACGAGCACTTGAAACTACAGAGGCATTTTTGAAAATTCTTCCCCTAAGAGGTCAAATAGGGGTTAATTAGGGGATGAATGTAAGTATGGAAGTTAGTTTTCTTTAGTTAAAAATATACAAAATTGGCTTTTGCATTTATAAAAAACAGTCAGTTGTATATATCAGCGATTTTAGAACTTCATCCCCTAAGGGGGTCAAACAGGGGATGAAAGTTGTAGTAATACGACAAATATGTCAGCGTGTATAACACAATGAATCTTACTCAAACTTGTCTTCAGGTTCCCCATCATGGTGCTCCTGTATGAACCTCGCCATCGAGTGCTCGCCATCATCGAACGTGATCACTTTGGTGTCGAGCCCCAACTCCTGCGCAGCTCGCGCGTATACTTCGTACTGTTCCCGCTGACAGAACGCCACTTTCGGCGCCGACACTTTGAATAGCGATTTTATTTCATCTGAAAATAAGAGCCATTTGAGCATACTTCCATTCAATGCGAGGAGGATTCAGGAGTTATCCCATTATAACAGGGCCAGGGGGGCTAACAGCACCGCTATGCAATGCCAATGCAATTCATTTTACTAATTTCTATTAAAATCCTTAGCAAGCCCGCTGCATTTCTGTAAAATAGTCACGAAATTCGCGACCGTTTCACGGAAATTTAGCGGATTCTGCTGGAGGGTTGGAAAAATGAATTGCTTTTGCAGAATAGCTGCAATATTGCATTTAGATCCCCAGTGCCCTAAGCCTGAGTTCACCAGCACACTAACGGACTGTCACCATTTATTATGGAAGAAAAAAGCCTCCTTTCTAAGAAATTACTAAAAAGAGGGAGATACGTGACTGCCAAAAATAGTTTAACTATAGTTTGACCGCTACCGCTGTGCCACTCCTTAAGCGCTGGGTTCCTCCAGAACGGTGCCGTCATATAACGACCGCATTAGAACATTGGCTATGTAAACTATGGCGCGGTTGCCTAGAGACTGGTTTGGACACCGTTTTTGACATAGCCAATGTTCTAGTGCGGCCGTTATATTATTCCTAGGAACTCAGCGCTTAAGGCGCGGCACAGCGGTAGTGGTCAGACTCATAGAGTAATGACTTAAGAAAGAGGTGCCCTTATTAGATTTCTCTATTAAACAACGCGTGTTAATTTGCACGGGATGGCGCGGGTGGTGGGGGTTAAGAAATGCGTGGCATCTATCTACCGGGAAATAGCTGAAATACTCGCTTCGTTTTATGTCGATGTTAGTACGTAGTTAAATTATTTGCACTAGATGTCACTAAGTGTATGATCATGAAAAATTACGTACAAAGGGACGCCATCTAGTGTCGAATATAATTATATTTGGGATGCGAACGTTGGCAAGACGTCTGCACAGGACGAACGCCAATAGCACACTGACTTAAGCCACGCCTACTGTGATGACGTCACCGGCCTAGTTGTGCGATGTTTAAGCAACGCGGCTTAGCTGCTTAGACCCAGTCCTTTAGTATTAGGTTCATGGTCAGACTATACTAAACCAGGCCTCAGTCACTCTGTGGTTTCGGTCGAACTAGCTCCGATCGGTTCGCGTACAAAGTCTGTACGCAATTCAATATGGCCGCCGCGCTCCTGGCGTGAACACGCGCTATAACGTTTCGCGCGCTTTTGGTTGGTCGCTCGCGTTGGAATTATTATTTTAAAATTAAAAATGACGAGCAAGACGAACTGTGGCGTATATGGCTGTCTAAATAGTTATAGAAACTGCAAATTGACTTTTTTTTCTTTGCCAGCTGATTGTGAAAGGTAATTGAAGCTAATTGAAGTTTTATTTTGTTATTTAGATATAAAAAGAAGCTCATAGTTCAGTGCAGTAGACGTTAATTACAAGAGGTAGGATCGAATAGTGGAATTGAAGCGAAAATATGTAATTTGGAACAGAATGAAATGACAGTTTTTTACGGTTATACCACGTTATACCTACTAGCATCGATTACGGAATACCTACCTACCTTAATTCCTTTCATAGTTGACGAGATCCATCGTGTTGCCAGTTTTTCTACTTACCTATATTCGTATTAGACACTTACCTAAGTCGATATAAGTAGATACTAGTTGCCGTAGCGTTTTATGAGCACTCGGCCACCGGCGGAAAAAGCGAGTGAGAGAACTATAAATTCAAGGTTAACGGTCATAACTCAATGAGCGACTTGCACTTGCTGTTGCTTGATATTCTACTATGCATCCATGCTATGCTATTGCGTATTGTTCCCATGCTATTGCGTGCTGTTATATGCGCTAATTAATTTACTAAAACATATTAATTTCACCACTCCATGTCCATGCTTCCCTTCAGACTACATTTTTAAATTATTATTTATGCTGCCATTAAATTTAATAACCGCTATTTTAAAGACAAAAAATATCGAAGGCATTACATTAAAGTGCAACAACTGTAATTTTTTAAAATGTATAGTTTTAATTAACATTTAAATACAAAAATGTTGGTACTATTTTATTTTTATTAATTGTGACAACCCTACCGATTGAAGGTTAAGTAGCGTGCGGCAGCGGGACGGCGAATTACATACGCTAACGCGTTGCGTCAAGGCACAATTTAGATTGCGCGCGGTCGGGCGCGGCAAGTTTAGGTAATAATAATAATTTAAAATGTCGGCTTTCTTCAAGATCAAAGGAGTGCAACTTCTGTACTCCTTATCTATTCTGTGACTAAACGGAGTTCATAGACAGCACAGTACGATTCAGATGTTCGCAGAAAATAATGTTGAAAACATGTCAGTATTGTCAATACGACTCATCTTCTGGTGAATAACGTGCCTATGCCTATGCCTATGCATGCCAAATCTGGGAACGGGATCCGGGATACGGGTCCGGGATACGGGATCCGGAAAACGGGATCCAGGATCCGGGCAACGAGATTCAGGATCCAGGCAACGAGATCCAGGATACGGGACCCGGGTAACGAGATCCGGGATACGAAATCCGGGATATGGGATACGGGATCCGTGATATACGGGATGCGGATAACGGGATCCTGGATCCGGGATACGGGATCCAGGATCCGGGCAACGAGATCCAGGATACGGGACCCGGGAAACGAGATCCGGGATACGAAATCCGGGAAATGGGATCGGGGATCCGATTTTTTTAAATTTTAATTCTGCGCGGACGAAGTCGCGGGCAAAAGCTAGTAAATAATACATTCTTGGCGGTTGACATGTGGCAGCCATCTGTATTGCTGCGGCCACATTACCGTAACATTACTACGTAACCAATCATGTCAATAGCCGACTTCGGTTGCCAAAAAAAACTAGATAATAGTTTGCTGCGATATATAATGCGTGGTTTGCGTTTTTGTGGTGTCATCGTGCTAAATTCCCAAAAGATAGCACGATCAAACGATGCGATTTCGTCGCACGACTAGATTAAACAAATACATTTCTTTCGTCGAGGGTCAAACCTTGGCGTCATCGTTGGACACCATTGCTGCTGTAAGCCAGGATCGCCTGGCTTACAGGAGTAACATTGGTCGGAATGTGTGGCGGGCTTAGTCCCATAAAAAATACATTTCTTTAGTATCCTAATTGACTTTCCTCGCGCGAGCACAGAGGGCCTACTCTGTTTCAAACGAAAACGAAATTTCGGACGAAACTCGCGTATTTCCTACTACGTTTCTCATTGATTCCGACATTTCTTACGAACGAAAATTGTTTGACGTTTAGATTCGACGACGACGAAGACGTCAAACTATTTTCGTTCGTAAGAAATGTCGGAATCAATGAGAAACGTAGTAGGAAATACGCGAATTTCGTCCGAAATTTCGTTTTCGTTTGTAAAAGAGGAACTAATTTACATCGCGCGATAAAATCGCATCGTTTGATCGTCGATCGTTTACCAATTAGGACGACGCCTTATAGAAAACAAGCTATATATCAGTAGTCTTTTAAAAAGACAATGGCGTTCAAACTGTGGCCTAAAGTCCTGTCAAACACCTTGTCATCACTTCCGTTTATTATAAAAATATGATAGGTACATCCTCTAAAGTCAGTAGGTACCTCAACACTCACCCGCTGGATGCGGGCAGCACAAGACCGGTCATTGTAGCGAACCTTGGGGAGGCCTATGTCCAGCAGTGGACGTCTTTCGGCTGAGATGATAAATGCGTACCAAATTTGAACAGCGGATCCACTCCAACAATAGGGTAACCATTGAGAAGCGCCGCGTAGTACGGAATGTGCAGGTCCAAATGGTTCCTCCCGCCCAGCGCCAGCACGTGTCCCGGCTTCAACCCAAACCGCCGCAGGCATTGCGCTAGACGAATGGAACGGGATAACACTGATGCGTTCGTCTCTGTCTCGCCGGTTGCTGCGTCTATCTGCAAGGAGAAGGATGTGTCCTCGAATGTTTTACGTCGATCTTCTGTGAGAGGATGGTACCTACTACCCCGGTCGAGCCCGTATATAAGCTGCAGTCAATTGGCTACAGCTTGGCTTTACCACCAATAAAAAAAATATGTCTAAACGGGATTTTGAGACAGGTTCTTTGCTTACAATTTACAGAATAATTACTAATAACTTGTTTATAGATAAGGGAATAACATTAGCCGACAAAGGTAGCTACTGCTGTTGATAAGAGTATTTATTTAGACCATGTTTGTACGATAGTACGGACAGCCAAAGGCAAATCATTTATTGATACTCTTGCATACAAAAATTTGGTTTATTGACATAACTATCTACAACTTCGGAACACGCGACCTCGACTGAGATGCATTAAGTATTTTTAACTTTTGACTTTATAAAACAAGTTCCTATTCTAGGTCAATATACAGGGTTATTGGTAAAACACTAACAACCTTGCAGAACTGTATTACTGGCATCATGAACAACAACTTTTGTTCTATGTTTGTTGCGCGAAAACTTTTCGAAAAATTTTTTACCACCAATTTAAAAACAAAATACCTATCTGGAGAACCATGCAATTTACTACAAAATATTTCTTGAATATTAGTTGCTGCTCCTCCAAAATGTTGTTAACATTGCGTTCTATGCCATTTCCTGTGTTCTAAGGCCGCAACACGAAACACAATAGGTAACTATTCAAAGGCCCATAACACAAGAACTATCATACCTAGTAGGTACTATCGTATCATCTACATGCCTAGTGAAGACATCCTTTAGGCCGTGGTCTCCTATTAAATGCCATCGGTCGCTTACAGCGTCACGCGTACGCCGCGTCACAATGCTTACTATAGAAATGTACTGTTGTGGTCTCCTTCACACGCCGACCTCACTAAAGTCTGATTTTTAATTAGACGAAGTAAACTGACAGGTGCTTATGTCAATTTTCGATATAAGTAGAACAAATAAGGTTCAAATTCATAGAACAGTGACATTTTTAGCTGTCAGTTTGCTTCGTCTAATTAAAAATCAGACTATATAGTAAAATTGTGACGCGGCTTACGCGTGACGCTGTAAGCGGCCGATGGCATTTAATAGGAGACCACGGCCTTAGTTACTGTTATGGTATGTACTTGGTATGTACCCAAATTAATATTTCGGATATTTTAAACACTACACCTACCTACCTAGTCCAATAAATCACTGCTGAATAGTGTGATTAATTAAAAATAAAATTAATGCACCCACCTGGCAAATAACATTAGGCCGTTGCTTCATCACATCGATAAACAAATGACCCATGTGATAATTTTCATTTTTAATGTCAAACGGTTTCATTTTAATCACCACAAATTACGATACTCGATTTTTTTCGAAGAATTATCTCGCGACGTTGTCGCACCACGGGAGACGACCTGTTACTGACTATGATCTCTGATCAACTCAACTCATGTTATTTATAGGTGCGTATTACGGTCATTGTCCAGCTATCGTAGCGATGAATGAAACGATATCGATATCGGATAGACACTGACCGCCGGTAAGGTGGCGTCCGTAAATTACGTGAGTCATTTAGGGGGAGGGGGTCGAGCAAAATCTCACCAAATCTCACATGGGGTAGAGGGGGGTCTCGTCAAATCTCACGCAATTTTTTTTTACATGAAGAAATTGTAAAATTGCAAGAAAACTGGGTTAAATTAAGTAAAATAATATCTTTCTCCTCTAGAATATAGCTTTTGAAAAATCTCACGAGAGATTAGAGGTGGATGGAGGGGGTCAAGCAAAATGTCACCACAACTAACTAGGCGGGAGGGGAGTCGAAAAATCTCAAAAATCACCTCACGTAATTTATGGACGCCCCCTAATTAAATGCGACTCAAATTTGAGAGTCCCTTATCATCGCCGCTTAATACGGATCAATTGCAGGGCCGGACTTCTCTATAAGGGTGCGTTTCGATTGAAGCGGAGCGGGGCGGAGCGGGGCCGAGCGGACCGTGAATTGGCCAATCACAGTGCTCGAAATCTCCACTCCGCACCAGTGGAAACAGTGTAAGCGGGGCGGAGCGGAGATGAGTGGACTTTCGAATAAAACAAATGAACACGCGGCCCCGAGCCGGACAGAGCGGAGTCGAGCAGGCTGTGGTGCCGAGTGGTGGGCACGAAGCGGAGCGGAGCGGAGTTGAACGGGGCGGGGCGGGGCTGGGCGGAGCGGAGTGGAGCTGGGCTGGGCGGAGCGGAGATGAGTGGACTTTCGAATAAAACAAATGACCACGCGGCCTCGAGCCGGACAGAGCGGAGTCGAGCAGGTTGTGGTGCCGAGTGGTAGGCACGAAGCGGAGCGGAGCTGGGCGGAGCGGAGCTGAGCTGAGCGGAGCTGAGCGCAACTGAGCGGAGCTGAGCGGAGCTGAGCGGAACTGAGCAGGCTGTGGTGCCGAGTGGTGGGCACGAAGCAGAGCGGAGCGGAGCGGAGAGGAGCGGAGCTGAGCGGACTTTCGAGTACAATATATGAACACGCGGCCCCGCTCCACCCCGCTCCGCTTCAATGGAAACATTTGCCACTTCTCACTGCTATTCTCCGCTTCACTCCGCCCAGCACCGCTCCGCTCCACCCCGCTCAACCCCGCTCTGCTCCGCCCCGCTCCACTTCAATGGAAACATTTGCCACTTTTCACTGTTCTTCTCCGCTCCACTCCGCCCAGCTCCGCCCCGCTCCGCTTCAATGGAAACAGTTGCCACTTTTCACAGCTCCTCTCCGCCCCGCTCCGCCCCGCTCCGCTTCAATGGAAACGCAGCCTAAGCCGAGTAGGCCCGGGGCTAGGGCGGTGAAATTTCGGGGGCGGCAGAACTTGGCGAAATTCGCAAAACTCACAAATAAAAGCGGTATGCGTGCGATATGTTTTTTATATGTATTTAAAAACACTGATTGAGATAGTTTTATCATTTACACAATTTCATTATTTTTAATTCTAATTCTTGTATCCTCTCTACGTGGCCAAACCACCTCATAGGTACCTACTCTTTTTAATCTTATAGGGAGGCTTGACGGTTTCAATCCAGCGTTCCAACAGGGGTGACCTTGGTGGGAACCTTGTTTCCATCCGTGGATTTGTGTTTAGTTTGGATTACATCTGCTGTCTACATGGATGGCAACAAGCAAGGTCACCCCTGTTGGGACGCTGGATTGAAACCGTCAAGCCTCCCCATTAGTCACCACATCATCCTTCAGCTTACATCCCTCTCTCTCTTATCACACTATTTCGTTTCTGAACAGCTTTGTTTGGCTTGTTGTAGCTAATTATGTATATTAAGTATGTATTTACAAATAAAAAAGTAGTATACATATGTAGTAATATTAGTTATCTGGTTTCCATAGTACAAGCTTTGCTTAGTTTGGGATCATACGGCTGGAGCCGCACTTTGTGCGCTCGCCCTCTGACCGGTGTAGTTGTTAAGGCCACTCTGGCCAACAACATATACCTAGTCATAAAAAAAAAGTAAAAAAAAATTTTGGGTTCCGGTAGCCGTGTGTAAAAAATGTCCCAGGATATTATTATTATAAATGTGGGTAGAGCGGCAATTGGACTGACGGAAATTCTGGTACCTTGTTATACCTTGTACCTTGTACCTTGTTATCTATAAATCTGCGTTTACGTTTTCCTCAATTTAAGTCCTCCCGCACCGTCATCATGATAATTGAATACGTAGGTAGGTACCTACGAAGATGATTTGCTAATATTTCTAGGATTCCGTAGCTCAAACGGAAATAAAATGTCATGTTTCTAACACCAGGTTTGGGCTGTGTACGTCTTGACAGACGGACAGACAAACTAACAACAAAGTGATCCTAGGTAAGTATATGGGTTCCGTTTTTTACTTTTAAGGTACGGAACCCTAAACAAGAAATCCTTATAGGATAACTTTGTTTTCCGTCTGTCAAGACGTGCACAGCCTAAACCGCTGGTGATAGATAGAAACATGACATTTTAACAGTAAATAGGTATGTAGGATTTTATAGCGTTAAAGAGCATAGGAAGGATTTTGGAAAATTACACCCCAGGGGTAAACTGGGGAAGGAAGTTTGTATAGGGATCCCATATTTCTGAAGTTAAAAACATGAAAAGGCTACCCATTGCATAAAATTATAATTTTAGGCGTTTTTAAAAGTACAACCCCTAATAAGTTTGTACGGATCTTTTAGGGCGCGAGTCCTACTCGCACTCGTCCGGTTTTTTTAATGATGTGTGTTTTATTTAGCCAAAGAAGCGAGGCAGAGATTGGTCTCGCTATTGTGGTTGAACCATATGAGGCGCGTTGGAGGTGAACATTATATTCATGGTCAAGTTCACGGGCTAATTGCGACAGAATTGCTGTCCAATCCATCATAATCTTATAACTTTTATGTACCAACATTTTGTCTATAAGTCTGATTTTTAATCAGACGTAGCAAACTGACAGCTATAAATGTCACTGTTCTATGAATTTGAACCTTATTTGTTCTATTTATATCGAAAAGTGACATTAGCACCTGTCAGTTTACTTCGTCTAATTAAAAATCTGACTTATAGGTAGTGGTTTCAGCGTGCAGTTTTTTTTTTTTTTTTTGGGGACTAAGCCCTCCACACATTCCCACCACTGTTACACCACTGTTACTGTTACTGTTGCCGCTTGGCAAACAACGGGTGATTAGGCGTTCCATTCCCGGCAATTCCAGTCTTAATGAACGGAAATAGCAACGTCAACAAATACTAATTCACCAAGCCAACTAGGCGCTCGGATGGAATGCGGCTTCCCCGCCCGCACACCCGCCACCGCCTGCAGCTTCCCGCCCGCCACACCGAGCGCACACCGTCACCGCCTTGTTGTGTGTGCGGGAGACGTCATATTTGACAGGAGCCTAGTTGGCTTGGTGGAGTAGTACTATGAGTAGTACCAAGCGGCACGCCCGAGCAATGAGTTTTGACCAAGGATCTTTTATTACTACAGGATAAACCAGTTGAGTTTTTGGTTAAGAAGAAATTCAACTTTATTCTGCTGGTTTAAGGTCTATTATACCTTGACAATTCTGTAGACAGAAAAACGAGCCGAGCGAGAGGCCCCAGTTGGGACCGTGTCCCTCTCACTCCGAGTTGCCATGCCAAAATAATATTATCATTGGGTAGTGATTGTTAGTTTTTAAATCAAGCAAATAAATTAATTTATTATTTATCGTGACTATTGTTTATATGATAAAACAACAGTCACGATAAATAATAAATTGATTTATTTGCTTGATTTAAAAACTACCAATAACTCAAATTAAAAAAAAATGAATTCAATTATTATTTATCGCGACTATTGTTTATATGATAAAACAATAGTCACGATAAATAATAAATTAATTTATTTGCTTGATTTAAAAACCACCAATCACTACCCAACAATAATATTATTTTGGCATGGCAACTCGGAGTGAGAGGGACACGGTCCCAACTGGGGCCTCTCGCTCGGCTCGTTTTTTGTGCAGTAGTGACCAGTCCAGGTATGTATTTACGTTCGTGGTTTTGACGCGATGAATAGCGTCATGTCTGATTGCTCGGGGCTTGAAGACGGTGCTATGGTCTTTTCGTGTCATTTATGACGTGTCACTGGGATCGCTCCCAGTCCGTTTTACTGTTAGTAACTACCTATAGTACAAGCGTTGGTCTGTTTGGAACCATACTATTCGTGTCTTCTTCTTATCGTATGGTAAGTGGCCAACCTGGTGTCAGAGTTGTTCAAGCCGCCCGAATGCCTCTGACATGGCTTAACGACTGCTGCCTAGATGACAGCAACCGGGCCCGACTTTTTACGTGCCCTCCGAAGCACGGAGACGCTCAGTTCAAATGCCTGCGATTACTGATCGGTATACGATCGGAGGTTAAGCAACGCTTGGCAAGTCAGTCAGAGATGGGTGACCGGATTTAGTCGGACCACCAAGTGGCATTTGAACTGGGCGTGTTCGTGCTTCGGAGGGTACCTACGTTAAAAGTCGGTCCCGGTTGTTGTCATCTAGGGAGCAGTCGTTAAGCCTTGTCAGCGGCTTGAACAACTTACACCAGGCTGGCCACTAACCATACGATAATAAGGAGTAGACCTCCAAGTATTATTTCGTATTTTTAAACTTATACTTGATACATTCTCTTAATAGTTGATTATACCTACAATCATCAAAAAAGTCTAAGCAACAAGGGTATTATTAGTGTTTATTTTAAATTCAATAGAAGCGTAATTTAATGCTCATTTTAATTTAGTAATTTAATAAAAGTCTTGCTAGTGAAAAATATATGTAATATGAAAAACTAAAATATTGCTGAAACTGAAAAAAAAAAACAAGTTGCTGTATTTAAATAAAAATCTAATGCATAAATAAAAAAAATAATTCCTAGCAACTTTTTAATAATCTGTTGGATCTCCCAAGGCATTAGCGATGGCTCACCATCAGCTAAAACACACAGAATAAACACTAAACTAACTACTATTTAGATCCTCTCCATCCAAAGGTTGCCTGGTAGAGATCACTATTAGTGATAAGGCCGCCCATTTTCCACTTTCTGTGTAAATTGTGTAATTATTTATAAATGTTTATTTTTCTAGTGGTGGATTAATAAAGAGTTATCTATCTATCTACTAATAATACCCTTGTTGCTTAGACTTTTTTGATGAGTGTATATCATGCATTGACGATTGAGGTGCGAACAAAAACACAAACATTACGAATATTTATTTATTGAAACATCATAATATCGGAAATGAGATTCCAACTTAAAACTATTATTAATATTAAAAAGGCACGGTTTACCGTTATAATAATTATTAAAGCTGCTGGTTTAATTGAACACACTATATTATTAATTGATACCTATAATAAATCCAGTAAGGGCCGGGCCCCATTAGCGCGCTGCGTTGCGTCGTCGCAAGATTTTGTACTGGCGCATCACCCTCCCCCGCTTCGTCTCTAGCCCGTCGACCCTTTGATCCGTTGCGACGACGCAACGCAACGAGCTAGTGGGGCCTCGCCCTAAGGGTCATGGGACGCGAATTTCACATTTTCCATAATTTATTAAGATTTGACGACGGCTTGGCGAAGTGGTTCGAGAGTTAAGCCGCTGGTACTGCATCGGGTGGTTGCGGGTTCGATTCCCGCCTGAGGCAAATTTCGGAAACGGCCTTTTCGTAATTTGCTCTGGTCTGGGTGTCACTGGGATCGCCCCCAGTCCATTGTACGGTAGCCACAGTACAAGCGTTGCTTAGTTTGGACCATACAGTTGGTAAGTAAGTCTGGCGATATATATTTATTTGAAATGTTTCCGGTTCAGCAAAATTGGTATCATCTCAAGACATGTTAAAAGCAGGGTTGTTACGAAAAAATCATCTTGATTTAAACACCATGTTTAAAACATGTTTTAAACATTAAAAAACAGCGTTTTTTTTCTCCTCCTGCTTTAAACAATGATTTAAACATGTTTTAAACAGTTTTGATTCTAAATTTTGCTGTTTTTTTGCAACTCTGGTCAAAAGTAGAGACGAAACTTAGAACATATTTTTGGTAGATTTATTTTTCCAACCAAATGTGAGAAAACGTTTTTAATAAATAGGGATTTTTTAACATGGATGCTTTAGATTACTTACATTAATTGACATACATTTATTTTTTAATCATGCTCCTTAGGGGGCGTCCATAAATTATGTGAGACATTTATGGAGGGGAGGGGGTCGAGCAAAATCTCACCAAATCTCACGTGGGGGAGAGGGGGGGTCTCGGCAAATCTCACGTATTTTTTTTTACCGCAAGAAACAGTGTAAAATTGCAAGAAAGTTTTCTTGCAATTTTACATTGTTTAATTGGTTTTTTTTTTTTTAAACTAAATTTAACTTTTTTTTTTAATTCAGTAAAACATGTTTCTCCTTTAGAATATAGCTTTTGAAAAATCTCACGTGAGATTAGAGGAGGAGGGAGGGGGTCGAGCAAAATCTCACGAAATCTCACCAAGGGGGAGGGGGGGGGGTCGAAAAATCTCAAAAATCACCTCACGTAATTTATGGACGCCCCCTTATTAGGATCTTCAATATGCTGAGTACATTGAAACTATAACAATACATGTATTTTAAAACTAATAATTATGCAATCACCACATTCGAAGACCAGTATGGCACAACTTAATTTTAAACATAAATAAAACGTAAAACATTACTACTATAGTGGAATTATTTTCAAATAAAAGAAATTAACATCATGCGAACGCAGTCATGGCGTTTGAATTTACACATAAAACGCAACACATTAAAGTTCAATTTGCAGTTATAAGTGACTGTCATATTATCTAAATATTTCGTTAAATTATCGTATGAGTGTTAATAATATAATAAATATACCTTGTACAGAATCCCGTGAAAAGACGATCTGTGAGAAACATCGTCGTCGCACTCTCTCTTATGAATAAAGAGTGAGACAAACTTAAAACAAAACTTCATCTTGGA
The DNA here is from genome assembly GCA_947859195.1 of Drymonia ruficornis. Taxonomy (NCBI): domain Eukaryota; kingdom Metazoa; phylum Arthropoda; class Insecta; order Lepidoptera; family Notodontidae; genus Drymonia; species Drymonia ruficornis. The sequence goes on from OX401924.1 coordinate 7,990,400, forward strand.
ATTTTTCTGGACTTTTCACACAGAAACTACAGAATGGATTTCAATGAAATATGGTATTTATTCCGTGAGTCGGTCGGTTTGTTTTCGTCCATCAAAGCATGCTGGCGTCTTGTGATATTATTAATACTTCCTTTTGTAGGTTACCGGAGCCTATTTTACAATTTGACGTCACTTGTAAACCTTCCAAGCTGAAAAAAAAACATTATTGACAGTTTTATTAGAATAACTAGCTTTTCCCCGCGACTTCGTCAGCGTAGAATTTAAATTAAAAAAAAATCAGATCTCTGATCCCGGATCCCGTATCCCGTATCCCGGATCCCAAAAATATAGCCTATGTTACTCATAGATAATGTAGCATTCTAATGGTGAAAGAATTTTTGAAATCGGTCCAGTAGTAGACACAATCATCCATACAGTCCGTTTTTCCTTAAATGACTTAAATGGTAAACAAAGATGGCGTCCTAGTAACCAAAGACAATTGATAGTGTTGGGACATTATCGAATGAACAAGTGAACAAATATACTCAGGAAGCTTGTAACTGAATGATTTTCATGATGTGAGATTTCCTGACAATGTGGTTATGACTATGGGAATTAATAGCGTTGACAGTAATATTTTTGTAGTAAGCTGCCAGAATATCCTTCATTATCATGATCAAAGAAATAATTTCTCAAAACAATCTTAGCCAACATTTAATTTTAATAAAACGACAAGATATTTTTATCTTTTTTATTAATTTGATCCACTACAAGTTACTTCACTCGAGTCTTCTGTTTCGGATACGTGAACAATAAAACTGGGGGTCGGCGCGTCTGATGCAGCATCTATTAATCCGTCAAGCTGCATCATTTTATCTTCTTCTTTTATTATATGACTAATGCAGTTGTTCCAGCTGGCCTACTCCGAAATACGAACCTAACGTTTCGGCTGACGGATTGTCGTGATTTGACATTTCTTCTTTCGTTTTTCTCTACGATTTGACATTGTTTTGATCGTAAATCGAATCCGTACTTCGGATGATCCGTCAGCGACGTATTTCGGAGTAACCCCCCAGGACACCTACCAATTTAGCTTAAGCCTTCTTTGATCAATTCCTTGACTTCAGCCATTTTGAAGGTTTTATTATTTTTGCCAACATGAGTTTTTAACTGTGACCATATTAATTCGATCGGATTTAATTCGCAATGATAGGGCGGAAGGCGTAAAACAATAATATTTTTGCGGGCTGCCATTTCGTCCACAACTATTTTATTATAATTGTTTTTGCTAAATTTACTTAAAAGTTGCGCTTTTATTTCTTTTTCTTCGAAATTAATTTTTATTATTGTTCTAAGAATTATAGGTACAGTTCACTCACACTGGTCGAATCATTCATCCGCTTATCGCATCACTACAATCCAAAGACAAACTCGCATTTAGAAATGTCAAGTTGTGATGATCATTTTTAATCTGTTGAAATGGATTCTGATATTTTTTTGATTTTATGAAAATTAATGTGTTTGAATAGTTAATTTGAAGCAGTTTTTGGTGTAATTCATAGCATATGTGTTTCTTCTAATAATCAAGACGTTCATATCCTAGGTAAAGGTTGTGATTGATGCCAAAACTCATGATTTTCGTAACCAGGACGGTTTGTTATGAGTTTAAGACATTTTAGAAAAAACAGACTGTACATACAAACCTTCTCTCTTTATAATATTAGTAAAGATAATATTAGCCCGTTTAACGTCCCACTCTAGGGCACATGCCTCCATTCAATGCGGGATTCCGGCCATGATACACCGCTGGCCCAGTGCGGGTTGGTAGACTTCACATGTCTTTCGAAAATATATCAGATTTTCTAAGACATATCTTTCCTCACGATGTTTTCCTTCACCATAAGCAAGTGATTCCTAATAATATTAAAGTTATGATTCGTACGTAAATTACGGTAAATCCGGGGGTGCGAGCCGGGGTTTGAACCCTGGACCTTAAGCCCGCAGGACGCGTGCTTAACCAATCATAAACCATTCTCTCAGAAACTCCAACAAATTTTCAAAAGTGAAATCCGCCAACCCGCACTGGGCCAGCGTGGTGGATTATGGCCTGAATCCCCCACGCATTGAGGGGAGGCCCGTGCCCAGGAGTGGGACGTTAAAAGGGCTAAATGTACAGATGTTTCAAAAGTTCGAAATAATACTTGCGGGTTTAGATGAGTATCGGGAATAGAATTAAATGGTATAAAACTTTTATTCAAATTCTCACACTTTCCCTTTTCCCAAATATTTTTAAGGGGCCATCCATTAATTACGTCACACGAATTTCATGATTTTTAGATCCCTCCCCCCCTTGTCACAGCTGGTCACATTTGCGAGACCCCCCCCCTCCCTGTGTAACGTCACATATTTTTTATAATTTTCTCAAATTTTCAAAATGTTTCGTTAAAAATTCAAATGTCGGTTTTAATATGTGACGTCACAAAACTTAGGACCTCTCCCACCCCCTTGTCACACAATGTCACATTTCGTCGACCCCCTCCCCCCCCCTTTACGTGTGACGTAATTAATGGATGACCCCTAACTCCGAAACTATGATAGTTACGTATAGTCGATTTTTACTAGACATATACATGTCAGCCACCGTACATGTAATTTAATTATTATTTCGTACTTATGAACGATCTTTTTTTTTTTTTTAATATGGCAGTTCTCACTCTGTGTGCGTGACGGGCCCGGCGCTGTCCACGTCGCACCTGATGCTCTGCTCGCCGCACCCGCTGATGCTGGTGTTGTCGAGGTGCACGCGCGCGCCGGAGTACATCTGGACGCCGACACCGCACTCCTTTATCGAGCACTTCCTGAGCTCCACCTGTTGACAATGTATCAATAAAAACTCATAACCAGCTGCAATCACTGATCGGTAAACGATCGAAGGTTAAGCAACGCTTGGCAAGGTCAGGCTTCAATGAACTGAGCGTCTCCGAGCTTAGGGGCCATCCATTAATTACGTCACACGTAAAGGGGGGGGAGAGAGTCGACGAAATGTGACATTGTGTGACAAGGGGGTGGGAGGGGTCCTAAGTTTGGTGACGTCACATTTAAAAATCTAATATATCGAAGTATTAAAACCGAAATTGGAATTTTTAACGAAATTTTTTGATTTTTTTTGAAAATTATGTGACGTCACACAGGGAGGGGGGGGGGGTCTCGCAAATGTGACCAGCTGTGACAAGGGGGGGAGGGGTCTAAAAATCATGAAAATCGTGTGACGTAATTAATGGATGGTCCCTTAGAAGGGCACGTAAAAAATCAGTCCCGGTTGTTGTCTTCTAGGCAGCAGTCGTTAACGCTTTTTTGCCAGCTTAGTCACATAAAAGTAGCTGCAGTTCAATAAAACAAACTTTATTAAGGTCTACATTGACCAAATTTTCTAAAGAAATACGTTTATAATAATGTCCTACGCACATTTGCACAAACCGCTGTTTTTAGCACCTATATTTATACAGGGTTATTGGTAAAACACTAACAACCTTGCAGGGGCGTATTACTGACATCAAAAACAACAACTTTTGTTTTATGACATTTTACAAAACAAAAAATCACTTTCTAAAATGTATGAAAAATTATTTTTTTCTCATCTGGAAGAAAGCCATGGAACGTGGTTGTTTTCCACTTTGCCCTAAAGTACCTAAAAGGACCACGGCTATCCACTAGATGAGCGTATTTGCTTGTTACATACATTTTAGGGTGTGATTTTTTGTTAATATTTTTTTTGTTTTGTAAAAAGTCATAGAACAAAAGTTGTTGTTTTTGATGGCAGTAATACGCCCCTGCAAGGTTGTTAGTGTTTTACCAATAACCCTGTATAGCACAGCATACATTTTCAATTGTGTTTTGAGTGTGGATAACCTCCATACAGAATCGGCGCAATGCTAAGAATGCATGCATATGCAGCTGTCGCATCCATACCTGAGCACCCTTATGCACAACGATGCCGGAGTAGAAGTTCTCGAACGTGCACTCTTCCAACATGATCTTCGCGCCCGCCATGGCAACTATACCTTGCGCGAAATCACTCTGAAAGCGTATAAATAATAATAATAATAATATCCTGGGACATTTTTTACACACGGCTACCTGATCCCAAACTAAGCAGAGCTTGTACTATGGAAACCGGATAACTGATATTACTACATATACTACTTTTTATTTGTAAATACATACTTAATATACATATCGACGCTTGAAAGGCAATCCTTACTAAGCGACATTAGGTGAACTTTACAGGAGAGTGATTTAAAGTTTTAATTTTTACAAAAAAAATCATATAAATTTTATAAGTAGTCGTATTAAAATAATTTCAATAGCTTTGGAAATGTTATTTTTTAAGCTATTGGAGATATTGGATTTACGTACCAGACACTTTTAATTCAAGAAATTTATGTCGCTTATATAAAAGTTACCTCTATTTAAAAACAAGTAAAACTATCTAACCTATCACTGTAAGATTAGCGGTAACAGGTAAATATATGTAAACTCATACATTTTTAAATTTAGTTATGGGAATAATCATCTAAGGAAATCTAAATATTTAAATTATGTCAAGTAAAGTCCTCTAAGCGTTATCGAATAGTTTACATGATCGCGGAATATATAACTTATGAAGATGTTAACACCCAAACTCTCCCTTCGTAACCGACGTTCAACCATAATGTCCTCAACTAACATACTATAATAAAAGTAATTAATGACTGAAAATTAGAAATAAATAGAATTTCAACATTTATTGAAGAAAAAAAACACAATTACTTATACAGAAAAGACAAATAAGACCTCAAGACAAGTTTATTTTAGGTGGCGAGAGACGAGAGCTATTATTTAAGTGCACGAATATGGTCTATTCAGACCTTATTCCTGCACTTATTAATAGCTCTTGTCAGTTCTCATCCCGCGGTGTTGTGACTATCTTATTATTTGTAACATCAAAACAACACAGTCAGTCATATTTAATATCTTCTATATCATGATAATCATTTCAGCTTAAAGACGTCCATTGTTGGACATAGGCCTCCCCCAAAGTTTTTCAATAACGACCGGTTCTGTGCCACTTGCATCCAGTAGTTTCCCGCGACCTTTACTAGGTCGTCGGTCCACCTTGTGGGGGGGGGGGCTACCCACGCTGCATCTTCCGGACTCGGTTCTTCGGACTATGTGCCCCGCCCACTGCTACTTTAGCCCAATGATTCGCAACGCTATGTCGGTGAACTTGGTGCGTCTACGTATCTTCTCATTTCTGATGCGATCTCGTGAAGAAACTTCAAGCATAGCCTTCTCCGTAGCTCTATGAGTGACCCTGAGCCTTCTTATGAGGCCCACTGCAGTTCTTTTCAGTGCCATAAGTCATCACTGGAAATACACATTGGTTAAAGACTTTTGCCTTTAAGTAATGAGGTAGTTTTGAGGAGAAAACGTTTTGTAACTTCCCGAACGCTGCCCAGCCGAGTTGGATTCGACGACTGACCTCTCTCTCGAAGTTCGATCAACCTAAACAGACTGTTTGCCCTAGGCAGACGTATTCATCGACGACTTTGAGAGTGGAGCTACGAACTATAACTGAAATGGGCACAACATGGATGTTTGACATGATCTTTGTCTTCGCCATATTCATTTTAGGGCCCACTTGTTGGGAGACTGTGTTGAGGCCATAGAGCATTATGCCAAGATCCTCTAGCGATGCCCCCATGATCACAATGTCGTTGGCAAATCGAAGGTGAGTCATGTACTCGCCGTTTATGTTGATTTCAAATCCCTGCCATTCCAGGAGTCTGAAAGCATCTTCCAATGCATCGGTTAACAGTTTCGGAGTATTTACGTCTCCCTGTCTGACTCCTCGCTGCAGTGGAATTGCCCCCGTGCACTGTTTCTATACTCGGACCGACATAGTGGCGTTACTGTACAAGAACTACAACACTTCGATGTACCGCTAGTCAATGGGACACTGCTGGAGTGATTGTAGCACCGCCCATGTTTCGATCGAATCGAAGGCTTTTTCATAGTCCACTAATGCGTAGCAAAGTGGCACTCCTCGGTTTTCTGTATAACCTACCACAGCGTATGGATGTGGTCTATGGTGTTGAAGGCTTTTTGGAAACCGGCTTGTTCAGGAGGCTGGAAGTCATTGAACCTGCGCGCCAGTCGGTTCATACCTTTTTTGAAGAAAAGTATCACCACGCTTCCATTCCATGCTTCTGGCGTAACACCCTCGAGGATGACTGAATTAAACTGCCTCTGAAGGACTCGAAGTACCGGTGTTCCACCCGCTTTCAGAAGTTCTGTGGTAATTCCGTCCTCCCCTGGCGCCTTGTTGTTCTTGAGCTGTTTGAGGGCCATTCTTAATCCGGGATATCTTTAGTGTAATGTCGGGTCAGTGTGGCTCTAGGGTCTTTAGTCACACCAGTAACAGGTTTGGCTACCGAGGTGTACAACTGTCCATAAAACGTCTCAACCTCTCTCAATACCTCTGCCTTGGTCGACGCTATGCCACCATTCTCGGTTTTCAGCTTCGGCAACCGGCTTTGCCCAATAGATACAGCTCTTGCGAACACTTTGGAGTTTCTGTTCCGCTCTATCGTATCCTTAATACAATTTGTATTAAAGTTACACATGTCATGACGTCGCAAGGACTTCCATATATATCTATTGAGCTGCTTATATGCGTCGGCATCATCCGAAGACTGTAGCATCATGGAGCGTCGGTCAGCCGTGAGGTTGAGAGTATGGCTGTAGAGCTTTTGCGGACTATTTGTCCGGCGAGTTTTAATTTACTTAGAGCCTACTGTTTGGACAGTGTCCACTAACCTATTATTTATTTCGTCCACTGAAGCGCAGCTCTCTAGTCTTTCGAAGCAATTTTTTAGTTTGAGTTGAAAGCTCTCGGGGTTTTGGATTTGAGAAGCATCAGGTCGGAGCGTAGACTTCATCAGACGAGACCTTTCCAACTTGGAATTTATATCCAGTGCCTCTCACCATTCGGTGATCACTTTCGGTTTCCACCTTATGAATCACGGAGACATCATTGAATATTTGTCTCTTATTGGTAATGATATAGTCTACCTCATTTTTTCTCATCTTATATAATCAACTTTTAAACAAACCAAAAATAAACTTACATGAAGTTGTTTTAAAATAAGTAAGTAAAAAAATAATGTTAAACAAAATGCTGTTTTGAAGTAATTTGATTGGATACTCACCATTACTAAGCGAAATGCGCTGCTAAATTATAAAAATCCGTGTCGCACGTCCACCGTAACCGACACTCGCGCCCAAACGTCGACCTGCCGATACGTATTACGCGAGGTCACGCGCATACGCAAGCGACGCCATTCGGACAAGGGAAGTTATAAGCGACTAACAAAAATATATGTTGCGTTCAGGTAAAAATATCTAAGCGACAGTCACAACCATCTCATGAAGTCGGCTAAGATTATCTAACCACCGTCAATAATATTTGAAGTTATTAAGTAAAATTATCTAAGGCTGAACAAACATTGTTTATATTATACAGGTAAAAGTATCTAAGCGACGATATTCTTCTATTTTATTTCAAGTTAAATTGTATAAGTAAATTTGCGGAAAAATACTAAATCAGGTTAAATTATCCAACCACATCAATAAAAGGTACTTCAGCCCTGGTTAAAATATATAAGCGTCGTAAGTTATAATTGCTTAAGTAAGTAAAAACTACTAAATGAATTTAAAAGTTTTTTTTATTACAAGTAAAAAGGAGTAAAAGCCAAACAGTAGAACAGTCAATGTCCTAACCGCCGGCAGTCCAAAAAATCATATTTTTTTTGTCGCTAAGTGAGCACAAAAATGTGAAATTGATTGAAATCACGCTATAACTAAGCGACAGTAAAACTCGTCGTAGAGCTATGGGACCCAGACCAAACGACGCAGAAAAATTTTGCGATTCGAATGGTATATATAACTCAATATCGGCCTATATGTCGCTTAGTCAGGATTGCCTTTCAAGCGTCGATATACATCCAGACTCCGGACATACAGACATGTTCATGCACACAAATGCATGTCACAGGTAGGAATCGAACCTACGACCTGCAGCGTGAATGTCGCCTCCGCGCCAACCACGCTAACGGGCCCGTCAATAAATATAAATCCGTAAATATAAATAATAATAATTTAGCTCTTTTAACGTCCCACTGCTGGGCACGGGCCTCCCCTCAATGCGAGGGGGAATCAGGCCATAATCCGAAATCTAAATATAAATATAATCCGTAAATATTAGTGTTTTACCCAAAGAATGGAGATCATTTCGAGGTCGAAAAATCAACTCAAAACCAACACTATAATTACCACTAATCTTTCTCATCAATACAATTTTGAAATTATCGAAATCTGTCCATCCGTTGCGATTTTATAACACATTTTATATTATGGGCTTTGGGGGTTTGGGCTTCCGGCTCTCTCACTCATCGTACGAAACGCAGCTGTAATAGCTTACGCCGATCTTCTGTGAGAGAGTGGTATTACCCCGGTCGAGCTAGCCCGGATATGAGCTGTAGTCAATTGGCTTTAGAGTGGCTCTACCACCATACTAGTAGTAGTAGTAGTAGTGGTTATAGCCTAGGGGTGAACAGGTTGGACTAGCAATCAGAAGGTCCCAGGTTAGATCCCCGGTGGAGCATGCACCAATGGATGAATTTTCATCTGTGTGCATAATTTACAGTTCGCTGACGGTGAGGGAAAACATCGTGAGGAAACCTACCTATCCCTCGGGATTAGGTAATAGTCAGTTCCTGTATACACGGCGACAAGGTTCACCACCTGACACGTTGGGTTCTGACTATCTGGTGAAACGTGGGCTTTGAGTTGGCTTAATACCTCCGCAATGTGGTTGTGTATGGCCACTCAAGCCTCAGACTACCCCCGAATGGGGATAAAATTCGTGACGTATATATTTTTTTTGTAGTTGTAGGTACCTGTGAGCACTTGGAGTCGTCGGTGAACACGCAGTTGTTGATGTGTAAAGTGCCGGCGCGCATCACCAGCACCGTGTTCACGAGTGAACACTGCAGCGTCACATCACGCACTCGGCACTCTTCACTCAGCATCAACAAGCACGAGCGCATGTCGGATGCTTTCAGTGTAGTACCTGGATGACGTCATAATGATGAGTATTTTTATTTTTATTAAGTTCATTAATTTATTATACACAACCAGCCAGGCATCGCACGGCTTTTTTTTATCTACATCTATACAATTTATACAAATAAATTAAATTGAAGTGTCTGTTTTATTTACTACTTTGATTATTTAGAAAAATAATTCGAGTTCCATACAATTAAAAATACATTAAATTAATATTTTTAATGTAATAATCTTTTTCTAAAATTTACGCGTACGAAGTCGCGGGCACTGTTAGTCGCTAAATAAGAACGCTGAAACAAATTAAAACTAATACTAAGTTCATTCTATACTACTCCACCAAGCCAACTAGGCGCCTGTCAAATGTGACGTCACCCGCACAACAAAGCAGTGGCGGGTGGGCAGGTGCATGCGGGAAGCCGCATTCAGGCAAGAAAACTTGCACAAGTTTACTTGCGCAAGCGACTTCCAATGTGTAAACACTCACGCAAGTGGACTTCTGCGACTTGACAAACTTGCTGCAAGTGCCACATGTACACGGTTATGTAAAATTGCAGTCAGTGGAAACACGTCGGCAAGTGACTTCTGCAAGACATTTCATGGGTTATGTCCTTCTAGTTCCTACATACATACCATTGAAGCTGCAAATAGCGATGTTAGCGAGCGGTACGTCGGGCAGGTCGTAGCCGGGCCCGCACACCAGCAGCTCGGCCGGCTCCAGCGCCAGCGCGTCCTCCGGCGCCGCCACCACGCGCAACACGTGCGGGCCCGACACACGCGCCGAGAGAAACGACGATATATCCCCCAACTCGTGTACCGAACCGCCTTGCCACAGCACTACCACCTATTAAAATAGCCCTCTTATCACAGAGAAAATAGACAGTTGAGATGTTCTTATTAGATTCCCCTATGAAACGACGCTTGACAATTTGCGCGGGTGAAGGGGTGTAGATAACGCCTACTTTGCCATTTTAATCTGCCGGTCTATAGCAAAACTACTCGCTTCGTTCTGTGTCGATGTTAGTAAGTACTTAGTTTAAATTTTTCACACTAGATGTCACTAAGTGTAGGGTGATAAAAAGACGTACAGAGGGTCGCCATCTAGTGTCGAATTGAATTATATTTGGGATGCGACCGTTGGCAAGACGTCTGCACAGGACGAACGCCAACAGCACACTGACTTAAGCCACGCCTACTGTGATGACGTCAATGGCCTAGTTGAGCCATGTGGCCGAGTTGCTTAGACCCAGTCGTCTTAGTAATTGGTCCATGCTTCTTATAGAAGGGCCCCTTGGCGTGGTTGGCTAAGATTCGGCCTTTCACGCTGCAGGTCGTAGGTTCGATTCCTACCCAGGACATGCATTTGTGTGTATGATCATGTCTGTATGTCCCGAGTCTGGGTGTAATTATGTATATTAAGTATGTATTTACAAACAAAATGTAGTAAAAGTAGTAATATCAGCATTCAGTTATCTCAGTTAGTCAGTTAGTTCAGTTATCCGACGGCAGTGCATGAGATGTATGAATGTGGATGAAGTAAAAGAGGTGTGTCAAAATCGTAGCATGTGGCAATCAATAGTCTCTGCCTACCCCCTTGGGATACAGGCGTGAGTATATGTATGTATCAGTTATCTGGTTTCCATAGTACAAGCTTGCTTAGTTTGGGATCAGGTAGCCGTGTGTAAAAGAGTGTCCCAGGATATTATTATTATTATTATTTTAACGTCCCAATCCTCCAGCTGTGTCCAGCTGTGACAAGGGGGGAGGGGTCAAAAAAACATTAAATTCATGTGACGTAATTTATGGACGGCCACTAAGCAACGGTTGTACTTCTTTCTATCGTATAGTTAGTGTTATTCAAGCCGCCCGAAGGCCTCTGACAAGGCTTGACGACTGCTGCCTAGATGACAACAACCGGGACCGACTTTTTACGTGCCCTCCGAAGCACGGAGACGCTCAGTTCAAATGCCAGTAAATGGTCACACATCGCTCACTGACCTTGCCAAACGTTTCTTAACCTTAATGTTTGATGAATGATGTGCCAATCTCACATGTGTCATATGTCACAGGTATCATAGTCTATTGGATGGACTATACTCACATTTTTCTTGCCTTTATTCTTCTGCCACTTGCTCATAGACTTGGCAAGATACTGTTCCCTGATGAGTGGGTTCTCGTACAGCGTCCACTTGGACATGAGTCCGTCTAGCCGTGCGTTCAGCTCCGCGCATAGAGATATGTAGTTCGGGGGCAGGAGGGAGTCTGAAAAAAAAACAATTGAATTAAAAATAAATGAATTTATTGAATTAAGAAAAAGTCTAGTTATTGGTGATGAGCCAATGAGCCAAGCTGTAGCCAGTTGACTGGAGCTTATATACGGGCTGGTTCAACCGGGGTAGTACCACCCTCTCACAGAAGATCGGCGTAAAGCAGCTATTATAGCTGCGTTTCCTACGTGAGAGAGCCGGAAGCCGAAACCCCCCCTCCCTTCGTCCCACTCCTCTTCAGATCGGCAACGTGCGAGCTATGCTTTTGGTATTTTAAGTCGTTAGATGTATCGGCTATGGTAACTGCTTAACATCAGGCAGGCCGTAAGCTTGTTTGCCACCTCAGTCCTATTCAAAAAAGTCTAGTAAGTCAGTTAGGCAAAATTTAATTGCAATTAATTAATTACAAATTGCATGTGGTGTCACAATTAACAATTAATTTTGATTTGTTTGCCAAAAAATTGCAAATTGCAAATTGCAGGTGATGTCACAATTAACAATTAATTGTGACATCAACTGCAATTTGCAATTAATTAATCGCAATTAAATTTTTCCCAACTCTGTAGTAAGTTTAAGCTTTACCATCATCGCTAGCCAAGTCCCCCTCGCACAGAGAGGAGTCCAGCTGCCTCAGTCTGTCATGCGCATCGATAGCACTGCCTCGCAGCAACGCGACGGAGCGAGCCGCACAGCTCGGGATGGTCCCGTTGTGCATCTCCGACCAGAGCTGCATGCGGTCTTCGATCGTGTTCGGTAAGAGGACCTTATCGTCCGCATCGTCCCATGGCATCCATATATCGTTGTAGTAGAATCTGGAAGGAATTTGATGCTGTCAATCTGAATACTGAGTAGTGGGCACAGGGCACAGCAACCCAGGTCAAGCATCATAAATATGAAAGCACATGTAATTTAAAATGCATGGTAAGCAATTGGTTTTCGTGACGAATTTAGTTGAGAACGCAGATTTATAGAGCTAAGAAATCCATAACATACAGTGCAAAAATTTTTTGTCTACAACAAAAATTTACGAAGCTTTGACCAAATTACTAGCGAAGTTCGCGCGCGGTTGTTGTGACGTCATTTAGACCACGCGCGCTTTGTAATGAACGGCGGCGCGGGTACAGCGCGCCTTCAATCCGACGGCCCCGTGTGACGTCACACGCACATGCCGCATATTATATAAAATGTGTTATGAAATCGCAACGGATGGACTGATTTCGATGATTCAAAACTATATTGATAAGAAAGCTTAGTATTAACTATAGTGTTGATTTATTGACCTAGTATTGATTCTCATTTGTATTGGACACTTACCTCAACAAATCAATAAACTCAGCGGTAGTTGCTGCATTGATGCATTGTTCCCTCTGCTTTATAGTCGGCCACAGATCTATCAGTGGAACATCAACAACATTCTCCGGTAGTGACACTGACTCATGCTGTACGCTCAGCACGTCAACACAAGCTGACAGGTTCTCAAAGTCCACAGACGTTACTGTTACGTATGCTATGCAGGGGAATCTCACTTCTGTAACATGGAAAGTTTGATCATAGACATGATTTAGTGGTCTGGCAAAATGGTCAGATTTTTTTATTATTATTATTTATTATCAGGCAGGCAGTTGATTCAGTTGAGTTGAAGTTGGTTTTTTAAAAGGAAACAAACCTATTTAAATTATATTGCATGCTATAGTGGATTGTGCTACACTAATGCTAATTTAAGATCCCTTTCTAGCAATTACAACTTCATTTCTGTAATTTTATAGAACTCAAGTTATTTTTTTTTAATTATAACGAATGTTGCACCCAAGCATACCGCCTAATGATGGTGATGTTAAGCAGTTACTGTTGCCTATAGATACTTGCAATACGAACAGCATTGCGCGCGTGTTGCCGACTTGAAGGAGAGTCAGATAGAGGGTGGGATAGGGACATGGGGTAGGTTGGGCTTCTGTCCCTGTTACCCATGATACAAAACACAACTAAAATAGCTACTTAATGAGAATTGAGAAGGTGGTAATACCACGGTTGAGCCAGCCCGTATATGAGCTGCAGTCAATTGGCTACAGCTTGACTCCACGGGTAGTGGGACCGTAGGTACTTAATTCCTCTCATTACCAATTTATCTGATGCACTATAATAAGGTAAAATGACGGGCCCATTGGCATGGTTGGCGTGATGGTGCCTTTCACGCTGCAGGTCGTAGGTTTGATTCCTACCCGGGACATGCATTTGTGTGCATGAACATGTCTGTATGTCCGGAGTCTGGGTGTATATGTATATTAAGTATGTATTTACAAATAAAAAAGTAGTATATGTAGTAATATCAGTTATCTGGTTTCCATAGTACAAGCTCTGCTTAGTTTGGGGATCAGGTAGCCGTGTGTAAACGATTGTCCCAGGATATTTATTTATTTATAATACTAAAAAGTACCATACCAAACTTTTTACAGAACTCCTTGGACAGTTTCCACAGCGCGTCCCATCCAACAGGCTCCACCAACAGTTCAGCTTGCATGCCCCATTGCTCTCGAGCGGTACCGCGCCCAGAGCTGAACACCCTCAGAAGTTCTTGCAGGATCTCGTTGTCACTCCGTGAGAACGTGTATACGGATGGCATCTGGACAAAAAAGAAAATCAAAACATCACGAAAATACAACCATGAAAGTAAATTGTTCATACTTTTTGACAACGTAGAAGTAAGATTTCTATGTTTATTGACGCACTTTTTCGAGGAATATCAAGATAACTACGATATTTAATACGTTGGTTAATTAACATAGTATTTATTTAATATAAATCTACGAAAATTTGTTGTGGTTGGCCGGTAAAACATGACTCATAGAAGAAACTTTATGCTGTTCATAAATTGGTTTCGAGGTGAAAAATTACGTAGGTAACGGAATTATTACCTTAACAAAACACTTTTATTGACACTGGTTCGTTAATTTTAGTAATTTTATCAGTTTTCCTGACCGACCGATATAATTACAAAAGTTCAAAAAAATTCAAATATTTTGACATGAATGAATGAATACGTTCCAATATACGTAAAGCCAAATAGTATAGTATAGTAATAATAGAGAACGTATTATAGTTTTTAATTTAATATTTTTACAAACGTATTACTAGTATAGTTTTTAATTTTCGATGATAATTTGTTATTATGTAGAAACAGCGATGTGACCTTGCTCCTAGGATGTGACAATGATGATACACTTACGTAAAAAGGAATGTAACTCAAGTTTTTAAGGTCGTGCGTTCATAGAATATTATGGGTGCGTTCACTGTATAGAAATTAGGTTAGGCAGGTAAGGTATATAGGTAATGAAAATTCTAAAAAATACAAAGACAAAACAACCATAGGTACCAAAAATTAAAGCTCGTGATAAAACAAGTATTTATAGTAAGTAGGTGAGTAGCTACCTAATAAAATTAAGATAATGGCCGTTTTCACATTACACGGCACGGCAGCGGCGACGGCTGTCACTGAGATATTTTCGGGGTTTTCATTGGTCAGTAACCAATGACAACTGGTCACTGACCAATGAAAACCCCGCAAATATCTCAGTGACAGCCGTCGCCGCTGCCGTGCCGTGTAATGTGAAAACGGCCATTAACTGGAGTTACGAGACATACCGTCAAATGGGGTCAATAGGAATCGTGGGGGGAATAGGGAAAATTTCGGGAATGAAATATTTGCAACAATAATTCTAACACCCTACTAGTCACAGCTTATGAAATGGCAAGAATGTATAGTAGAATATTTATTTTCCCGAATGGAAACACATAAAAAACGTACAACTACATATAGATACCACAAAAGTCAGTTTGAAATCATCATCTGAAATAGTGCTACTTAGAGGGTAAAGTTTCTTATCAATTTACTTTGTTTTTGTGGAAAAATCTGAGTTTTGAAGACTGTGTGCGAAGTTAGCATTTATTCTAGAAGCTGTAAATCGAGGAGTGATTACAATTAAATCATTTATTACATGATAAAACTTGATTTTACTGTGACTGTGAATTTATTTCAAAACAACGAGGTTTTTCGGTACACGTCGGGGGGTTCTAGGAACACTACACGGTGGCAATAGGGACGTAGTTTTTAATAAATAGGCACGGCGACGTATAACAAGAGACAGTAAAGGGACTATAGGGACAGGGTTGTCACTTGTTGTTAATGGAATATCATATTTTTAACCACCGACGCAGAAAAGAAATGTTATGTGTTTGACGCCTAGGCATATGTTTTTATGTGTCTGTCTGTCTTAAAATATTTCATATAAGACTGATTTTGGTATCCTTAATGTTCATACGGCTTAATATTAATATGAAAGACTATTTTTTTTTGTTTTGTTAATGTTCGTGCATATTTTTTTATTAATATTTTTTGTTTTTTATAATTTAATTAAAACATAAGTGTTAATTTATACTTTAAACATAAAAACCTACTGATAAAAAATAATTAATATGTGAGACTGCTTTTTGTTTAGTTAATGTTCTTTTTTCCTAAACCTTTTTTGCAGTTATTCTTTTAAAAAATCTGACAGCCCTAACGCTTTTTCCCTATTAGTACAACGACGTCCCTAATGACCCCTACTTGTGTTTAAATAGGAACTACCTATATTTTCGATAATTACGTAAAACTGGATAGTTTTTAAGGTTTAGTGTCAAGTTTATAGCAATCTACGAGGTGCGACTCAAGTTTTGATACCAAATTCAGTATAATTATATGAAGAATAACTGGTGATATTTGAACGCAAAGTTCAAAACTGTGCCCATTCACCCCATTTGACGGTATGGCTTTATAAATAAGTGCAGGCACCTAAAGCACTGTCTATTTGAATCATGGATGTATTAACTCAGGATGCGCTTCGCATGATCTTCCCCTCTAGCTTTTTTTTATAGGTACTAGACCAAAAATCTCTGACACGTATATAAAAACTGTTTTCGAAATCGATTTGATCAGAGTAAGTATCGTTTTCGCGGTGTAAGGTGCTCCGTGAAAAATGCCGAATTGTCCCATTAAACGTGTGCAAAGAAATTACAAAAAATTGTAATATACAAAAAGATGGGGTAACATTTCATATGTAAGTATTTTTGATGTAATTAATGCAATTTTTCTATTAAATTCATTAAAATATTAAATGTCATAAGAATCGAAAACATTATCGATACAATTAATCGAGTACGAATTAATCGAATAGTCTACTGTGACCATAGACGAATCTTTTCTACCCTGGCAACTGTATTTTTTATTTGTCAAATAATTGTCAAGTATTTGAACTTTGTAAACAAACGGATAAATACTGAATTACGCGGTGATAAACCAGTCGCAGAACGTTAAAAACGATTAACAATGAATAAATCATTAGTAATTGAACAAGAGAGGTGATTCACAAAGTTTACAGGCGGTGTCTCGCGGAATTTGAGGTGCAAAATATTTTGTCAGAACTCGACCATGTTTACCAAAGAACCGCTGATATTATAGGTATATAAGCAGTTTATTTTACAGTTTTTAAGTTAAATAATGTGTTTATTGTATAGAAAGGCAGGCTCAAAGCTTCAGTTTACAGGTTTTTCAGTAAATATACATTGATCGCTTAGAGGTACATTCGATTGAACACACTTGATACTTGCGCATTATTTTTATGTGTTGCTTTCATCTCGACCAATACATAAACTAAGGTTGCTTTATTTTTCTATGTTTGCTTGTCAGTTAACATCGTTACTTAATTACTAAATAAAAAAATAATCTTAAAGCATTAAAGAAATTATCTTATATTGAATTATTTTATTTTTCAGGTACCGTTAGAAGAATAATTTATCAGGAGTGGAATATTTAGACCAAGATTAAAATAAAAAAATAATTAAAAAACGCAGTAGCTATGATATGTTTGTTTTATTTTCCTAAAATACAAAAAAAAATAACTAACTCATGTTGAAACAAAAACACCCACTATCGAAACAATTCAGATAAATACGATCTCGATAAATTCTTGATCTTGATAAACGGAATCGAACCTGACACTGCTCCGGGTCCATATGACCCAGAAGCAGGCAGCGTCTGCTACTGAGGCGATGAATCACATATGGCATAAATATATGTATAACAAATATTATCTTATTGACCAACATCAAAGAAAACTTAAAAGTGCTTGCGCTTGCATTATGAATAATAAATAATATGACAATATTGACAAGCATTTGTATGTCAATTGTAGCGGGTGTTGTCTTGCCGTACGCTTACTTAGCTTTGCTGAACTAGGTATTTCGCTGCGGTAATGGATCGGTCATGCTCACTCTAATGTCCTTGCTTGCGGTGGCTCTGTGGAGCGGGTCACCCTCTTCCCTCTAAAATGGTTGAGGAGGATTATGCCGCTGCTCAAGTCATGCTCGGGTTCCGGGCGCTGCTTGCAGGGACTGGTCCGCCCATTTTCCACTTGACATCATTGTTCCTTAACTTTCAGGTTTGTTAAATTTTCACTTAAGGACGGAAGGCATCACACCAAAACAATAGTTCGAAATATTCACCTTTGGGTTTAACTGTAAAGTGGGAGTAGGCATGCACAGCTTTCTAGGCTAGTTCTTATTTAGACTGTAGCCTAGGGGCGAACAGGTTGGGCTAGCAATCAGAAGGTCCCAGGTTCGATCCCCGGTGGGGCATGCACCAATGGATGAATTTTCATCTATGTGCATAATTTACAGTTCGCTGACGGTGAGGGAAAACATCGTGAGGAAACCTACCTATCCCTCGGGATTAGGTAATAGTCAGTTCCTGTATACACGGCGACAAGGTTCACCACCGGTCACGTTGGGTTCTGACTATCTGGTGAAACGTGGGCTTTGAGTTGGTTAATACCTCCACAATGTGGTGGTGTATGGCCACTCAAGCCTCTGACTACCCCCGAATGGGGATAAAAGTCGTGACGTTATATATATATATATATATTCTTATTTTTTTTTGTTTATTTAAATACCTAATTTTGTTTTTTTTATTCACTATGTGTTAATGCCTGCCTGCTCACACAGCGTTGCTGTTTGAAAATGTATAAGTACAATTATTCTTTTGAAAAGAGTAACCATTGAGTTTCTTGCCGGCTCTTCTCAATGGAAGCAACATTACGAACCGGTGGTAATGCTAAAATATTGTTTATCTTGACTATTTATAAACGCTTTATTGAGCTTACATGAATAAAAAACTTTTGATTTGATTTGATTTATGGAAAATAATAAATCAAGTATCAAAATTATTCAGTCGTATTAGTGAATGTTGCAAGAATGATTTTTTACTATATAGGTACTTTTTGATTTGAACAGTGTTGTAGTAGTGTTTATTTATGATTGCAGACCGGTATCGATAAAAATATAATATATATAGTGTATAATAAACCTTGGGAGAGGCCTATGTCCAACAGTGGACGTCTTTTGGCTGAAATGATGATGATGATGACATTAGTATAATAATACCTATTACGTTTATACGTACCTACCTAACAAAAGATATCAGCCAGGCCAGTGGCAGCAGATGGCGCTGGTCGAGTGGGAGTGGGGGGGGATGAAACAGCTTATTTGGGAACATTAGGTACTTATTTTTTAGATAATCTCATTTTCAAGGAACTGAATTGGGATGTACCCGGAATCATCTTGTTTCCGTTGAATATTTACGCCTCGTGAGTTACTCATTATTTCTTGTTCAGCTGTTTCAGTAGAGATAATTCAGTATAATTCAGTAGATTATAATGACAGCTATAAATGTAATAATGAGTATATGAAACTATCGATATAGCTAATTAGAAATATCGATAGTGGTATTCACCCTATTACACCGATGGTCCTACGGTAGTAAAATTTTGTATGTTGACGTATTAGATCTTTTAGTGTGCGTAAAATATAGTAGTGTTGCACATTTCTTTACGTGTGCGTTTATAATGACACAAAATGTTTTGAGTAAGTGTGCGTCAATTTTAATGTAGTGGTTACCTCCCCTCCCCCAAGAATTGACAGAACATTTTGTTCGTTGAATTATGCGTGTTGCGGGTCCATTTTGTTACTTTGTTCGAGATTTGAATACAGGCATCTCTGTGTTACGAGTAATGTATCCGTAATTATTACAAATGGGGTAAATTACGAAAAGGCCGTTTCCAAAATTGCCCCTGGAGGGAATCAAACGCGCAACCATCCGATGCAGTGAGCCGAGCTGCCTACGCTCGAACCACTGCGCCAAGTGGCCTTCATAGAGTCAAAATCTATTTTACCGATTAAATAGTTTATCTTTAGTTCTACCATACGAACGGTAGAGTATAGGAGGTACCTAAGTAGGTTCTCATACCTATGTTGCGTAGCGCATAAGTAGGTAGCTTATAACCCAAACATGTAGCGGCAACTACAAGGGAACCAAGGAGAATTAAATAATAGTATTTTCCTACTAAATAATAATGTCCATCACGTATGTTCAAGGTCAATCTAAACTACACATGGCCAAATTCTAGCACTTACCTCACTTCGAGTTTTGTCACCAAGGTGCATATCCAATGTTAAGGCCGTGGTCTCCTATTAACTGCCATCGGCCGCTTACAGCGTCACGCGTATGCCGCGTCACAATGCTTACTATAGAAATGTACTGTTGTGGACTCCTTCACACGCCGACGTCACTATAGTAAAATTGTGACGCGGCGTACGCGTGACGCTGTAAGCGGCTGACATTTAATAGGAGACCACGGCCTTAGTAGTAGGATTTATTACGTGACAAGGCTTTTGCGAAATGCAATAAGTATGATTTAGTTAAGTGTTCGCCTTTGGGGGTATTCACAGTTGACGAAAAGTTTCCGATAGAAGTATTCAGTCCATTTAAGAAGGTCGTTTTTATGGTTACATGTTCTGCAAGTAACTAAGCATAAGGTAAAACGTTACTTGGCATAATAAATACTTAGTTCACTTGAGTTAGTGGTGTAGTCCGTGTAGTACAGTGCTATTGTGGATCTCATAACAATTCAAGTGAATTTAATTCAAGTGGGATCACAGGTTGTTAGGATATGATCAATTTAATTGTAGTTTAAGCCACGGGAGTTTATCTCCCATCTTCCTTATAGAATCGATAGTCGATCGATCAACTACCATTGATCTATGGCCCTAAGTTCATCCCCAGGGTACACTGTATACACTGCACACTGTATACTCATTACTCATAAGACTTAAGACGGTGAGGGAAAACATCGTGAGGAAACCTACCTATCCCTCGGGATTAGGTAATAGTCAGTTCCTGTATACACGGCGACAAGGTTCACCACCTGTCACGTTGGGTTCTGACTATCTGGTGAAACGTGGGCTTTGAGTTGGCTTAATACCTCCACAATGTGGTGGTGTATGGCCACTCAAGCCTCTGACTACCCCCCGAATGGGGATAAAAGTCGTGGCGTTATATTTATTTATATTTATTTTATTTTATTTTTATTCATTAGACTTTTTGGTGGAAAGTGGAATATTTATGTTTTAATTTGTTTTTATTTCCGAAACTTGTGTTTCCATCCCATCCCACTAATATAAATGTGAAAGTTTAGATGGATGGATGTATGGATGGATGTTTGTTACTCAATCACGCCAGAACGGCTGAACGGATCTGGATGAAATTTGCCACAGAAATACATTATAGTCTGGAATAGCACATAGGCAACTTATTTTTTTATTATGCGCGGTCGAGGTCGCGGGGGGAAGCTAGTAATTTATAGTGCGTATGTTGATGGAATACTAACCATTATAATGTTTATAAAATGTGCGTGAGTGAGGTCAATTGGTACAAAAGTGGTGAAACATGATTTTTGGGTTCCCAAGAAGTCTGGTAACTTTGTCAGTAATGTATACATTTTCATCTGTGTGCATAATTTACAGTTCGCTGACGGTGAGGGAAAACATCGTGAGGAAACCTACCTATCCCTCGGGATTAGGTAATAGTCAGTTCCTGTATACACGGCGACAAGGTTCACCACTTGTCACGTTGGGTTCTGACTATCTGGTGAAACGTTTTTTTTTTTTTTTTTTTTATAGGACTGCGGTGGCAAAAAATCGTACGGCCCGCCTGATGTTAAGCAGTTACCGTAGCCTATAGATGCTTGCAATACCAAAGGCATTGCTTCGCTTGCATCGTTTTGAGTTGACTTAATACCTCCACAATGTGGTGGTGTATGGCCACTCAAGCCTCTGACTACCCCCGAATGGGGATAAAAAAGTCGTGACGTATCCGACACTTTATTGATAGGGTTTGGGGGGTATTTTAGGCCTAGCCAAATGCCTTCATGTGCTTGATACATTCAAAAACTTGAAAATGAAATGTAACGTCCCGACTTTTATCCCCATTCGGGGGTAGTCAGAGGCTTGAGTGGCCATACACCACCACATTGTGGAGATATTATCCAACTCAAAGCCCACGTTTCACCAGATAGTCAGAACCCAACGTGAAAGGTGGTGAACCTTGTCGCCGTGTATACAGGAACTGACTATTACCTAATCCCGAGGGATAGGTAGGTTTCCTCACGATGTTTTCCCTCACCGTCAGCGAACTGTAAATTATGCACATAGATGAAAATTCATCCATTAGTGCATGCCCCACCGGGGTTCGAACCTGGGACCTTCTGATTGCTAGCCCAACCCGTTCACCCCTAGGCTACAGTCGCATTTTTACAATCAAAAACTTGAAATATACACTGGATCGCAAAGAAAAAGGGTAGGTTAGAAAATCTTTAATATCTTCAAAAGAACCTGACCTTTATGAAATAAAAGACAAAAATTTTACTTTTTGCATCGGCGATCGGCGATTTAGTCGCTTTTAGCATCGGAGCAGTCGCTGCGTCCGACCGCAGGGAGTCGCCAAAACGCGATGCAGTCGCAAAATCGCCGATCGCTGATTTCTATGCTGCGTCTCGCATTCTCGCTCGAAGAAACACAACACAGCATCGATACAGTCGCAAAATCGCCGGTCGCCGATGCTAAAAGTAGCATGTCTGTGGTGGCCCTAACCCTAAGTAAGTGCATTTTTTGCGTAGTCGAGTGCCTGATTGTTATCTATTTAATTTGTAGTTATAGTATAGTCCACCATGTCGGGTGTGGTGCTCGGCGCCGTGGTGTTGGCGGTGCTGGTGTACTGGCTGCGCTGGCGGTGGGTGCGCCGGCGCATGCTGCGGCTGGCGGCGCTGGTGCCGGGCCCGCCGGCACTTCCGGTTGTCGGCAACGCGCTGTTCTTCATGGTCAACCCTGGAGGTAGGCTTGCCAACTTATTGTACCCCTCCCCTTCAGGTCAGCAATGTGGGAGCATTGCCTTTGGTATTGTAAGCATCTATGGGCTACGGTAACTGCTTAACATCAAGCGGGCCGTACTCTTTTTTGCCACCGCAGTCCTATAAAAATAAATAATTCAAAAAATTAAAAAACACGAATGCCGTGCAAAAAAAACAAACTAAAAAGTATAAAACAAGTGCAGTGTCATTGCAGTCGGGGGACCGTTCTGTGGAACATATTTAATCTAAGAGGGCCCCCGACTGCAATGACACTGCACTTGTTTTATACTTTTTAGTTCGTTTTTTGGCACGGCAGTCGTGTTTTTTATTTTTTTATATTATTTATTTTTATTTTATGCATTTTAAATTATGCCTATAAATTCTACAGTTTTAGAATATGCTCATCAAGGCTTTCCATTTGATACCCATATTGTAATAACTAAAGAAAAAAAAAATTTTTTCGCTTTTCAAAATTGAGCCATAATGCCGCCATACAGTTTTTTTTTTTCAAAAATAATATACCCAGTGTTACCCGGAACGATGTAAGGATTCTAACAATTCCCCATACATCCAAATCCATTCAGGAATTTATAAGTTATGGTGGAATAAAGAATCTCATATACATACATACATTCATACATGAACCCTAAACACATATACCTACACTCCTTTTTTGGGCAGTCGTGTAAAAAAATAGGTAGATTAGACTTGGGGCTCAGGGGGCTTACCACGAACTCTTATTGCGATTCAATTACAGGAACGTTTGAACGATTCAGCGTCTTTTTGTGCAATGACGTACCTTATTGTCATGACAATAAGAAACGTCATTTCACAAATGGCCGCTTAAGCGTTATAACAAAACTGCTATAAGAGGTGGTGGTAAGCCCGCAGGTCTGGGTGTCGCAGGGATCGCCCCCCGTCGGCCGTCCATTATACGGTAAAATCGTTTCCTTAGTTTGGGACCTTCAATAAATAAATATCGCTATAGACTACCTGTGTTAGTCTGGCGATATTTATTTATTGATTGGCTGGTCAAACTATAATGACCAATACACGATTAATTTAAATTCCAAGTGGCATTTCAGAGTTACTGCACAAATTTGCATCGCTGTATGAACAATACGGACACTGCTTCAAGTTCTGGTTGGGTCCAGACCTGAATATATTGGTGAAGAACCCAATTGATATAAGGGTAAGTAACCAAATACTTTACCAAGAAAGAGGGAGACACGTGTCTGTCCAAAATTGTACCTATGTCCTACTAAATAGAGTATAAGGACACGGTACGACTCAGTCGCTCGCGGAAATAATGTTGGCATGGTTGGCGCGGTGGCGCCTTTCATGCTGCAGGTCGTAGGTTCGATTCCTACCTGGGATATGCATTTGTGTGCATGAAGATGTCTGTATGTCCCGAGTCTGGGGGTATATGTATGTAAATTAAGTATGTATTTACAAACAAAAAAGTGGTATAAGTATGTAGTAATATCAATTACATATCTGGTTTCCATAGTACAAGCTCTGCTTAGTTTGAGATCAGGTAGCCGTGTGTAAAAATGTCCCAGGATATTATTATTTCGGATTATCCGTTCGTTTCGGATAGTTTCAGTTGCAGATGTTAGGTTTTTAAGGAATTGTAAGAGTTAAATCATCATCATCATCTCAGCCGAAAGACGTCCACTGCTGGACATAGGCCTCCCCCAAGGTTCGCCACAATGACCGGTCTTGCGCATCCAGCGGATTCCCGCGACCTTCACCAGGTCGTCGGTCCACCTTGTGGGAGGCCTACCCACGCTACGCTTTCCGGTGCGCGGCCGCCACTCGAGAACTTTTCGGCCCCATCGGCCATCCGTTCTACGAGCAAGAGTTAAATACAAATAGTTAATGATTAAACGGTTACAGATATACTTTTATTTCGGATATCCGATAGTTTCGGTTACGGTTGCGGAGCTCCATATCCCTTTTTCAGATGCTCCTGACAAGCAACAAAGTGAACCAGAAAGGTCCTTCATATGATATAATGCTACCGTACATCGGACCAGGCATACTGACAGGAGGTAATTATAGATTTTTATCAGGTTAGCAATGAAATATCGATGGTACTAAGCGATCCAAATAATCGAATCACCATCATTATGATCATTTGATTGGAAAGATATCTCTATAATAATTATAGGAACATTTAAGTACTTATTATGTTGAACATCACTAAAATATGTTTTTTTAAAGATTATCCTTAGACGCGGGTAATCTTTTTAGTCTGCTTAGAATTTAATGGGTTTTAATTCGTTGGCGCGGAACCCTAATGCTTGTACTAAAATGAAAGTAGTCTAATTTATAGACTCCTCTTTATATCATTAGCTATCCACCAATGAAAGTGCCGTCAAAATCGGTCCAGCCGTTTCGGAGACTAGCCGGAACAAACGTCCAGACACACTTCAATTTTATTTATTTTTATAGAGTATAGATGGGTAAACAAAAATGAAAAGATGAAGATGAAAAGATGGGTAAATGGGACGGTGAGGGAAAACATCGTGAGGAAACCTACCTATCTCTCGGGATTAGGTAATAGTCAGTTCCTGTATACACGGCGACAAGGTTCACCACCTGTCACGTTGGGTTCTGACTATCTGGTGAAACGTGGGCTTTGAGTTGGTTAATACCTCCACAATGTGGTGGTGTATGGCCACTCAAGCCTCTGACTACCCCCGAATGGGGATAAAACTCGTGACGTTACATTACATTTTTTTTTACATAGATGGGTATGACTGGCAATATTTAGTTTCCATATCACCAGGTCCGACTTGGCGGAATCACCGTAAAATAGCGACTCCGTCCTATAACAAGAAGTCAGTGGAACAGTACATGTCAATATTCAATATGGAGGCTGAGCAGTTGGCACGAGAGCTCTGCCTCAAGGACCCAGGGGTCATCTTCGACGTATACAAAGACGTGGTGAAGTTCACCACGCAATGTGTTAACCGTAAGTTGAACAATATTATAAGGTGTGATAAAACCAATAGCCTAGCGATCAAAGTGGTCATCCAAAAGAGAAAATTTATGAACCAAATGGCTATTGAAACAGCCTAGTCAGCCTAGTCTTCCTAAAACCTTTAGTTGTTTGGTAGGAGGCTCGTACACGACGCTACTTAGAAGAAACTGGTTAGTGATTGCAATAGCGCGCGACTGGTTTCGAGAAACGTTTATGCACTGAGCTTGGGAAGTTGCGTATATCTGTTAGTAGAGTACGAGGCACGCGCGAAAAGCATGTTACTAATTAGTAATTTTATTTACTAACCCGTTCTGCCGTGGTAGCCGATTGGTTAAGCACTCGTCTTGCGGGCTTAAGGTCTTGGGTTCGAACCCTGTCTCACACCTCTGAATTTTTCGAAATCTATGTGTGAATCATAACTTTAATATGATTATCACTTGCTTACGGTGAAGGAAAACATCGTGAGGAAACCTGCATGTCTTTAGACATGTGAAATCCACCAACCCGCACTGGGCCAGCG
Organism: Drymonia ruficornis; assembly: GCA_947859195.1. Taxonomy (NCBI): domain Eukaryota; kingdom Metazoa; phylum Arthropoda; class Insecta; order Lepidoptera; family Notodontidae; genus Drymonia; species Drymonia ruficornis. The sequence continues at coordinate 8,016,590 of OX401924.1, forward strand.
TGGTGGATTATGGCCTAAATCCCCCTCTCATTGAGGGGAGGCCCGTGCCCATCAGTGGGGCGTTAAAAGGGCTAAATTATTATTATTCTGCCGTAGCACCTTGGACGAATGGCCGGAAACTAAAAGACGTGCACTTATAAAAGTCTTCTATTGTTTCAGAAACGCTTATGGGCCTCTCTAAAGAAGACTCTGAGAAGCTTTACAGAATGGACGAGCTTGTTGCCAATACGCGATGGTGATTTCAATTATTTTGCACATTTGTATTAAAACATTGCATTAAAAATAGTTCCAATAATCATCACGAATTGGATTCCCGATGGAGGACGCCGACAAAGAGGTAGACCAAGGAAGAGATGGCGAGATGATTTGACCACCTTTGCGGGAACATCGTGGCAGGAAATAGCCCAAAATAGAGACATGTGGAGAAGTAAAGGGAAGGCCTTTGCCCAGGAGTGGGACGTATAACGGCTATTAAAAAAAAAAAACATTGTATTAAAAATAGTTCCAATTATCATTGGCTACTGTGCGTTGCGTGCTACATAAATTCCATTCTATGCGTCAAGTTACGCAGACCAAACTACATACCCCCTCCCCCCCTACTACCTACTGCCTCTCACAGAGGATCGGCGTAAAGTAGCTATTACAGCGTTTCGTACGATGAGTGAGAGAGCCGGAAGCCCAACATCGGTCCCACTCCCTTTCAGGTCAGCAACGTGCGAGGGATGCCTTTGGTATTACAAGCATCTATAGGCTACAGTCCTGCTTCACATCAGGCGGGCCGTACGCTTGTTTGCAACCTTTTTAGTCACATTGAAAAAGTATCTACTATAAATAATTTGCAATTTCTTATTTGAAACTGCATTCTGTTAGCGCCCGACCAATATTAACGAAAGTGGGTCTCCCAAATAACTGAATAGATGATAGGTAACCTTCCTTTATAGGATGTACGACTTAATCTTCGCGAAAATGACGAAATGGTGGCTCCAAATTCCTCTGATCTACTGGTTAGTAGGCGGGAGGAAGGCGCAGAATTTCTTCGTGAAACTGATCGATGACTTCGTCAGTGATGTCGTTGGGAGGAGACGGAGGGCACTGGAGGAGGGAGGGACTCGTGAGGAGAGCATCGGCATTGTGGACCGGTTCATACTGTCCGGAGATATGACTGAACAGGAAATTAAGTGGGATACCTTCACTTTGTTTACTACTGTGAGTACAAGGGGCCAATGTGACATTGTGACATTGACATTGTGACAAGGGGGTGGGAGGGGTCCTAAGTTTTGTGACGTCACATTTAAAAATCTAATATATCTAAGTATTAAAACCGAAATTTGAATTTTTGACAAATTTTTGTAAATTTCTGAAAATTATAAAAAAATATGTGACGTCACACAGGGAGGGCGGGGGTCTCGCAAATGTGACCAGCTGTGACAAGGGGGGGAGGGGTCTAAACATCATGAAATTCGGGTGACGTAATTAATGGATGGCCCCTAATCTTGAATCTTGAATCTTAAACCTTATGGATATATATAACGTCACGACTTTTATCCCCATTCGAGGGTAGTCAGAGACTTGAGTGGCCATCCACCACCACATTGTGGAGGTATTAAGTCAACCCAAAGCCCACGTTTCACCAGATAGTCAGAACCAAACGTGACAGGTGGTGAACCTTGTCGCCGTGTATACATGAACTGACTATTACCTAATCCCGAGTGATATGTAGGTTCACGATGTTTACCCTCACCGTAAGCGAACTGTAAATTATGCACATAGATGAAAATGTATCCATTGGTGCATGCCCCACCGGGGATCGAACCTGGGACCTTCTAATTGCTAGCCCAACGTGTTTGCCCCTAGGCTACAGTTGCTTATGGATAGTTTACAATTTTACATTATGCCAGTGACGGGACAGTCCAGTAACCCAGTCCAGCGCTGACCAGTAACTGGGCTCGTGTAAACACTAGTTTCAACCCATTCCAGTGCTGATGTCACGCGCACAAGTCAGTCCAGCGGACTAGCCGCCTGTCTATATACGGCCAGCCCCTCTAGACAAGTGGCTGACGTCAACAAGCGTTCCTTCAAATCGCTACGCTTCATGTAGGTATGGAAATGACATAAGTTACGTGATCTACATAGCGACTTGTAATGTCATTTCCATACATTGTGAAGTCTATTCTATTCTATTCTATTAGCGTGCATGCCACTTGTCTAGGGGGGCAGTGCTGTTTACACGATGGCAGTGACAGGACAGTCCAGTAACCCAGTCCAGTGATCCGCGCGTGTTAACACAAATTTCAATCCAGTCCAGGGGGCTTACCACAAACTCTTATCGCGATTCAATTACAGGAACGTTTGAACGTTTCAGCGACTTTTTGTGCAATGACGTACCTTATTGTCATGACAATAAGAAACGTCATTGCACAAAAAGTAGCTGAAACGTTAAAACAAAACTGCTATAAGAGGTGGTGGTAAGCCCCCAGGGCTGACATCATGCAAGTCAGTCCGGTCAGACTAGCCACTTATGCACTAGGCGTAACAATTTTTATGTTGCCAAGATCAAATTGTCTACTGTTTTGTCGCAATATTTTGAATCAGTATTAGTACTGCGACTCTGAATAATCTGAGAAGCTTTGTCATAACCGATGGATATCGCTACCACAGACAGAAAAACAAAAAAAAACTTTGATTTGGTGGTACCTTGGCTCAAACGCTAGGCCAACAAGTAGCCAGTAAACCACCACGGTTTCCAAATATTTTCATACCATGTGCAAGGTGCAGAGCTGTCTGAATAAAGTTAAATTCACGGAGCTGACTGCCGACCTTTTAGTACAGGGATTCCCAAAGTGGATATCGACCTCGGGGTCGATATCGGTTTCCCAGGGGTCGCTATGTTCTTATTTGATACTTTTAAGATACTGTATAAGGGCCTCCGCAGACTTGCTACTATTAGCATCGGCGATCGGCGATTTTGATGCTGCGTCTCGCTCGTTCGCGCTCGAAGAAACGCGACGCAGCATCGATACGTCACAAAATCGCCGGTCGCCGATGCTAAAAGTAGCAAGTCTACGGAGGCCCTAAGTTGTGTTACGTGTACCAACTTGTTATAAGAATGACTGAATCACACAGACTTTTTTATTTTTGCGATTTTAATGTTTTTTTTTTTATTACCTAATTAGTATCAATAAGAAAAAAACTAGAGATAGAATTTTTAAAGTAATTTGGAAAGGGGTCTCTTGCCCAAAATAGTTTGGGAATCACTGCTTTAGTAGTTAATGGCAAGATGCACTAACTACCACTACCGATTGAACTTTCAGAGTCAAGAAGCCTCAGCCAAGATAGCATCAGGCGTCCTCCTCGTACTCGCCCATTTACCTCACTGGCAGGATAAAGTTTACGAGGAGATCCTCCAAGTCCTCGGTCCCCATGGAGCAGTGACGCGCGAGCATCTGAAGCAGCTGGTGCACTTGGACATGGTGTATAAGGAGACGATGCGGTATCTGTCTATAGCTGCTCTAATACAGAGGACTGTTGAGGAGGACATTACTATTAATGAGGGTAAGTCATAGACGAAATATTAAAGGACTGGGTCTAAGCTACTCGGCCACGTTGCTATTACATCGCACAGCTCGGCCGGTGACGTCATCACAGTAGGCGTGGCTTAAGTCAGTGTGCTGTTGGCGTTCGTCCTGTGCAGACGTCTTGCCAACGTTCGCATCCCAAATATAATTCTATTCGACACTAGATGGCCACCCTCGATACGTTTTTTATATGAACCTACAATTAGTGACATCTAGTGTGTAAAAGTTAAACTACGTACTAACATCGACATAAAACGAACCCAGTAGTTCTACTATTTACCGGTAGATCGGGGGGCGGTATCTTGTAAATTGCCTCCCATTTTTTAACGGTAGGGGTTAACCCGCGTCACTCCGCGCAAAATTTCCACGCGTTGTTTCATAGGGATATCTAATAAGGACACATCTTTCTTTAGTCTTTACTCTATGGGGTAAGTGCTAAAATTAACGTAGACGTAGACGTAACGTATAAGGCGCTCATAGCCAGCTGCAATCACTGATCGGTAAACGATTGGGGGTTAAGCAACGCTAGGCAAGGTCAGGCAGAGATGGGTGACCATTTAGTGGCATTTGAACTGAGCGTCTCCGTGCTTCGGAGGGCACGTAAAAAGTCGGTCCAGGTTGTTGTTATCTAGACAGCAGTCGTTAAGCCATGTTAGAGGCCTTCGGGCGGCTTGAACAACTCTGACACAAGTCCACTAACCATACGATAAGAAGAACGTAGACCGCACCGTAGCAGGTCCAGAGTCCAGAAAATGGATGAACTTCTCCGGGGTAGTACCACCCTCTCACAGAAGATCGCCGTAAAGTAGCTATTACAGCTGCGTTTCGTCCGATGAGTGAGAGAGCTGGAAGCCCAACCCAGGGGGGGTTGGGCTTCCAGCTTCACTCCTTCTGTTTCACTTCCCTTCAGGTTGGCAACGTTCACGCGATGCCTTTGGTGTTGCAAGCAACTATAGGCTACGGTAACTGGTTCACAACAGGCGGCTTGTTTTTGTCACATAAAAAAATAAAAGTACTTAATACTTCAATTGACGTATCACATTCACCAGCAAAGAAAAACGAAACTCGAATTATATTTTTATAAAAATAATTTTATTTCACGATTTTTAGTGGCGCCATACCAATGAACATTTTGGCATATTGAACCGTATGAAGTAAGCCCAACAAAAGGTAACTGCTGTAAATCGTTGAAGAATTCCCTCGACTGTCTATGGTCTCCGTCATCAGACCTGAAATGGCACTTATAAACCATATGGGTGTAAAGTTCTCATCAATAGAAATGAATTAAGTCCAAACACAAGGTAGCTACTGTAAAACGTTGAGGAGTTCCCTTGACTGTCCTTCGTCTTCATCATCAGACCCCTAATGACAGTCGCAACCCATCTAGGTGTAAAGTTCTTATCAATACAAATTAATCAAGCTCGAACACCAAGTAATTGCTGTAAATCGTTGAGGAGTTCCCTCGACTGTCGTTCGGCTCCATCATCAGATCAACTCCAGACCTTCATAAAACAGTAGTGCTTTAAAATACTTAATGAAAAAAATTACAAACGCGCTAGTCGCCCCTAGGATTTTCGAAGGTTCCCCTCGATTTCTCTGGGATGCCATCATCAGATCCTGGTTTCCTTATCATGGTACCACCCCTGGGATATCTCCTTTCCAACAAAAAAATAATCATCAAAATCGGTTCATAAACGACGAAGTTATCCGCGAACACACATAAAAACAATATATATATACGGTCGAATTGAGAAACCTCCTCCTTTTTGAAGTCGGTTTAAAAAACGGTGATTCCTAAATAATACTGGATAACTTTTGTACCCATTTCCAGGAAAAATCACCCTCCCAGCGGGAACATCGCTGCTGATACCAATCCACCATCTGCACAGAGACCCTCAGTACTGGGAGGATCCTTACAAAGTGATGCCAGAACGATTCCTGCCGGAAAACGTGAAGAATCGGGACCCTAACGCTTTCATCCCTTTCAGTCTAGGGCCTATGGATTGCTTGGGTAAGAGATCAAAACCAATGAATGTTAGGTAGGTTACAAGGAACAGGGGGCTTACCACGAACTCTTATTGCGATTCAATTACAGGAACGTTTTAACGATTCAGCGTCTTTTTGTGCAATGACGTACCTTATTGTCATGACAATAAGAAACGTCATTGCACAAATGGCCGCTGAAACGTTAAAACAAAACTGCTATAAGAGGTGGTGGTAAGCCCCCTGGTCTGTATGTCTGCTCCTACTGCCTGGATTGGTTTTTAGGGTTCCGTACCTCAAAAGGAACTTGTGTACTTACTTGTTTGTCAGAATAAAATGAATCCATAAAGTAGATATAGGTTCGACAACTTTCGGCTTTCGGCTCTCTCACTAATCGTACGAAAAGCAGCTGTAATAGCTGCTTAACGCCGATCTTCTGTGAGAGGGTGGTGCTACCCCGGTCGTGCCAGCCCGTTTATGAGCTGCAGTCAATTGGCTACAGCTTGGCTCTACCACCTTTACCACCTCGCTTGTACACCGCTATCGCTTTGTTGTGCGGGTGACGTCACATTTGACAGTCGCCTAGTTGGCTTGGTGGAGTGGTAAATGTCTTCATTCACCAGGTCGAGTGTACGCAACATCGTTGATCAAGACGATAGTGGTGTGGGTGCTGAGACGCGTCAAGCTGGAAGCAGACGGCGCTCTGGAAGACCTGACGCTCAACGTGGCTATATCCGTCTCTTTCGCGGATGGCTACAATGTACGGGTTAAACCGAGATAAATATACTTTCGTAGTTTTGATTAAATTATGGTTTTTTTGCCGTGGTTTTGGTTTCTTTCTTTGATAGGGTTCCGTACCTCAAAAGGAAAAAGCGGAACCTTTATAGGATCACTTTTTTGTCCGTCTGTGTGTATGTATGTCTGTCTATGCATTTGTCAAGTCAGTGTTTGGGCTGATTTGACAGATAGACATACAGACGCTGGAATATGAAATTTTGACTGAGGTAGGTACTTACCTTTTAAAATTTGTAATGTAATGTAATGTAATATAACGTCACGACTTTTATCCCCGTTCGGGGGTAGTCAGAGGCTTGAGTGGCCATACACCACCACATTGTGAAGGTGTTAACCAACTCAAAGCCCACGTTTCACCAGATAGTCAGAACCCAACGTGAAAGGTGGTGAACCGTGTCGCCGTGTATAGAGGAACTGACTATTACCTAATCCCGAAGGATAGGTAGGTTTCCTCACGATGTTTTCCCTCACCGACAGCGAACTGTAAATTATGCACATAGATGAAAATTCATCCATTGGTGCATGCCCCACCGGGGATCGAACCTGGGACCTTCCGATTGTTAGCCCAACCTGTTAAACCCTAGGCTACAGTCGCTTTTAAAATTTGAGGGTAAAATAAGGGGTGAAAGTTGCCACAAGTAGGTATAAGCCACAATTCTGTACGCAATAAAAATCAATGTATGTACGTTCCGATATACTTACTTACCTAAGGGTTAATGGCCCGGGTGAGGATTGAACCCTAAGCTTGCCAGTTAGGTACATACAAAGAGTGTGGCCCCTCCAGCCATTAGGCTATTTTTACAGTGCCTCATAATTGGACTGATTCAAGTCTAAAAGGTCAGGGGGCCTACTCTGTTTCAAACGAAAACGAAATTTCGGGCGAAATTCGCGTATTTCCTACTACGTTTCTCATTGATTCCGACATTTCTTACGAACGAAAATTGCTTGACGTTTAGTTTCGACGACGACGAAGACGTCAAACTATTTTCGTTCGTAAGAAATGTCGGAATCAATGAGAAACGTAGTAGGAAATACGCGAATTTCGTCCGAAATTTCGTTTTCGTTTGAAACAGAGTAGGCCCTCAGAGTTGACTACCTAGCGTACTCAGTGTACTTTTTTTAATTCTTAAGAATGGTTCCAAAAGGCAGCACAAGTACTTTATAGTGCGATGAGGAAAAAATAAACCGGAATTCAGGTCACTAGATGTCGCTTTGGACTGGCCTGACGTCACTTCACGCCTGTCAGGAGTCAGGGTGGTGGAAATTTATGAGGCCACAAATTCCAGATCCTCAAAATGGCAGATTACACAAAAAAAAGATTCCCGAAATCTCAGATTCTACTTAGGTATATAAGAAAGATTCTCAAAATGGCAGATTCCACAAATATAACATTCCCAAAAGGGCAGATGCTACAAAAGAAAGATTCTTGAAATGTCCGATTCTACCATGTAGAAAATGTAAATGTAAATGAAATGTAACGTCACGACTTTTATCCCCATTCGGGGGTACTCAGAGGCTTGAGTGGCCATACACATATTGTGGAGGTATTAACCAACTCAAAGCCCACGTTTCACCAGATAGTCAGAACCCAACGTGTCAGGTGGTGAACCTTGTCGCCGTATTCTACCATTGATTCTATAACAGATTCTCACAATAGCAGATTCTATAGTAACGCCTCCTGCAAAGTCGAGTCCTCAAATCCGCCAAAGAGATCCCGTTTTCAAGTCGTTATCCTGTGAAATCCTAAATGGACAAGTCTCCTGAAGGCTGGACATGAATAAAGAAGTTTTTATTAAAATCATGAGTGTAGATACCTTCATAGAAATCTGAAGAGACTTATTAGGAATTCTTTGTGCAGACAATAAGTAATTACTTATTCTGGTCGCATTTACTTTATAGCACTTACTTTATACCTATAGCGGATACGTT